>VZDJ01000511.1:66617-84943 GCA_008694505.1 Cyanoderma ruficeps
GCATATATGTATGTATGTATAAAATATATAAAAATATATAAAAATTTATAGTATTGTTTTACAATGCAGAATGTAAATTAAAGTTTCTGAAGTGTGAGAATAAAGAAGGTAGGACATGTCTCTTAGTGGAGATGAGGGTAAGGATTTTTTTGCATTTCAACCCAATATTAGCCTGCCTGTTTAATATGCATGTCTATTTGGCTGCTCCAGAAAGCATCTTGTTTAGTGCGATTTCTAATAAAAACTGCATTCAGGTAGGGATATTGCTTGATATGTAAACAAATGACTGGTTAATGGGGATCCATTGCATGGGTTAAAAAGTTCTGCTCTTCCTGGAGGTCAGCCTCAGTGTAGTGCATCAAGTCTATTCTAGCAACTATCCACTTCAATACCTTTAATGGCCTGGAGGAGGAGTGAAAGTATGTCATCAGGAAAACTTTGAATAACCCTGAACTTGAGGGTGCAGTCAATACACTTAAAGGTAGGAATACTACTCAGGAGGTTTTCAAGATTTCAGAAAGATCTGGTCGGAATTTCTTGTTGAAAGTACCTGTGTTTATGCTGTTCCTATTTGTCTCTTCTATAAAAGCAAATTGCAATGCCTCAGCATTAAAACTATTGTTGACTGTCTGGTTATTTTCTTATTTTTAATGAAATGCATTTTTCTTGTTTTGATTGTTAAAAATAAAAACAATATGAAGCTGTGTCAAACTTAATAATAAAAATTTGTTTTGAAAACTATCATCATTTTCTACAAAGAGAAAAGCTCCCCTGAATGGCTCTGTTGTTTCTTACCTTGAAGAAAGCCTTTAAATATTTGAAAAGCCTTCAAACAATTTTCTGCACATTGGATTCTTCCCTTTATTTCATTCAGATCAGGTCTATCTAGCAGCATGCTCAGAAAGTAAGCCCAGGTTACCTGGCTTACTTACCAGCCACCTGGGTGGCTGCAGGTGGTATCTCATGATATCAATTTTTAACAAGCTTGACTATGTTCTGTTTTCACACATAGAAACATCTTTCCAATAAGAGTGAGCATGAGACATATTTACATATGTTACATTAAAAATTTATGTTTTCTGTTTAAAGAAGGGAAATTTGCTTTAAGAAAATGCCAGAAAACTGGCCTTTGCTAGAAGAACGAGATAAAATGAGCAAACTCAAATTCATAAATGTTCATTCCATTTTCCGTTACTTCTGGAAAAAAAATTAAATCCAAAGGTTTTCATTTCCATATCCTTTTTCTTCTAATGTGGAAAGAAATTTTAATGAACAACTACTAAAAATAAAGATCCCCATTAAACTGAACATTCAGCCAGTGCATTCATAGAAATGTTGTTGGTCACCAAGGTTTAGATTTTTTTACATTAATTACATAATGGTAGTCTATATCTTAAATATGCACACATATATGCATATATGTATATTTTATATATCTATAAAATGTATATATATATATGCAGTCTAGGGTTCAAACTGCAAAATAATTTAACACAAGTTAAACAAAATATGAGGGGCATTGTCAGCAAACTGGAAAGACGGACAATTGACAGGGATCACATTTTTTCATTAGTATTTGTGTATTGAACAATTTACTGCTCTATTTACAGTGACAAAAGCCATCTAGCAGATATTAAAAATTACAAACCTGTATTAATTTTGTCTCTCTGAATTGTGATTATTTTTCAATTTCTTGTGAACCATATGAAATTATGGAAGTTTCCTTGTCAAACTGGTGAAGCAGTTTCTTCTCTATCTGATATTAAACCAGATCATCTGGTTTTTGTCTGAATTACTGTCTGTAATCCAATGACAACCTTAGGATAGTTGAAAGCAAGCATCGTCTTTTACAGAAGACATAAAGATACAAAAATGCATGTTCTGCATGTGACCCAAGACACCTTTGAGAATTGTCATGGCAAGCCACAAGAAAGTCAACCCGTTGGTCTAAGCCAGTTAGGAAAGTCATTGTGCACATCTGTAGCCTAACCCTTTGCTATTCTCACCTAGCGCTCATGCAAGGATAGTGGATTTTCTTCCATCCAGTGGAAAATTCATCCAGAACCACATAGTTGTCCTTATAAATAATTGCACAAGAACAGACTTCCCCAATAATAACAATTATTGAGGTGATAAGAGGTTAATAACAAATGTGGATTGTGTACTTCCATTAATACCCATGATGGAACTCACAATGAAGAAATCCATATTTACTTTCATCCTGTTCTTCAAGTTACAGGATAAAAAAGAGACCATATTGTAGTTATTTACATGGGAAGTCTTTTCTATATGTAAAATAATTTTAATTGAGATATTCATAATTAAAATGCCAATTAACCTTGATTTTGCCTCCTTTATAATTATTTAAACTAAACACATAATAATGTTGATGCAGATGGAGAACTGTAAAAAATTTAATGAGGTAAATTGCGTATGGAGTTCTACTTCAATTAGTTCAGTCATTTTCTGTTAGTTCTAATTAGGTAACTACATTATTTACATTTAGCAAATGTATTTAGTATTAACTTTTATTTCATGAGAGTTAACTCAATATTCAATGACCTTATCAGTGTACACTTGTGATTTAATTTATGTTTTGTAAACAGTTACTTTGTTTCTCATTTTTCCACTCAAGCTGCACCAGTCATAGTTTCTTTTATCAATGCAAGATATGTTTTCAGCAATTCAATTAAAACATATGGAATGTGTTATACAATTAATTATCAAAGCAACTGAGAGTCTGCATTAACACTTCTCTTGCACAAGACATCTATAAAACGGATGTCATGGTTTTTTTTCTAGCATAAGTGTTTTTTTTTCTCTTCAGCTGTTTTCACACTGGGTTCAATTAAAAGCATTCAGCATTCTGAAAGAGAAAGGTGGGACACTCAGAGGAATGCATCCAGCAGTTTCCTTTGTTACAATAATCTCTTTGTAATTTGTCATTATTTAAATCTTAAATGAATATTCTCACTATCACCATACCTTCCATTGCATTCCCTCACCTTCATCTGGTCAGCAAAACAGTGAAATTTGATTATACTCTACATAGGTTAAAAATCATGAAAACACAAGCCATGAAAACAATATCTTCTGCAGGGAGGAGCAATAGCATGACTTCAGTCATTGCATTCTGCTCTATTTTGTTCAGGTGCCAGTGCATGTTCATCTTCAATTTATCTATGATTTGGAAATAATTCATGCATTTTTTTTTTCTTTTTCCCCTTGTAAAATCCTACTAAAATAAATTAAAATATAAATATTTTAATTAAAAATAGAGTTGAAGGAATTATCATGATTTATCATTAAGGAAGTATAGGGGTTTTTTTAACCTCAGAAGAATTATAAACACCATCCCAGGTGCTCAAATGGCAGACCTATTCCCTCTGCATGGAAAAACAGATCCTTTTTCACTCTTCTTCAGTAGCCTGGTCAGGTCCACTTTGAAAACTAGTTTCCAGTGGCATATTTGGAAACCTTTGGGACAGATACAGAATATAGAAAACTGCCTCAGATACTGCCATTCTTTGTGATGAATGGTTTATATACTCTTTCATTATAGAATTACTTCCACCATGCCACAAGGCACTTCCTCAAAATCTGCCACAACCTCAGTCTTACTATGTTTTGTGCAGATATTGAAAGAAAAGCATTGTCTCATCCTTTTAGAACATCCACCTGAAAGCAAGGTTTGATTTACTGAATTGAAAAAATTTGATATATCTATGGATTACAGAATGGACATCGGATCTTTTTTCATCAACAATAATAAGTCAGGCAAACTTATCAGTTTGATGTCTCTCTATCATATCCTCATCAAAGCAGAAAATGAGGGAGAGGATAGCTAGCTCCTAGAAAGCAAGTTATTGTTATCACTAGAGGCTTTATCTTAAAATGCAAAAAGAGTGAAAGATGGTCAATATTTGAGAGATATTCACCATCCTGATGGCTTCTCTATTTCCCTAAAAATAATAGGCAGCTTAGCACTTGTGAGAGAGAGATTGCCGTCTTCCCATGTGAGGTACTCAATATTTTCTTAGTGACCTTGGCTTGCCATGTGAGATGCCGTAGAAAAGACAGATACCATGCAAGAGAATTCAAGGAATACATCTGCCACTAATCATCCCAGGGAGAGAGGGGTTAATGATGGGAATTGTTTCATGCCAGACTGGAAACACACAGAAATTAAATAAATGTAGTTCCTAAAACCTAAATAAATGTAGGGCATTCAGAAATCACTTTGGTATCAATTTTGTCCTGGCATGCATCATCTGCTATGTATACCAGAAAGACTGTGATAATTTTTTTTCATTTACAACTGGAAATTTTTTCTAGAAGTCTATGCATTAATTGCCTCAATCTTCACTTATTCTTGAAAGGAGACAACAGTAGGCAATATCTAAAAAGTATGGAAACAGAAACAATATTCATGAGAGTCAAACCAAGCAATCCAAGGAATGTCTTTTCTATGATTTAAATAACTAACTGAGTAGTGCACATTATATTTAGTGTGATAATAAATAACTAAAACTAATTGTGAAATTTGCTGCTGCTCAGAAAATGCTATTTTCTAGGTGCTTAAAATCAGAAACTGAAATATACTTGTATAAGCCATTCAGCTGTCTGATTACCAATAATTGTAGACAACCAATAAATAAATTCATTTTCTTAAAATGATTTACATAAATTATTGGTTCCAATAAAGTATTGTTTTTCTACGCTGTGTAAAAGAACTTTAGAGACTCAAAAATCATGATGCTTCAGTTTTGCTTCTCAAACATCCACAATATAGATGTGTTTCAATAAAAAATGTGTATAGACCCCAGGACCCTGCTGCCTAGTGACCACTGTATTTTTAGTCAATAGATTAGCATTACTTTTTTAAAAATATTGTTTTCCTGCACTTTGTGATAGTTGTAGTCAGAATCTTAAATTAAAGCATACTCACTGAATGTTTACAGAATTATCTGACTTAGCTACTTAGTTTTTTAAGTTAACAGAGAATTCCCAATGAAGAAATCTGGTGGAGACTTTTCCAAATTATTATTATTATTATTATTATTATTATTATTATTATTATTATTACTGTTAGATTTTTTTATATATACTTACTGGAATTGTTTCTGTGTGTNTGCTGGTTTGCCTTAAATGAGTCTTATATTAGCATGAATTGAAATTACGTAAGTTTCAAAGGAAAATAATGATTTTTATACTAAAATAGTGGGACAAAGTTTTAAATTAAAATGACCATTGCTGTGTGTGAGTAATTTCACAACATTTATATCACTGTGATATAGATAAATAGAGCTGCTCAATCCAAGATATTCATTGACATGAATTCATGTTATGGATTAACATAAAATACAATCCATTGCATATGTCTATGTGCAAGTTGTGGATACTAGTATGTTTTCTAGTTCGCAATAGCATTTTAATGAATAAATAGGTTTTTGTGAACCTTACCCATGTAAGTAAACAAATATCTCCTTGTTGAATCCACCTTGTTATGGAAACCATTTCTTTTTAAAGTGACACATCATTTTAAAAATGTTTTAGGATATTGCCAGTATCTCAAAACACTTCAGGAATTATTGACCTTTCTTCTTTGTTGAACAGTTACCTTTTAATATGAATCCCTTTCTAGAACACAAGATGCTGATAGATTTCTGATAAATGAATGAAAAAATTACCTAACCAAATCCTATAATAATACTATTCTATCAGTAGTAATTGTGTCTTTGGCTGTTCAGAAACTAAGTTCTTTCTTTTTTTCTAGACAAAAAAAACCAAAACTGACAATTTTTCAATGTCTTTTTCATATCAGGTTGATATTTATTTTGAGACTTATAAATGAGTACAGTACATTTGAACTTAACTTTTGATCTAATTGTTCCTATACAACTTGTATTTAACATCTTTGATGTCTGAGTTAGTGATCTAATCCACTGTGTAAGTCAGCTTTTATTGATCTGTTCTCATGCTGAGCAAATCAAGTCTCACTTTTATGGCAGAGATTGAAAAAGATAGTAAAACTGCCTCTGAGACAGCAGTTTAAATCTGTGCAATAACAGTGGAGGCAAGAGATAAGACTTTTATTACTCTGCCAAACTTCACATGAACTCAAAGTGTCATTAAATTGGTATGTGTCATTTGCCACATATATTTATTTTACTAGATAAGTTGGTAACCACCCATTTAGATGCAGTGCAGCACCACAATTTCTTTGCCACATCTTCTTTGCCACAGAATCTATCTCTGACACTCAAAATACATTTGCAATACCTTTCTTATGGTATTTTGCATACTTTTCAGATTTTCTGTTCTCATGCAGTTTTCAAAAAGAATTTTTGAACCTCTTTTACTTGAATGAATTCCAAAAGCAATTTTCAATAGTTATACAAGTGGGACCATTTTTAATATGCTAGTCTGTCATGATGAAAGAAGATTAATTCTCATATACTCAGAGCTTTTCAATCATGTTCCATAATGTGTGAGTTCTGTAATGCCTAGTGTTATTACATTACTAAGCATGGAGGAAAATAAAAGCAGTGAAAGTGCTGTATCTCAGCTTGATGTTATTGAGCGTAGTTTTACTTTAGAGGGTTTCCTATTGTGGTATTTTTCCCATTGTTCCTTAAGAAGAAAGACCTGATGAGCACACTGAAAGTAAACGACATGTGCAATAGGTGACACTTTTCACTCCCATATACAGAGCAGTGGTGAAGCAGAAAATGCTTGAAAAAATAGGTTGACTGATTTTTTTTTTTAAAGTTTAATGTCCTGGAGTTTGTCCAAGATTGATGATTGTACCTGACAACTTGCAAGTCTATCAATCACACTGTTCTGGTGAACAATCTATCTCCCTATCTGAAAGTCAAGGCTTTTATGATGTTGGTCCTACAAAATGCTGAATACCCATATATAAATCATAAAGAAAAGTTACTCTTTGTTTACACCGTCTCTCCGTTCTATTGTATGCATGCATAAGAACTACATAAGCACAATGTGAGGAGGGAATGCAGAGCAGAATAAGCTAGAATTTTATAATACTTGGGGAAGAGGAAGAGCCACAAGACTCTACAGTTGTAGTAAGGCCATGTGAATGAAATGTATGTTCTTGCCAAGGCATATCCAGATCAGTCAGATATATCTATCTATTTTTGTTTCTTAGTAGCTTCTTTTCTCTGAGACAGCTGAATGATTGGAATCTGTAAATGAGAACATGAACAATGAAAGAATATGACTCAGGTCTAGAATAAACTATTCTAATATGAAGTGTACATTAGTAACTTTATAAACACAATTTTATTTCTTATAATTTAATATCAAGTGTAGAAAGAATTTCTAGGGCAAAATATTGATTATTTATCTTTTTTCAATTTAGAGTTAAAAGATGTAGAGACACCATTCAAACACTGATTTCTCTTCTCATTTTTAAAGTCATACTGCCCTTTCAACACTCCTTAGGTTGTCAGATGGGAAAAAGTAGGAATTATCAGTGATAAATACCATTAATCTTGATATACTGCCTCAAAATACTCAGTTTTAGAATTCTAGTTGCTATCTGAGATACCAAGAGGTCCCATCTTTAGCAAATGCATTGAACACTTTTGTATCAGGGCCATATTGTGGATAGGATACAGTTTTAGTGAGAAGATATTGGAGGAGTTTTAATCTCCTTTCCTTTTTCTCATTATTATTTACCAATGAGACAAATATTCCACAGTTCTGCAACCTGGTCTCACCAGGACAGAGTTATCCAGTCAAACTAAGTCCATAATTGGCTCTGTGGATTAGAGTTTCCAAGCCTTATGAAGCACAGAGCTGGAGGTGTAAGGCTGTATAATACATCTGTTTAGGCTTTTGAATTGCTTTTCAAGAGTGTGTGAAATTACACACAGAAAATATTAAAAGGAAGTGAAATTAGTAAAGTTCAGTGCTCACCATTGATAGCACCACTTAACTGACTCAATATCAGTTTGGCAGCACTAACCAAAATGCTAAATGATAACAAAAACCAGCAGAATAATTATCCTAGACTTAACAGCCAATGGAGTTATCAGAGTCTAATATTCTTTAAAAAATTAGGAATTTATAAAATAATTTTGCTAGTGCCAGCAAAGCATTATAAAATGTAGAACGAAGGCTCTGGACCAACAAAGCTGACCAAGTCCTCAAATCAAGTTGTGCAGTCACTCTGTCAGGAAAGTAGCCTGACAAATGGGTATCAATCATCTTGATTTCTCAGCAAATAAGTTTGAAGAGCTCCTGATGGCATCAACCTTTTGGCTGCCAAATTACACACTCCTTTGTTAAATTCAATAGCAACCTCCCTCATACTGCTTTTTCAAAAGAAAGGAACTATTTTGTAATTTTATTCTTTTGGCTTGAATACCAGAAAATGTTAAATGGGAAATTTTAGGTATTGGAGAAGTTTTGATTGATTGTTTTATTTTTTAATTAAACTTGAAGATGACTCAAAGCTTGAATAAAAGCAATTTTATGTAGGATCACATAAATCCTTGCAGCAAGGCATCAAGTCAATTGTTTTTAGGACAGCAGGGATGAGTTGATCTCCACCATTAATAAAACATTTTCAATTATGCATGATGAAAAAGATGTCTCCCAGATGGCACGCTTGAGAAGAATTTCTACATGAAGCAAAATCTGCACTTCAACAGTGTAAAACCTCTGCAAATAAAATTTAGGAAACCTAGCAGTGAAATGAGACATGACAATCAACATTAGGGGACTCAACCATCTCTCTTCTGGAGGTGTGAGAATAATAAGACAGAAGCCTTCAGCAGTGCTGAACCACATGAGACTGACACAGGATATCTTTGGCATTGCTGATTCCCAACCTGCAGGTCATGACCCTGTGGTGGATAGTGAGGCTATTTTCTGGGGAGTGCAAAAGTTTCTTTCAGAAACTGAGCGTTTATTTAAATCTGTTTATAGACTTTCTGACTGCAAAGATAAGCTCCAGGAACAGTTACCCTGACTAATGGATATAGAAAAACAGACTATGGCTAGATCCTGAGACAGGGTGGAAGAAATGGCATTTCTTCTCTCTCTGTCCAGTAGATCAAACCTGTGAAAAGTTCTCTTTCAGCAAAAGCACATATTCCATTTAAGCAGGGCTTCTATTCAAAAGGGGAAAGGCTCTCTCAGTCTTTTGTTCACCTGCCAGTGCACAAAAAGCAGGCAGTGTCCAGGCATGCCAGCACCCCTCCTTTATACACAAGCTAACCCATGCTGTCTCACTGCAAAATATTTCATAAGCATATAATATTTTATAAGTCTTTAAAAGGAGGCAATGCCATCTGACAGTGAGGGTGCTGCATCATGCTGCCTTTGGATGCTGGGTCTGCACAGCAGCCACTTTTTACTTTCCTTATTTCCTCCCACCAACCCCTCACTTCATAAGTTTTATTTCCTATGTGGAAAGATAAACTCTCTCAGATGGATAAATTCTCAAAATTTAAGTAGCATTGAAAGTAATAGGCCCTGCATCACTGGGGACTCCTAAGAACTATGGTAATAATATAAACAAATATTCACCAGCTCCTTGACTTCTAGAAGTCTTGTCAATTCTTTGAAAGTTTTTGATGAGCAAAATTTTAAACTGAATGGGATAACGTTAGATGACATGTGAATAGTCTGCTGTATTTTGCTGTAGCATACTTGAAATCTTAGAGCATTAAAAGTTTCCAAAATTGAATTTTAAACTCATTAATTTTGATTAATGCTTAGAATTTTTTCATTTTTATGTCAATTACAATATTAAAAATATAAATAATTCATCACTGAATTTGTGTTGCAATTTTTGTATTTCTTTATTGCACACAGGATTATAAAGTTTGCTTTAAATTAAAACATTTAATTTAACTTTGAAACACTAAATTTCAAAATAATTTAATTCCAATATTTTCTTAAAATAGACTGCTGTATCACCTGAAAATTGTTAAAAAATTCAGAAATCTTACTTTAAGTCTTGGTATTCATTTAAGTATTCCTTGGAAACGTAAGTGAATAGTCCTTGGTGATCTCAGTTTAGTTCCTAGTAAATGTCTACATCACAAAACCACTACACTTAATTTCACATGATTGATAGTCTCCTCTTAGCTGAGACCCAGGGCTGAGCCAGACTGGGGGACTTTATTAGCTCCCATTCTAGTAAGGGTGGTCCAGCCAGGTCAAAGTCGAGGTCAATAGTAGGACAGAAAAGGCACTAATTTTGCTTTGAAACAGACTTCTCTTCATGAAACAAAGAACTTCACTTTCCAGCACTGTTTCATGACCAGAGATAACCTGTCTAGGAATGAAAATGTCTCCAATAAATATTATCTTCACATTCTGCTTTTAATCATTAGAAGTGTGATATTTAAAAACTCTTCACTAATTTGGTTAGGAAGGCATATTTTGTACTCATTTCTGAATTCTTCTGCCTGATATGAGCCACTGAGAACACTTTTATACCTTTCTTTTCTTTTTTTTTTTAAAAAACATATTTAACATTTGTTTAAATTTTAGAGTTACTGGAAATTTTCTCAACTTGCTTGAAAAATCATCTTTCTGCAAAAAGTTTATGGAGGCTCAGAGTACTTGAGATAGGTGTTCCTACTCTTAAAATATATTTTTATATAATACTTATCTGTGTAGAATTGTGCCTGTGGTCAGGTTGGCAAGTAATACAAAAGTCCATTAGCAACTGGTTTAAATCCAAAATAGCACTAAAAGTAAGATTGGTGCATCCTGAAAAAGCCAGAAGGAGGGTAATCCGATGTGTTTGGTTTGATTGTGTATATTGTTTTCTATTGCAAGACATTTATTTTCCATTAGAGACAAAGAATAGGATGCAATGACATTGCAGAAAAAATAATCACAACTGAAATAAATCATGCTAGTCAAGTCCCAGAAAACAAATATAAAATCATTCATAAATCCACTAGAAGAATTATGTTTATACTTAAATTGTACTAAAAATAGATCAATGACAGCTAATCAGGCTTTCCGATTTTTTTTTCTCCATGTAGAGAAGTCCACACAAATTTAGGTATACCCTGAACTTCTGTGATTTTGACATTCTCTCATTTTTAGAAAATAGTCATCAAATACGTGTCTATCTTTTTTTTAGGGAATGCCCTTCACTGCAATTTTTAAGGGAATTAGTAACTTCCTTTACTGTTTGAAGTGGAAAGCTTGTGTGGGGCTGTACTGAACTAAGCTTCTGTATCTGCAGAACTGGTCTCTGCTTAACAAAACGGTGGACTGTGGGGAGACTGCCCAAGGAAAGAACAAAAAGTGATGTTTTTCCCTTTTTATTACACTTTGGTAATAGACATTCAGGGGCAGTGCTTTCATTGATGAGAAGACGTTACACAGAAAAATTTAATTTTAATCCCAAGCATTTAAATTCTGGGAGAAACTAGGATTTTGGCTCATTGAAAATTAAAAAGGCATTTGAAAATGTTAGAATACAATCTCATTTAGGCACTCTCAAATGGAAGAGACCTTGGTATCTGGGGCTCTGTTGTTCCTTATTCCTGATATATGTTAGGGTACTCATTTAGTTTTTTAATGAGCAGAATTTACTAGAATAATTTTAAGTTAAAGATTTTGTGCTGGAAAAATTATGAGCTTATAGGTGATTCAGGTAGCAGTGAGGTCATGGAATTCAGTTTTAACACATTAAATGTATCCTAATCTGTCACTGGATTACGTCCCCAGACTAGAAGAACTATGGTTTTCAAACTAGAAGAAGACAGTATAAATTGGTTCTATGGTAGAAATCATACTGCAGCACTTATCTTTTCTCTTTTTTTCTTCTCATCTTCTCATCAATAACTCATTTCCTGATGTTGACTACACAGTCTAACTTAGCTAAAAATGAAGAAAATATATTAATATAAATAGACTGAATGAATTGAGACAATATTTTTGAACTTGAAAGAAAACACATTTCAGATGAGGAGTATTAAAGGGAACATAAATACTCAATATATAGAAGCAAGCGTCTTTTGGCTGGATTTCTCTGCTACTAAAAGTCTTACAGAGGGGTTACAATTGTGCTGTTGATAAAAGACCAAGGATACAGTATAGAATTATTTCACTTTGTAAAAGCAAGGATTGAGTAGAAGTCTTCCGCAAACAAAGCATGATCTGCAATGAATTGGAATCATATGGAAGGGGAAAACACCCTAATTCTAAGAAGTAAACATTGACATTTGTGGTGGAGATCAAAAGCTCTCAAAACCATCTCCTACAAAAAGGATGGAGAAATCTCAAATTGGAAACTTCATTTATATTCTGCAATTCATTTCACATTTCTCAAAATGCTAGTGCAGAAAAGAGACAGATAATCATATGACTTAGATACTGGGATTTTAAATGTATATATACATAATAAAAAAACCCAACTTATTCATCACCACATTCCTTTAGCTTTACAGTAGTGTAACTTTCACAGCAGTGGAAAACAATTATTGCAACAGATTTGTGTTGAGATGAACTGAAACCACAATAGGTTAGTGGTTTTGGTGATTTNCTTTTCCAGAATTTTATCTCATTGACCTGCCACAATTGGCGTGTATTCTTAAAAACATTTAGTATTTTTATAAAACCTTTGTAATTAGCAACAGCTAAAACAAAAAGATAAAACTGGAGTTTATATTTGGTTCGTTCATCTTTGCCTCTGTAACAGAGCAACTAATCATTCAAAGACATCTGTTTGCTCACCTTTATGGATAAAGGTCTGGAATTATTTTCAAAATTTTAAGGTAAATATACAGATAAATATTTCAAGATTAGGTTCTAAGCAAGAGTAATGGATTAATTTTACTTTACAATGTAAATTTCTATTCTTTCTTCAAAATTTTTTTTGAACCTCAGAAGCAATTTATATTAGGAGGCCTTTTCTTGTGCACTTCTAACCTCCCAAGTCAGTTAAATGGGATGTTAACTTTATTCCTTCATCAGAACAATAACTTAATTTATTATATTCTATAACTTAATTGTGGTGTTATGGAGACATTTTCATTGGTAAGAATGCAGGTATTCAAATCAAAGGAAGATTCTTAGACACCATGTTTAAAAACCATGAAATATATTTGAAAGAGTTTCCTTTCCTATACTAAAACAGACAGAAAAAAAGAAAAATAACTAATTTAAAGCTGATTTAATGCTACTTGTTCATCCTAATATTTTTTGTGTACCTAATTTAATTTTAGGATGTATAAAATAAACACAATGGTTGAATTATAGTTAAGTAATAGAGATGGGTTAGCCTTCTTTAGGAGGAATTGCACAATGAATTATTTTATAATGATCTCAACTTTTCTAAGTAGTAATACTCATGATCCCTGACTTAAAAATTTTCAATTTTATAATTTGATATATTAGTATTAAAATAATTTCTATTATTGACAACATGTTGTTCAAATATTCTTTAAAACTTGAAAAAAATTCAATATTCTAAACCTTTCACTGTCATTTGTTCTGATTTTAGGGGATTTTAGTTTTGATTTTAAAGCCACAGTATTTGATTCCTAAAATAATCTGAAAATCTTGTTTCTTCCTCAAAAAGCAAACAAATATTCAGTGACCAACATTGAAAATGAACAGCTATTCTAGTGCCATATGTAGTGGGATTCAGCCAGCCTCACCTGTTTAGTGCTTACTTCATTATTTTCTAACTATATTTTTATTATTATAATTTTTACCAGGTCTGAAATGAAAAAAAAAAAAAATCAAAATAATTTAGCTAACCCCTGTTTTCATTACAGGTGCCCTTTGCCTAATGATGGAAACCAGTGTTCAGACAAGAACATACTCTGCATTATTCTAGCACTATGAATATTCACAATTGATTCTTCCAGAGCAACATTCCAGAAGAAACAAAAATTGGTTTTAGATAATCCCACTTATGGCGTACCTGGGTTTTTTCCAGCCTTGAAGTTACATGCTGATTCTTACTTTGCCTCCCATATATTTGGATCTCTTCATACTGTAAGATAATGGTTAACAGTCTGTGCATGCATTTGTTTTACACTAGCTATGATCAACAAAGCCCCTCAGAAACACTCTCCCGCTGGGCTGCTCTTCTCCAGTGTGTGCTTCAATCCATGAAGCTTCTGTTATATTACACCTCTTTTGTTCACACACTCTTTGCAGTTCAGCCCTCACGTCTTTTCTCAAGAACGAACAACATCTAGGTAAAAGACAGAAGCAAAACCACAAGGAGGTTGTTGACTTGAGGAATGGCTGATTCTGAGCTCCTCTGAAGCTACTAAATTGGGACTACAAATATTTCAGAGTTACTGGTGGCACCACCAGCCCACTGCTGATAAAACATGTCATAGAGCTATTGTCCTTCCTTTTGTCTTGCAGGAACACTGCCACTGTGGCCAGTGCTGATACAGCACAAGAAATCAAACTGCATGCATGAATTATACGTGTGCTGGTCCAAGATAGTTCCTCCTATTAGAAAAAAAACAAATACAAAAACAAACCAACAAAGCATAAACCAACAACATGCAGCAACTTCTAATTCTTGCATTTTATGCTGTTAGGATGCCAGTAACACCCTGGTGTACCTAGCACTGAAGGTAGCACAAAATGAGGCAAAATAAAGCCTTTTTAGACAGGAATTTAAAACATACAGGCAGTGAAGGGACAATACAAACACAAATCTTTGAGATCTAGGACATCGCAAAAGGAGCAGAGGACAGTTTCTTCAAGGAATAATTCATTTCTGGGAGACATATTTTGTGAAGGAGTGGGGATGGAGCAACATTGACTATTTTTTATTGTTGTAAGGCAGGCTAGGAAAAACACAAGGTGCAGTCTGGATGGAAGAAATCCAGAGCAAAACTGTGACTGGGGGGAGCAGTGATGTCAAGAGTCTCTCTCTGGAGAGATATTCCCACATTCATTATGTTTATAAGGCTCTTCTGCCATATGGATTCCAGGAAGGTTTGAATGAGCAAAGCCTGCATGCCACACCTGCAGTCACGAATGCCAAGGGCAATCACTCCCTACAGACACTGTTTAATTGTTCACTGGTTTAGACCAACAGAGAGTGCTTCTACAACTTCTCAGCCAGAATTCCCGACATGAACTGATAGAGAAATGTGTAGCTACACATCTCCATGTGCAGTGCTTCTAGCAGCCTTTCGGGCAATTTCTGGGAGCTGGAAAATGTTGATTCCTAGCCTAGAGGGTGGCACTGGGTAATACAAGGCAGATATCCAAACTGCAGAATTCATGAAACTCTTTGCAGTGAAAAACAACAGACAAATCCAACATTGCCTGGAAGGGGAAATTTGAGTCTGCAAGCTGTTAGACTTTAGGTACTGATAAGGAAAGGGATCCTGCACTGCATTTTGAAAAAAGTACAGTAAACACAACTCCAGTCAGAACAGGTCATTTAAAGTCCTTCCTGCCTCAGGCTTAACATGACACTTAAGTGCTACTACATGTGAAAAGAAAAAGGCAATTCAGCACTCATAACAAACTGCTTTTCCTCGATCACTGGGGCTAAAATGCCAAAGGATTCCTGCAAGCAGGGGAATTGTGTCTTCACAGCTGTGCTCATGTTTTTATAGGGTAACTTTTGTGCATGTTGAAAAAATAAATGCTGCTCTAAATAAGAATAAATGTGAATGCATACAAAAATAATTTTATATTTATAAGTGTAAAAAATGTGCTTTGCATTTCAGATCTACCATGCTGGAAAAGCCCAAAAGCTTTTCAGTTCAGAAGGTAAAATCTTCGCTCACCATTGTAAATTGCAGGGAATTAGTTTCCCTGGGCTTCTTCAGGAAGAACTCTTTTGGTGACTGCTCTCAAAATTCCAACATTACAGACCCACAAAAGGATAACACAGAATTTTTATCCCCACCATGAAAAGATTTGCTAACAAATTAATGATTGAATTTACATTCACTTTGATGTAGATAAAACTTTGGATCTAGCCATAATCCTGACTGTGAAACCACTGTGTAGAAGGCAGCTGTATGTGTAATTCAGCAATATATACTGAAAGGATTTTCCAAGGAATGCAGCAAAATAGTTTTCCTGGTCAACTATATTTTTTTACTCTGAAATCACTACAAGATACAAAATTTGTGAAAATTATCCTAAGCTTCCTACCATCTGCTAACGATGTTAATACGGCTGATTCTGGTAATCTGTGGCATTCTAGTGTCATCGTGCATAAGAGAGTGAAAATTGTAAAATAGTACAAATTGTGCAACTTGTGAACAATACAAATTAGGTAATTGTAGTGGTGCATTTCAGGTTTTACCAGTTTTCTGTATGCATCTGTTCTTTGTTTTATACTGTTTTTGTATAAGTTATGATGGTGTGTCCCATGTAACCCCATGTTAAACCCTTCTTGGTCTCCCCCCGAGTGATCGTCAGGTGTCAATCACAATTATGGGTCCTGTCCATCGCCTTACAGCCTCGCCCTGATGTCTAGAAGGTTCTAGTGAGGATGTCAAGGGATTGGGCAGGGTCCCTGTTCTCCCCTCCCTCCCTTATGGATTTGTTCTATTGACTGTCATTCATGTTTTGGGTCACTCCCTTCACCCTTTGGATTGGTTCCAAGCTGTCTCCTTCCCATTTCTCCACCCCCATACTTAGGGTGCTGTAGAGAGAGGAAAGCTGCCTTTGGCGGGTTGACTCTCTGCATGTGAAGGAGTTCCGCATGGACTTAATAAAACCCAGCTGAAGTTCCCCACCAGAATCCTCCCTTTATTTCTCGCCACTGTTCATGCTTCTGCGGGGCAAGGCCCCACAGGATCGGGGAAGTATCTCAGGATACCGAACTGTGCTTTCACTGCGGCCGGTGTCAGGGCTGGCCAGGCAACGCGGGACAGGGGGCCTGAGACACACTGGACCACCACAGGTAATTAATTTTTTTAATTGGTTGCCTATATAAAATGTTTTCATTTTCCTGAATTTCTTGTCAATTAAATGCAAACACTTTTTTGTATATCGCCCTTTAGTAATATACTGAGTATATTCGCTCATAACTGACTTCTTCCATCTCAAAATGGAAATATAAGGATGTCTTTCATTTACCAAGTACCATTTTTCTCCAGGTTAGAAAGTAAAAATCAGGTTATCCAGCAAATGAAATTCTGACTCCATCAAAAGCGTTTAATGTTTTGGATAAAAGAAAATTTGTGTTCTGGGCACTCTTGGAACTTCTGCTGAAATTGTCACCAGTGATCACAAATTAGTTACACTAATGACTTAAAAGAATTAATAGGGTTGGATGGACTATTTCATCATTTCCTCTATCGACTCTAAAAATCCCTGTGATTCAAGTTTACATACAGCTCAGTCACAGCTCCTGAAATCACATTTCATTTCCATGCTTCTAAAATCATGGAGATAAGTCTTTAAGCAAAAGAAAAAAAATCATGTATAGGAAAACAAGAATCTGTCTAGTATCACTTCAGTATGACTACGGCACTCCCCTTAAGAGGGACAGCACAAGAGCTAATGACTTTTTTGACTTTTAAACTATACTCCTTCTACTAGAGTGGTTGGTATCACTTATTCAGGTGTTAACATAATCTGAACTGTATAAATTCACCTCTTGCCCACCTGATGAATATTGAATTGTATTTGTATTTCTTTGCTCACCCAGGTGCTTGGCTGAATTAAAGGAGATTCAAGAAGATTTTAGGAGAGTTATTCCAAAGGGGAAAGGTAAAGCCGAACCCCCAACCTACGTGATCTCATTCCCATATCTGAGCTGGGATAACCCAACAGGATTACAGCTATAATCTTTTTTACTGAGCATAAGAAGGTGATGATGCAGGGATTCTCTGAGTCCTGCATTTGCATGGAGGAGAAGAAGGTTAAACTGGCTGCTTGGCAAGTGACAGGGATTATGGAAGGAAATCATCTTCTCAGCAGGGGAAGAGGTGGAATGGGTGATCCACAAAGAAGTGTGGAGTGTGTCTCAAATTCCAGTTTTTGTCCATAAATGCTAAGCTTGGATGATTTTGCTTTACATTTTCAGCCTTGCTCTTGTCTCCTTTTCCTCTCTCATAGACCCATGAATTTATATCATTTTTCCCCCTAGGATTTGTAAGCATAGATTCTGGGACTACTTGATTTATTTGGAAGGCATATGACTGGCAAAAAAGGGAGAAGGATCTTTGACCCTCATTCTTTTGGTCCATTATGAACTTATGAATACCCTGATACAGTCAAACCCATTTTTACATTTTGGGTTGTTATTTTCTTATTTTTCTTATATGTCTTCATAAGCTGTTTGTTTTCAATCCTTCAGTTGCCTTTTTTTTTTT
>VZDJ01000511.1:84981-215761 GCA_008694505.1 Cyanoderma ruficeps
GGGGGGGGGGAAACCTTCCTGGTTTGTTTTAGTATTTTCTGCTTAAGTGCTATTTCAGTCTGAACAGCCTATAGTCAGAACAATAACGCTGATACTTCCAGCACATACCATACAAGTGTTAGAAGACAGAATATGTATCATAGCAGAGAATACTTGAAGAAATCTTGATGTCAAGGCTAGGAAAATTCTATTCTTTTGCTCTCGCGAAAAGAAATAGGACATTAGTAACACACAAAATTAAAGCTTTTACTCCCTTTCTTACTACATTGAGCAGATTCTTCTGTTCCACCCAAAGGGCTCTGAAATGGTGAAAGATAAACATTAAACCCCTACTGATTTTTTCTGGAGTTGGAAGGGTGAGAGATTTAATTATTTTTTCGGCTTTCCCTTTGTACATTGCTTTGTTTTACTTTTTATTATTTTATTCTTTACCTAGGCAAGTAAAAATATGATGTCATGAATTTTTAGAAGTATTAACACAACAGAATAGTTTGTTTTCCAAAGCCACTGCAGTCTATTATATAATGACATATATACTGCATAATAACATACATTTGTGCAGCATTTAGGAAATGTGTGTTATTTACCTGATGGACTGCAATAACTGCCTCAAAGCTACTACAGTTCTTAAGGTAAACATGTGTTTTGGTATGCATACTAATTTTTTTAAAAAATATACTATTTACCCCATATGCTGTAATTACACAGTCTGTTGTATATATGAAAGGCACACTTTTTAAAACTGGCTTTTTTGTCAAGATGGTTCATAATAGTTCCTCCAGAGTCATGTAAAGAAAGTACTTAGAGATAAATCAATCCATTTCAGCCACTTTCATTTATTTGTTGCTTGGGGTGCTGGAAATGTTTAGTCCGCTTTGGATTTTAAAAAGATTAGGTCATAATAGGCAACACTGTTGTAAGCAGTGCTAGGAATAAGTATGATATGACTGTCAGGAAATTCCAAACTGTCTGTTAAAATCTGACTTTGTCTGCAAGGGTGCCACAAGTCCTTGTGCCGTTAAAATGGCGAGGGCTGAGTGCTGCTTGAAGAGCCCTGAGAACCCAACCCAGCATGAGTAACTCAGTTTACTTGTATGTGCATACACCAATATTTTGCATGTGCAGGACTATTTGTCTTACAGGAAGTTGAAAAGCGTTCAGTTGAGAGATGCAGATCCCTCTCAAGGTCTCCGTGGTCCAATGCAGTCCCTACAGAATATGACACTAAATTACCCTTTGTTTTCTCCCGTCAAAGGAGAGCTTCAAAAAACAGAAATTATTCCTTTTGATGACGAGAAAGCCCTATACAGTCTAGTTCATACATGTAGGCAAAAGGTTTGGATTTGGATGCGCACAATTCTGTTAAACAAAAGTCATTACTTTTATTTCCTTTTTTAGTGTTATACTGCCATTGTGGACATGGATCTGATTACAGTGAATTTGGCCACAGCCCTGTGGAAATATACTTGATTATTTATCTTTTTTTTCTTTATAAATCAAGGATTTTCTGATTATATGAATAAAACATATTTTTGATTCCTACAACAAGTGTCTGGAGACATCTATTTTTTCATTGTTTTCATAACAGAGTTCAATTTCCACAATATATCAGCAAATTTTGACATATGCTGAAGTTTAAAAGTTTGATTTGAAAAATTAAAATTATCACTTAATTGAATTACAACAACATTATTTGTGCAGTCAAAACTAGAGCTTCTTTGTCATACAAATAGAGACTTTTTAGGGCTCAAAAAACCAAAAGAAAATTATTGGTAATGTCAGTTTATAAAGATATTTGAGAAGGGAATCTGTTAAGACCCATAAGAATATAAATGACTAGTAACATCTATTACCTCAACAAACATGTTTTTATATTACCAGCAGTCAGACATGTTTTCTTCATTCTATATAGAACAAAAAATGACATAGAATAATTATTATTCAGTGTGAATTAGGGTACCTGACCTCAGATGTCTTTTGCAACACAAGGCCTAATTTTTTAAAAATTCATTATTACTTGAATAATATGGAACACATTTTGTAAACAATCATTAAAACAAAAGTGCCACATTAAATGGATAATGAAGCTGGAAAGATACAAAGGACACCATGAATAATATGACTGTCTTTGTGAAAGCAGTGTGTAAAGCCTTGAATATTCCTTTCTCAGAGGGAAAACATGCTAATATTATTTGAAGACCTTTTTCTTTGAATCCAGCCTTCATATACCTTACACTGCAACTGAAATCTAATTCAAATTAGAAGTAATTTTTGGATGAAGGTTAGTGTTTTATACATGAATGAAACACAACATGGTTTGGTACTGCAACTAATTTAATACAAACATTTTCAATTGTATAAAACTTTCATGCTAGAAGCATAAATGACCAGAATTGTTACTCTGAAAACAAACCTGAGACAGCTTATATTTTATTGCTCTGCAATATTTTATTGTTCTCTGTTGGAACAACGTGACAGCTACTAATTGTTAGATATTGTTCCTTGCTGCCTGAGAGATCACCTGCAGAAAAAAAAATGCCTCAGAGAATTTGGGGAAAGACAGAGGGAAGGTTATACAGTGTGTTATCCTAAACAAATATTTGCAAGGCATCTTCAAAATAATGTGTAGTTTAGAGAAATATGGCCTACTTTTAACTCTGTGATTTTTCCCACTGAAATATTCCAGCCACACCTAAGTCCCTCTGTTTAGATGAACAAAATAGAAAAAACAAATGTTAATGGACGTCCATTTAATTGACACTTTCAAAGACAAAAAAAACCCCTAAAAATTCAATAAAAAATTATAATTTCAGTAGCAATGGTTGATTCTAAGGTGTTGTGTCTATAGTCTATATTGTCTCCATAATCTGCACTGGGCCTAAATATAGGCCATAAAATATACATCTAACCCACAGAAAAATATAAGGTTATGATTTTATTTAGACTGACAGGACTCAGGAAAGGAAGCATGAAAAGTAACTATGTCTTTTAGAAGGAAAAACACTAATTAAGGAAATAAATTCCAGATTCTGAACAGTTTTGAAAAGAGAAAAGCACTAATCTTTGATAAAGAAATACTAGATTTGGTGCTTGCCTGTTGAATATTGAAGATCTAAAGTTTCATTCTCATTAAAATAAATGGAAAAGCATTTAACAAGTTCTCAAAAGAAATAGTTAAACATTTTTGGAAAGTGATCAATCTAAAAAGTCGTATAAAAATCAAATGATTGTAATTATCAACTAAATTGCCTAAAGAATGTGTTATATGGAGACATAATCAAATATTGGCATATATGGGCCAAGAATTGTTACTGTTCATCATAAAATCAGCAATAAATGCCTCCGCAACCTCCATGTTGTACAATAGTAAAATTTTAACAGATATAGGCCTCAACCCTACTTTCATTATTCTCAATAGAAAAATCCCTCATTAATTTCACTAAGAAACTGGTTTTTGTTTCTATCCAAAAACACACTTGTGAAAAACCAGTCATGATGGGTATATTTTTTCATTCTTTTCTAAAGGAAGAAATATATAATATGATTATATTGTATAAACTATTTTAGAAAAATATAGAGGAGTGTGTGTGACCTGCCAAAAGTTAATTTATTTACTTTTTATTTTTAATTCGTTAATAGAGTTATGTTCATTTACCTTTATTGCATTTAAAAACACCATAGACTGAAAACTTCTTGGTCATTTTTTACACTTTAAAAGCACATAATAAAAGGCATATATAAGGAAAATTGCTTAAAATGATAGGCACATCAAAGAATTTGTAGATCATGTAACCGCTACCTAAGGTTATAAAAGCTTGTACGTTATTTGAAATACAAAAATTCTTCCTATGATGTTCCTAAATTACTATTACAAAATATGTGCTAATGTTAGATCACTGTGGAATATAGAAAAACAGTATCTACATTGTAAAATTATCCTCCTGGTGAAGGACATTTTAATGGTCTGAATGTAAACACACAATGCACATCTCTAATAACAGAAAGGAAAACACTGGTGATATTCAGAAATGCTAACAAGAAAAAAGGCCAAAGGAATATGCAATAATCTACCAGTTCCTGTGCAGTCTATTGTAAGTTTTATCTCTAAGGGGGTGGGGAAAAAAAGAAAAGCTTAAACAGGGCCTATTAGCAGTAAATACTTCTGCCAATATCCTTCACAGTAGGGGAACTCCTCCAGCAATTTTCACGATTAATTACCAGTGGCAAGCGTATTCATAATCTGGTGTTAATTTTGCAGTATTTCAATGAACTCGGCTCTGGCACGCTCAGCTATTGTTTCCCTGTTACTAGTAGGATGAACTCCTTGTTCAGGTCATGCTGTGTCAAAAGAGTGCTAATGTGTTTATATAAACACTACAAACAGCACCTGCTTTAACCACACGTTTTATTATTATTTTCCATCACCAGTTAGAACATAAAATACTTTGGTTCAGGAATACAAATGACAAGAAAATATTACTACAGCTTGTGTTTGGAACAGAAATACAAACATAGGCAGAATATGATGCAAAAAATTAATATCTTTATAACTCATTTGAATCAAAGCTTTTCTGTCTTTATTTTACAAGACTCAGAGAGACTGTTGCTAATTTGTCAGCTGAGCCCAAACACTGTAATGATTTCAGTGAGAGAATCTCTTACCAAGTCAATGAAAACACAAGAAAAGAGGTACAAAACCAACAAATGTCACGTACTTTTTTGTTAGAATTGATTTTATTTTTCTTGTTTTTCTTCTCTTGGTTGTATATTTTAGAACAATTTTGATAATTACCTAGAACTCTTTTAAAGATCCTGTTTGCTGCCTAAGGAGGGGTATTTCTGATAGGATTAATTGTCCAACATGCATGACTTGCTGGGCAGTGACAATTCTGATCAGTTAATGAATTACACATCTCAGATGTGGAATTGCACAACGACATCTGCACAGGTTGGAGTCCGTTACCAAAGTCACAGAGAGAAGTGTGATTTTTCTAAAAGCAATAATATGCTCCAGGGTGTACATTGTCAGCCTTATATCACAACTGTACTTGAGGTTTATACAAATGATACTATAATTTCTCACCAGGTTTATGCATGCTAATTAACATAAAGCCTAATTCTCATCTTTATTGTAGTAAGGCCAACAAAAAAAAATGGAGGGACATGTACTCTTTTTTCACATGGAGAGAAACATGAAGGTAGGTAGACGCATTGGAGTAATATACTAAAACACACAAAAAAAGGAGACATTTTAAATGGTGTCAATTCGAATTTTTATCTAGATGTGCTAAAGGAAATAACATAAAAGAAAATTAAATCTTTGCAGGCAAGATTAAAAAAAGGAGTGGAGAACCTTTAAGAGTTGTACTGTTCTAGACAGGAAACGAGACAGACCCATATTATGCACATTGCATTTCCATAGCATGTTTTATCATCTTTTAGTGTTATTCATACTCACAAGAACTAACTTAAAATATTTGAAATACTTCCTAGATAGTTAGATATGTATTAATCAACAACAGCATGCCTAACAGAAAGGATATTTAAGCCATATCATTCTTTGTTTCTCCTCAGTGTTTGTACATGGTATTAATGAAACAATATGAAATGAAAGCTCTTACAATTTTAAATTAAATTGGCATTATTTCTAGCAAAAGAAAGACTCAAAACAGTAATTCCTCTCCAGAAGCTTGATGAAATCCAGACCTTAGTGGGCTGGGTGTATTGGCAAAAGGGATTGAACTAGCTAGCTTTGCCAGCACACGTGTGTTCAGAAGTCATCAACTAATATATACAGGCAATTTATTTTCTCTGCCAGGTGAGAAGGAACTCAGTCCAGAACCTACTGATGCTAATGCTATTCTGTTATTATCCTTATATTTTTATGGACACCATTTTTCCATTCTCAGTCTGCATAAAGTCCCTCAATACTTGAGCATTTGCAGAAAAAAGCTTTTGAAATTATGTCCCTGCTGTCGATGCTGGGTCTTCAAACTTCATTCCAAGTCATACATTTATGAAAAGCAACTTAAGCCAAGTTGCTTAAGCAACTTTAGACAATGTAGATAAAATAATATCAAAAGTAGAAGATAGCCCTAATGGTCCCTGGTGAGTTGCTACTTGAGGATAAATATGAATTCTCCTTTTCCTCTACTGAACTTGCCTCACTATTGCATCACACCTCTGACATCTGATATAAAAGAATTTTCTCTAAGAGGGGGGTTGTTTGATTGGTTTTTGAATATGAAAGACAGTTTATACTGAGGTGGTGCTAACCGTTCTGGGCTCCATAACTGTGATGTACAACATGCCCAAATCTGCTATAGTGAGGAGGAAGCCAAATGGCCACAGAGTCAGGGGAACAACAGAAGCATTCTGCCATCCCACACAGCAGAACAAGGCAGGAACAGGCATTTGAGGAGGGTCTAAGGCCAAATGTATACAGCCTGAAGGAGTACAGACAGCCTGCTCAGCTCCTCAAGTTACCAAGGAGCCTGCCCCAGCCCTTATTGCTGAGGAGGAGCCACTGAGTGAAGGTCAGTCGTCACATTAAGGGAGGCCTTCCCGGTCCCTGTGCCACAGGTGGGGTATGCAAGTAGCTGCCTGCCCTGCCACAGACAGAGCCCCATCCAGCAAACCAGGCCTGAGAAGGGCGCTTTTCATTTAGTATGTGCCTACACAGAGAGTGCTGCAGAAAGAACCAGTGCTTCTGGATTAAAGGCGCTGCTCCCTCCGAAAGGACAGTATGACAGCGCTCTGGATGGTGTCAGGCATTTCAGGTATATTCAGGACATTAGCAGCAATACATGGAGGAGTGAAAGATAAAGGGAAGGAAGTAGGCAGGGCAGAGGACCATCTTGGCTTGATTGAGAGCTTCTGAGTATGCTCATAACCAGAAGAGAAGTATTCCAGAGGTAGAGAACAGATACACATGGAGAGCTACACAAGGGCATTTCCAGGTCATGAAGAGATGCAGTTTGAAAAGCAAAAGCTCAGCTCAAATTTAGATTGGTCAGACATAACAAAAACTACGAGAAAGGGTTCTTTCTTCAAGTACGTAAACACGCAAAACAAACCAAAAACACACAAACAAACAAAAAAGCCTGCTATTAAATAGGGGAGGGGACTCAGAATTGAAGAAAGTGTCAAGAACAATTGCTTTTTCAGTACTGTTGGTGACTGTCTTTACCAGCACTGTATGGCCCCTCTCCTGGAGGAGAAGAAGGTCCGTATGAGTGAACAGCTGCTTCTGTTTCAAAGCAAGGCAGCAGGATGCTGGATTGCATCGAGGTCATCACAAGCAGAAATGCACTATCCCACTTCTAGTTCTTGTCAGGCCAAACCTCAAATCTGTGTTCAGCTTTAGCCCCTGCCCCTTTATATAATTGATATAAAGATATCAATTGCCTGGAGACCATACAGAAAAGGACCACGAAGATCATCATTGACCTGGAAATATGCCATGTGAGGAAAGGCTGAAAGAACTGGCTTTGTTCAGCCTTGAGAAAGGAAAGCTTAGAGAAGACCTTATTATATATTTATGTCCAATATTTAAAGAGTGGTTATAAAGGATATGAAGCCTCCCTTTATCCAAGGAGTCACATGAAGAAGAAGAAAGCTGAAGAGTACAAGTCATTCCTGTGGAGATTCTGGTTAGACACAAGGAAAATTTTTCGCAATAAGAACAGTTTCTCTAGGGAGGTGGTGGGTTTCCCATTGCTGGACACTTTAAAGATTCATCTGAACAGGATGCTGAGCCATCTTGTAGACAGTGCTTTTACCAGGAGAATGATGATGATCCTTGAGGTCCTCTTCAACTTGATGTTGTATGAATGGGAAAATGTGTTTGTTGCCTGTTGATTATGATGTTGCTTCTTGTCCAGACACAGAAGATACAGATTTTCAGTGAGATAGAAACAAGAACCCAATGTTCATGCGATATTTTCCAGATCAGACAGGCATGGCAGAGAGTTTTGCCCTGAAAATTGCTTCAAAATTGGATACATATTCACCACAATGTTCCTTGGCAGGAGTACCTGCCATAATTAAACAAAACATATATAAAAAGAAATGTCTGATGGCAGCTGAAATTCCTGAAATATTTTTGTAATGTTTTTTATCATTCAAATGAAAGAAAACAGAAACAAGAGCCCGCAGTGAGACGCATCTCTACTTCTTCATGCTTGAGCACAGTGTAACAGATAACTTACCCAAGGACGCATATCCAACTCCATGTTCTTCCCTTCTGCAAGCACCAGGCTGTGCTTGAAGCAGTCTGCAGTCTGAACTTCCAAGAAGATGGTGATAATCAAATACAGCATGACCTTTCCCTGTATTGCCCTTCATGGCTCCCATCTAGTGCAATGATATAGGTATGGGTAGATGAGATGCTACTCTCCTCTGGAACAGCAAAGATGCCCACTCTTCCTACAGACTTGTGGCATTTTCCTCTTGACAGAGGAAATGGGTGGCAAGTTCTTTCTGGTCCATTTACAGTTGTGCTGGTTTTGTATGGATTGACATCTAGTCAAGGGGGAAGAAGCCACCAATGGAAGTGATTTTTCTAAAAGAAGCTGCTAACAGTTTCCTTCGTGCCTGACAAAACCAATCAGTGACTAGTTTTGAATACTGACACCTTGTTAAACCACTAGGAAGCTGAACATGCCTCTGTGAATACCCGTGCTAAAAACTGAACAAACCCTGGGAAAGCTCTCTTTTCTTCCAACCTGGGAACAGGTAACAGGCTGGCCAGGCCCCCTCCATGTGGCTGGGCCAGGCAGGCCCTGCCAAGGGGCCAGGCCCTTCCTGGGAAGTCTCCTGGGCCCCATCCCAGCCAGGCCGGGCCCCAGTGGCTGCTGTGCAGGGGAAGGGGAGCTGAGGGGCCCCATCCCAGCCGGGCCAGGCCCCAGCAGCTCTTAACATCCTGCTGCTGGGCCGGCTCCACCCCTCCAGCGCGGGCCTGGCGGGACCAGGCCGGGCCCTGCCTCTACCGGGCCCTGGCCAGACTGAGCCCTGAGATCCTGGCATAGCCCCCAGTGCAGCCTGAAATCCACCATCATGACTGCTTCAGCTACTGCAAACCATCCTGACCATCTACAGGCCACAGGCAAGATATTAACTCTCCATTGCATAGATGAAACTTGCAGGACATTGATTCTCTGTCGAGTGAGAGAAAAGGACAGAGTGAAGACAAGTAGAGAAACAACATGAAGGCACCAAGATCAGTAAAGAAAGAGTCAGGTCGCAGATGGGAGGAGAATGAAAAGATGCCTTTGTCTTAAACTGAAATTATTTTGCAAGGCCATGGTGGTGGACTGTTGATACACTAGACTATCCCTTTAATTCATGGAAACAGTATGGGAAGATGAAGTGTTCACATTGAAGACATGAGCAAAAGCATTTGTGTTGAAGCAAGTAAATATTGAAGTAGCTGTGAACTCATGAGAACCTTGAACAGAGAAGATGAGAGTGATAAAAATCCTCTACCCCGCAAAAGAAGACTTCTGTTCCCAGAGATGAAAATGGTCTCAGAGATGATGAGGACTTTTGCTTTTCAACAGCTCATCCTTAAAATAGTTCCCCATGAGTTTGACATGGCCCATAAACACAGCTGCGGGAAGGCTGCATGAGGTGGGAGGGACTTCACGAATGCAGATTTCCGGGTGGCTGCTATTCATGAGAATTGAAGCCATGAGAGAACTGTTTTCTTGTGGAGAAGTCTCCATGACATGGCAAAAGACACTCCTCTTCCTAAGAGAACTGATGAAGGACTACTTTAGAAGTGCTCAACTGATCTAAATCCTAAAGTTTTGTCTCTGTACCTTGTCAATAGGAAAGAAAAGAGGGTTGTGGGAGGAGAAGTGTTCTGAAGGCTTTTGTAGTGGCGCGCATTTTGGGTTTTCTAATGTTCTGTATATTTTGTTATATGTCTGTAACAGTTTGTTCCTACACCCCCATCCCCAAACCCCCCAATGGTCTTTCCCTTGTGATAGATCTTGTCAATCACCTTGTAAGAGCTGGAAGATTCTGGGGGAAAAGCCCTAGGATTTGACAAGGTACTCTGGTACCACCTTCTTTCATTGTTCTGTTAAGTTTCCCCATTCTGGGTCACACCCTCCCTCCCCTGGGATTGGTGCTGAGTTCTCCCCTGCTCAGTGTACGCCCCCTGTACTTAAGGTGGGGACAGAGGGGCTGCCAGTGCTCTTGGGGGCCCTCTCCCTCTCTGCTCTGTCCATCTGCACACGGAGGTCACCGGGTGGAATAAAGCCAGGTGAAACCCAAGCAGAGTCCACTCTTTCTTCCACGCCATCAACCACGCTTCAGCCTGAGGTTCAGACCCACCTAGCCTTTGTTATATAGTTGCCAGGGAGCGAGCTAGCCGGTGAAGCAGCTCCGGCACCCAACTATAGGCTTTATTCTGATTCTTACTAATTTTTCCCTCTTCTTGTAGTTTTGTTAGTAAAGTGTTCTGTTTACCCTTTAAAGTTTTGAGCCTGCTTTTCTCTTCTCCTAACCATATTTTGCAGCAGAAGAGGAATAAATAATTCTATGAGTGCATTGGCATTTAGCCAACATTAGACCCGCCACATTATTTGGTTTGTTGGCTGGGAAATGCAAAATTGGCAAACCGAGACCACTACAACAGTCTTTATATAAGAAAAGAGGCATGGCAAAGAAACCTTCTTGATGCATCTTTAAGACTACAAATATGTCATACTCGCTGGAATAATGCTATTTAATACACACCGGTTTTGTCAGTGTTGTTTTTTTATGTGCCTGTCTTCTAGAATGTTACAGAATAACTTAAAGAGTGCATTAGTACTTACAAAAGATGAACATTTAATTAAAATACATTCTATCTGGTTATTTCATTTTAGGAAAAAAGTGTTACTAGCTCAACACCTATGTAATCCCTTGAAAGGAACCTTTGTCTAGCTTTCAATTGCAGGCATCAGAGCACAAATCTGCTACAGATAATTTGTTTGTGACCAAAGGCTGAAATAAGGAATGATGGACAAGTTACACTACCCCAGGAGGAGGCTTAAAAGATTATATTCCTGACACTGACTCTGAAAGCATCTCTTGGAAACTAATGAAAATGTCTGTCTTAAATATTAGAGTCTTTCCAAAATAGTGGAAAAAAATATCTGAAGCCATAGAAACATGGCAATTCTGAAGCAAAACATATTCCTTGGATCAACATGCAGATTAATTTACATTTACAAGCTGCACAGACATTTCCAGTCCGTGTTTCAACAAAGCTAGTAGCTTCAGTTAGGGTGCTCAGATTTTCTCTATAGAGCCCAAGCCAATTCACAGAATCACAGAATTATTTAGGTTGAAAAAGACCCTTAAGATCATCCAGTCCAACCATTGCCTAATCACCTTTTCAACTGAACACTATTAATAAGTGCCGGTCATTTGTTGGACACCTCCAGGGACAGTGACTCCACCACCTACCTGGACAATCCATCCAAATGTTTAACACGAATTTCCATGATGGAATTCCTGCTTATGTCCAAACTCAACCCCCCCGATATAGCTTGAGGCCTTGTCCTCTCATTCTGTCACTGGTTTCCTGGCAGAAGAGACCAAGAGACCCAGAAACCTGCCTACAACCTCCTTTCAGGCAGCTGTAGGGAGTTATGTGGTCTCCCTTGAGCCTCCTTTTACTCCAGGATAAACACCCCCAGCTCCCTCAGCTGCTCCTCACAGGACTGGTGCTCCAGACCCTTCCCCAGCTCCATTGCCCTTCTCTGGACTCACTCCAGCACCTCAGTGTCTTTCTTGCACTGAGGGCCCAGAACTGGACACAGCACTCGAGGTGTGGCCTCACCAGTGCCCAGCACAGGGGGACAATCCCTGCCCTGGCCCTGCTGCCCACACCATTGCTGATCCAGGCCAGGATGCCATTGGCCCTCTTGGCCCCCTGGGCACACACTGGCTCATATTCAGCTGCTGTTGACAAGCAGCCTGAGGTGCTTTTCCAATGAGCAGCTTTCCAACCCCAAGTCTTTGGAGCAGCATGGGGTTGTTGTGACCCAAGGGCAGGATCTGGCACTTGGCCTTGTTGGACCTCACACCATTGGCTTTGACCCATTAATCCAGCAGTTTCCCCTCTTGTCTACACTGAGCCTTTATATATGTGGTGACAGTCTGGGAATTAGGCACCTCAGACCATAGGTTGTCTGGCCTGAATCAGACATACCATGCAGGAATAGGACAGGGCTCTTTCAGAAGTCTGAATTACACTCAGGGAAAATTATTGACTATGAGCATAGGTATTATTTTTATTCAAAGAATGTTTCATATCAGTAATTTTGTGACTGTAAAACCTGGATGAAATCTCCAGAATGAGAAGCCAGCACTTTCTCTGTCTTTACATCGTCTTTCAGGCTCCATCTAACATAGGTGAGCAAAATATGCAATACATGTAGGAGTGATCCACCTCTTTGTTCTGTAGTTCATTTGCCAACAAAGTAGATGAAACTTTGTTGCTTTACACTGGGACTTATGCGTTGCTTAATAAACTGCTTCCACTATGGACTGAGTTGGTTTTGCTTTGTATTGTGTTTCACCTGTTTTGAGGCAGTCAACAGAAATAGAGGTGTATTGCTGCAAGCTGTAAATATTGTGAGATGAAAAAGAGTTTTTTCAGTGCTTTAAGACAATACTGAGAATTCATTCATTTTCAGGCTTGCTATAACAGGTAGCTCAGATATTTTGAACCACATGTTGAAGCCTGTAGATATTTTGACTGTCATAAGAAAACTCAATGTAATCCCAAACTTATTAGAAAATTATAAATTATTTTATAAAAATAAATGACTTACTAAATGATGGCTCAATTAAACAGTACGATCTTATTGGTCAAGTAAATATGGTAAAATATCATTTTACAGCATAAAGTATCTCTTTACTGTGAATCAAGTTTTTATTTTTAAAAAATTCTAAAATCTATTTTCTAAAAATTATTGCCCTGGAAAAACCAATATTAGACAGTAGTGATGCTAATAAGGACTCCCATATCATCTGACAAACATAATCTATTATGAAGCTACCAAAGTATTTGTAAGAGTTTCCTATCATTTTTGGAGACTAATTTACTCTGCAAAAATTAAATAAACCCTCTAATTTAAAGAAATTCTAATGGAAGGAGAGTAAATGGCTTTCATAGTGGACTTCCATATGTTGTTCATAATTTAATGCCAAATATACCTAGGTGTCTTTTGTAATACTTGCAAAATAGATACATAGTAGTCAATATTTCTGGGCCACAAAATCTGCATTGCAGCAGCCCTGTAGAACAGAACCTAAGCAAGAAGTTTCTGAGAGGAAATTGATATCAGCTGTGGGTATGAAGGGTCCCATAACATATTACACTGATTCTTCAATTCCTCAAAAACAACAATAAAAAGCAAAAGATGTAGGTGAGGTGTGTCCAGGCTATATGCAGGAAGAAAGAGAGATGCAGAGCAAGAGGTATTATTTGGCTGTTGTTGAACTGGTTGGGGAAAATAGAGCTCTTCCCAATCAATACAGCCATTGTTTGCTTGGGCATATGGAATAAAACATTTCAGTGGCCTAAGATGTTACTATAACCATATGTTGTCATTTTTCCTAAACTTTGACAGAGGAGACTAACCAGCACATTTTGTACTTACAGCTTTCTGCTGTTGAGAAATTCAGTGAGTTGCCTTGGCAATTCCTTTTGAAGTGTACATCCAGGTTCTAGTTCAATATAGAAGTTGTTCACTATGTAGAGTTATGTACCACTTATCAATAGCTTTTTCTTTTTATCTAAATGCAATTATTTGCTTGTTATGATGGTACTGAAAACACTGGGAACATTTAGATTAGTTTTATGTGTCATGGACACACCTGACCTCCCTTAGCATCGTCTCTTAATCTGTGGCAGCGTTTGATGCAACAGGTAAGAAATGAAAGGACCTTTCCTAGCCTGCTCAGAAGAGACAGATCCATAATATGCTGAGGCACTCCTAGTCTAGCTGCTTTATCCATCCCAAGCCTTCTGCTCTATAATTCACACAGGGTTTAGTGTGTTACTAGTGGTAGTATTTATATTTTCTTTTCTCCATCTCATCCTATATATGCTTTCACTCTTGAGTGCATTATTCTTCTATCTGTACCAAAATTTTAAGAATGTCTCTCCTTCTAGACATTTACTTACAGATATATTTTTTTTTTATTAGGATAAGAAACTTTTTGCCACATTCAGGAAGAATATCAGTGATCTTGTTCATCCAAAGTGATACCCTTTAGTCACCACTGTCTCTGAGTAATAAAAATGCTGTTAACAAATTGAATTTTACATTACCTCAATTAGTATTTAAAGATGCCACAGTATCTGTTTACAGGAAATAGCCATAGTTCTTCTGCTCAACAAAAAGAGGCTACAGTGGCCTATGCTGCACTTAACTGTAATACATCTTGAGAGAAGCAGCAACATACAAATTCAAAACTCATTTAAAAAAAAACATTTTGCTGAGAGGCGAAAGGATACTCCAGATTTTGACTTTGGTTTTCTTCATATAACAAATTTTGTAGCAGTCAAGGGTTATTATCAAAGGCATGCAGGTGGAACAAATTTGTTGCCAGGTACTTGGAGCTAGGTAGAGGAAAAGAAAACGTGGATTGCCATTGCGTTACAAAAAAGATTCAAAGATCCCCAGAGTTGGTTCACAAGTCAGGTAGAAGCTCTCCTTATTTCAGATTCTAGGCAAGTCATAATTTTAAAAATTAGTTTACTACTAAGTTTCACTCTGGAAAAAATATGCCAGCTTGTCGATAGCAAAACATTACTAAAAATAATCAGTGATTGAATGCTGAATCTTTCAGTAAGGATAGCATTTTCAGACAAACATAAACCACAAACAAACAAATAAATACCAAATCCACAAACAAATGAAAACCCAAAACAAACAAACAAACAAACCCAACTGAAAAAGTGCTGGTGAATGCATTTGGAAACTAGACCTCCTGTTGTATGTGTTCTGTATTGTCAAATCTAAAATAAAACCCTGTTACTCAGTTTCAGAATCAAGATTGTAAAAAGGCAAATTAGAGAAATAACACTGCTGATTAGAACGAGCTTTTAATCTCCAATCTTTCTATTAATTTAGTTTCTAAAATAACCAGGCTTACTCAGTGTCAGTTGAGTTTTGAATACTGGAGTTTTAAAGTTTTGAATATTGGATTGGAGACTTCTGTCAAAGGAGTAGCAAACCCACAGTCTTGTTTGTTAGGAAATTTGGAGTGTAGAAACACAAATCAAAGCATGAAAGTAATGTTCTATTTTTTATGATCACAAGGCATAGAATTATTATTATGAAAGGTGGTAAAAATTAGGAAGGTCAGTCATACTGCACTGGTCCCCACATCACAAGCACAGTCACAGTCCAGGTCACTCAGTATTTCTTAAGGGAAATGGTTATGTTTAAGGTTTAAACATATAAACAAGTAGGTTTAAACATATAAACAAGTAGAAAAGGGCTTAGGTTTTCCATCTAACCAATGAAAATATAGACGTTCTTCTGAAGGTCTCTGGAATTACTCTTTCCACCTATTTTAGTCACAGAAAATGCAGGCAGACATGACCCTCTCCACAGGGATCAAAGTCACCTCCTTCTTTAATGTCCAAGTTGCTTATTTTAGGACTGATGTTTCTCCTAAAAAATTGTCTTTCTAAGGGAAATGGTGTGAATGCAGCCATGGCCTTGCCCACGTGTACATGTTATAGCAACAGTTATACCTTCTTGCTCACTTAGAGTACTGCTTGCTTTAAAGGCAGCAATCTCAGAATTCCAGGCTCAGCACTAATGTAACGGGACAATACATGCTTGAGTTCTGTGAATCTCCAGAAAACCCAACTGTAGAACATTACTGTGAGCAGAGGAGCTCTGTCTTTGCCATCATTGCTGAAATGCTTGATGAGGCTTTACAGTCCATAGTGCAGTCTGTAGGATAATAAAACCCAAACTGAATCAGGGGGGCATATGTCAGGCATAGATGTGAAATCCAGCAGATCTTTCCAAAAGTTTAACTATGTCTTCAGAAAAAGAAACAAATTGAAAAACAAGGATATGAAAGATGCTTACCATGAACCATAAACACAACATGACCAACATTTTCAAAGCTTAAAAAAGGTTTGAGCTAAATACCTTTGGGAAATTGAGTGCATAAAATTACCCATCTGTTTCTATTTGATACCAATTGCTAAAGTAAGCTGTATTTGATCATTCACTTTCATTTTTCCTATCCCTCTGGGTTCAAATCTTTTTGCAATATCATGTTGTTAAGAAAGCTGAATCCTCAGGATTAAAAAAAAAAAGTGAAATAAGGAAACCTCCAAACCAACTGTCATTCCATGTATAGAAACCTATTTTTTTTCTTCCAAGTCTGTATTCCATTCCTGCATAAACTTTAAGAATCTTTAAAAGTATGTTCAAAATTATGTGAAGGGTAAAATTATGAATTTCCCACTTGGAAGAAAGTGGCTTAAATTCTATCCAATTATTTGCCATGGCAACCAGCTAAACACAAAAGGGCTGGAATGGATGTAGAGTACTGCCTCTATAATCATCACTGTATGTCCTTCAAATCATGGATATGCAGCACCACTATCCCAATCTACTTCAGGGCCATAAACCTACACAGTAATTATATGCTTTGGAACACTTCACTTAAGTGCACCAATAGTATAGTGAGTGAACATGTTCTTTAATTCTGCACCTGTAAATGGGGGAAAAAAAAAAAGAAATATTTCTATCGGAAAAATGGGGGGGAAAGGAAATTAGATCATGACATCATTTTTAACCTACTTTCTGATATATCAAGTCTCCACAAATTGATAATTTTAAATTAGCTGTTAATATTCAATGAATAAAAATGCTGGCTAAGTGTCCCTTTCAGAACTATGATATTTGTTTCTAAAGGAGTAAAAATAAGAAACTCTAGATAAAAGGCTTCATCCCATCAATTGTTTCTTTGCCATGGGGCTCGCTGTTTCCACCAGCGGATTTCCACTACTGAATTTCCATGAGTTTGCAGGGTAGTAATTTTGCAGCTCAGACTAGTGATTTGCAGAACCAGGCCCCAGGCACTGACACACATAGGGTCCGTCTTGACCTTCTAACATGCAAGTTTCTATGGTTAAGGGTTATGAGGGAGGAGGTACAAATTGCCATTTGCCTTTCAAATGTGTTCTGGGCAATTTGGGCCTAGATTGCAGACCAGGAGATGCAAGTTCCTTTCTGGCTCTGTTACTGAGCTGTTAAAGCTTAACCTTTGTATGTCTGTTTGCCCTCCTGCTTTTCCCCAGCTCAGTGTTTGGCTTGTGAACTCAGTGGAGCAGGAACTGTCTCTTATTTTCTATTTGTACAGTGCTTTGAACAATGGATCTTCACTATGCCTGTCTATAGGTGCTAATACAAAATATGGTCAAGATAAACCTGGGTCACCTTTGAAGTTTGTTGCTTCTATTTCAGGTCTGTCAAAGGCTTGTGTGTCCTGCTTTATTTTTTCAAATTGTGTTAGCTGGCTCATAAAAAAATATTATTTGTCCCCATGAATCTTGCATTGCTTGTATTCTTTGATTATCAACAACTATAGTGATGATAATAATTATTAATGATAATGTCTAACATCATTAATACTACAACTACATCTAATAATATTTTGCCAAATATTATATGCCACATGGTTTTTAGAAGTCAGATTGGATTAAACATTTGAGTCTAAGGGTAACTACAATGTGTCCATTTTGGAACTACATATCTTGTATGAGCAACCATATAATTTTTTTCTTAGACAGTGAAAGGGAGCAGCCAATCCCACACAGTGTGGAGCTGAGGTGACTGAATGATTCCACAGGACATCAAGGCAATCTAACAGAATTGAAAGACAAAACTAAACTAAATTCCCCTTAATCTTCTAAGACTCATTAATCATACCCTAGATGTTTCAGCTCCTATACAAACTTCTAAAAATGCTTTTCACTCCAATGAGCCAACTCTTGTGTCAGGATGTTGTATTTTAGATTATATATTTAATAGTTGCAACTACTGAACTGATATGATTTGATAAAGACTCAAGATTTAAAAACATTTAGATGCTTAAACCTCACAGTTCTGCAAAAATATTGAAATTGTGAAATCAGTGTCCTTTATAATGAAAAATATAGATAGTAGGTGAAGGGAATCTGAAAAATATGATAAACAACACTACAAGAAACTTCATTATTTCTAAGCAGATATCTTGATTTCTGAGAAAGAACTTTCAGATTTTGCACACTTTATTGATAGCAGTACTTAGTTAATATATTTAGAAAGAAAAATAATCAGATAATCTGGGACAATTCTCATCTGTGCATATCTCCTACATAAATTATAAGGTGATAGAAAATGTCACGGCCTATGTATTCCTCCTGAACACAATAAATAATTCTGTTAATTCTGGTCCTTATGTGTAAAGCTTCCCCAAAATAAAGGCCTTTACTTCTCTACCGAAATAAGACCACTAGCGAAAATATTTTGTGATATATATTTCGTTAATACGTTCTAAATGCTTCCTTAGATTGCTAAAACTTTCCTATATATGATAAAACAGAAGACATAAAAGTTTTAATACATTTTAATATGTCATTTCTTTACTTTTAAAAGGCTTAAATTCAAAAATGTGTATTACTTGATAGTATATTGTTCAGACCTATTATACAATTAAAAATTGTTGAAGATGGACCAGTGATCCAGTTGGATGCGTATTTTTACCCAGCATAAACTGTGATAAGATGTGTTTTCTGTGCCTGTCACACAATACATATTGTGTATGAGGAAAACCATTAGAGTTTTATGAGGCAATTTGAACTGCCTGTAAAACTGCTGAGGGCAAAACAAGTTGGATTTTTAACAGAGAGTCAAACAGAGTATGTGATGCTTTCACTGACAATTGTCATCGTTTCACATAAAAATGGGATCTGTTTTTCAGATGTGAAATAAAAATCAAACATCAAACAATTATGATATGCATCCTATTTGTTTCAAAAGCATGGTCTCCAAGATTTTTTTACAGGAAGTATTTCCAGGTGGTTTCTGATAAAAAAATAAACCAAACCCCTCAAAAAAGCAAAGTTCATGTAAAGTCTGTCTTATCTATAAAAAGGGAATGAAAGTGTCATTTTTTTTCTATTCGAGTACTTGCAAACTAATAGTTGCAGAACCACTGTACTAATCACCATAGCAATCACATAGAAATTATATTTCCCAGGCATTTGTGAGAATTCAAGAAATTATTCTGAGGAATCTTAAGACATTATGCAAGCTACATTTCCATAAATTCATTGGACAAGAAAGTCTTAATTGTATTCCCAAAGCTAGTGGTGGGTTTTCTGTGTTCTGAGAAATCACATCCCCAAGTTCCTTGGGTTACAGTAAGATTGCATTTCTTCTGTCCTTTAGAACAGGCATGTGATCCCTCCTTAGAATCTTTACAATTTCTTTACACAATGACTCCTTTTCATACACTCACTGATTTATTGTTTCCCCTTTGCCAGGAGTCAGCCTTGGCAGGCTTCTCACCTCACACCAGCACTTACATGCATAGTGTGGTTGGCACTGTGATTTCTGCAGGGCCATGAGCCTACAGAGAGTGGGTGTCTCCCAGTAGCTCCTGATCTGGACCGGGTGGTTGAGTTCATCTCCAGCACTCAGGAATTTGAGCAGTTGTCTCTGGAGCAGGGGCAAAGCACAGGGTGGATGCTGAGACACCTCCTAGCTCACACTGTGTCACAGAGCAGGGATGACAGCAATCACTTTGAACCACTCAGGCAAGCTGTGATTGAGAGGTTTCATCCATGGCATTTAAATTTATTGCCTCATCAGAAAAATGCTTAAAAATACCAATTACTGTTAAAAACCCCAAAGATTAGGGATGTGGCTCAATAGAAGTTTTGTGTTGTATTCCCCGTTTTCATTTACATGTGTAGAGTTCCCCAGTAAGTTCCTCATAAATACTTTAATTTACTGTCGCTATGATGATGGCCACAACGGACACAGTGGAGAATTGCAGCAGTGTTATTAGAGCAGTAATATTAAAGTGTATGAATATGGGTATATTTGTAACATGCTCATATAAAAAAAAGCTATTCTGCTCCAGTCTTCCATTTTGTTTTGTTGTTGTAAGCCAGCGGATATTTATGAATGATTTCTTTCAGTAAAAAAAGTTATTGCTTAGTTATGTTAATACCTGAAGATGGGGAGTAGGAGGCAGGAATAGCTAAAAATCTTTGAAGACCATTGTTTCCTTAAGACTTGCATATTTTTTCATGGCCAGACTAATTATCTGTATTTTGAGGCAGATGTCTATGTCTAATTGGTATTTGTGGGTAACTATGTTGCTGTTATGAACTTAGACACATGGAAATAAATTTCTGTCCACCTCTTAGAAATTTCAGCCATTTTGTGTAATGTAACATCCATCCAGACCTGTTTGCCTTGGATATTTATACATTTTTGTTGTTGTAGTTTATCTGGTAGTGTAACTGTTTTTTAATAAAATAACCTAAAAGGACAATTTTAACCTGTTTTTTCTTTGCCGTGACGAAAACCTAAATCTCACAAATTCATATCAAATTATAATTTTTTGCATTCTTTCAAGAAAGGGAAAACATTGCTTAGTTCTTGCTATCAAACTCCACGCTTTTAGTTTATTTCAAAAGAATAATAAAAGTAGCAGAGTAGGCCAAACAGTTAATTCTCATCTGGTATAAATACATAATCTTGCAGCAAGACTTGATTAGTTTTCACCTTCTGTGGATTCTCAGACATGAATTGTAAACCACCGCAACAGGAAAGTTTGCTGCAGGAGCACCAGCAGACTCTTGGCTGTGGAAATACAAATGATGCTACCGTAGCAGACAATTAAAGATATGCTCAGCAGGGAAGGAGAGGTAATGTTTGAGATCCACTGTCCAAATGATCATAAAATCTAAGCTCTTTGCACTCTAGGACAGTAATTGATAATATTAAAGTAAGGTAACTATTAATAATTGCCAGATGACTTAATTTGCGTACCTCTGTAATCTTAATTACAATCTCAGCAAGAATGTCACCCTTTGAACAGACAGATGAATAAAGAATGAAAAATCGGGTCTATAGGAACTATCTCTTGGTGTCATCTAGTGGTTACATTCCCATACTGCAAAAAGGAAATTGTGTGTAGTTTTGTTTATGTGTCTCTCTATATCTATATATAAAAAACCTCATGTGGACACCCACACACATATAAAATATGTTTGTTTCTGACTGAGTGGAGTAAAGGAAGCTGCCATTTTTAGCAGACAAGGCAAGAGTAGCCTTTCCCTGCTCTCCGCCCAGGTCTTTTTGCTGTGTCTTCTTATGAGGTCAAGACACATCGACAGAGAGCTCAGTTAGCATACACTGGTGTGAAGGTGCTGTCTGCTGCCCCTTTTAGCCTGCTTGACTGAGCGGCTGGGTGTTGTTAAAGAACATCCTCTGCCAACACACAAGGTATTTCCTTATGGGTGACTGAGTAGCACTAAGGGGATGCTGACAGATTGAAGTGACATGCCACAAATCTGATTGCACATGGCACTGAAGGAAGACAGAGCAAAAAAGGAGCATCCCCTGTCCCTCCTGCCAGCTCTGTCTGCCTCTCCCTCCTTGAGGAGGGAACGATATGGCTGACACTGAAACAGGCAGCACTGCAAGAAATGCACTGCCATGGGGCTGCTGAAGTGACACTGAAAAAAAAAGAAAAAAATCTAATACAGTTTTTAACTTTTAATATAACTCTACTGGTAACAGGAAAGGCAATAAACCTATGGACAGGGCAAAAATAGATTAAAACCCACAGATTTTGCTGTAGATACCACTCAGGAATATACATGATATCCAAGTTTGCAAGTCCTTTCTCAAGAATAGGGCTTAGCACCACTGAATTGTCCATAACTATTCCACAAGTACTCTAATTTTATTCCACAAGTACTCTCTTTGTTGAAGCAGGGAAGGGAAATTTAAACTCCATAGAAGTTTTTATTCAAAAAGAAAAGACTGGAGTAGGCTTTAACCCTCAGTAAACAAACTTAGTTTGTATCTCCTTTATTCTAAACCAAGATTTCAAAAATTTACAGTGATTTTTTAACAAGTGACCTGATATTCATAAAAGTTTTGAGAACAGTGATACACAACCTTTTTTCATGGGGTATACTAATGTTAAACCATTCAGAGAAATACTTTGAGTATCAATAAAATCTAACTTTTATTTGAGTTTAGCAATATTTACAGTATTTTGCTCAGATGGTAAAGAATCTATATGTGGGTACCATTACCCATACTTCAAAAAATTGATCAACCTTGGTCCAACCTGCGTACAATATTCAAACAACACAAGTATAGGAATGAATTCCAACCCCAATATTCATTATACATAGTTTTCAAAAAGTGTTCTGATTATGGAAAATGGAAATTTGAAAATAACAGATTGTTTGAAAATTTGTAAAAATGATTTTTCAATTTCAATTGGCCCCATGGGAAGATACACACAGAATCATGTTCCTTGTCTCTCCTCCCTAGCAGGGCAAAAGAAGCAAATACTGAGGAACATAATCTTTGAGAGAATTTCATGCTGAGTGACAGGATGGATTCAGCACCAAGAAAGTCTGCAAGTCTGTCTACCTCCTAAAGAGTTCTGGAGCCAAATCTAGATATAAATAAGAAAGCATGAAGCAGACAGTCACATTCTGTTCCACCAGACAAATAGACTCTGAGGCACCACTGGCAGAGCAGCACTGAAAAGCACCAAAGTGCTCAAGACTCCATCCATCCTTCTTCTCCCACAGCTACTGAGGTAGCTGCTGTCATAGACACAAGATTGACCAATCTAGCACTGGGGCCTTCTCGACTTCCTAAACACAAGGTCTGAATCCATGTAGCTGTACTTGTGGGTTTTCCTTCAATTTCACTGCCTCATAAGAAGCCCCGCTTCAGGCTGGAGTTCAGTAACATTATGCATGGCACATACATCTAGCATCTAGAGACTTTTAAAAAATTCAGCCTGAAATGCTTTTACATTTTAAACCTGATTAGAAATAACCCATTCAGATGGATGTTATGCAAGGGCACTAAAATATTTACTGCGCTTGTATAAAAATAACTGCTCCAAATACTGAGTTTTAGCTGTAGGTAGAGAGGGAAACTATCCAATTAAACCAGCAAAGAAATTAGAAAGAAGAAATTACACAACTACATATGCTTTATCAGGCTGATTGAAATTCACCTGTAAGAATATTTTTAGTCATGTTAAGGTTACCTCACAAATTGTCAGTCATATCTTGATTACAGCAAGTCATTCAAGCAAGAGTTTGTCTTTGCTTGAGTAAACTATGGGAACCAATACATTTTTATATCTGCATAGGGAGAAGCAGTCTTTTATTGGTTTCATCTTCTTGTCTTTTTTTTGAATTGGGGATTATAACAAAAACATTAAATGTCTTCAACAACATGAAAGAATAAACCTGCAATATTATCAGAATGGACTCAGTTATTTCTCTTATCATTTTTATGGCATATATTCATGATATCACTGAAGTGATATTTGCTATATATACCAAGGCACAAAGGTTGCTGCAGTTTCCTGTGTGCCAGGACACAGCACAGGCCCAACCCTTGCACATGCCTCATTTAGTCTTGTGCTCCTCAGTGGAAAGGACACCCCAAAAAATACAGTAAAATTTCCAAATCTGTCTGACTGGAAGAAATATATTATTTGTTCTCTTTGCTGCTCCTCTACTTTCCTCCACTCTTTAATGCGCCAGTTCCAGAAAGGCTTGTTTTACTGTGCTTCCCAAATACAAAATTAGGTTAAAGGAACTCTACTTCTTTCTAAAGACAAATTGCATTAAGTGCTGACCCAGAGGCAATGTGATATAATAAGAATACTTTTTGTAACTTTTCTGCTGCGTAGTCTTAACTTGATTTTTCTCTAAATACAGAGAAACCAAGGTTATAAGTCAGGAACTGAAGTACTAAGAACCTTTTATTTTTTTGTCAAATTTAACATTGCCATGTAGAGATAGCAAAAAGCTGTATATTGTCCACTCATAGTCTTGATGTTTAGCACCTTCTTATGTGAATAATCTCATTGGAAGAAAAAAAAGAGATACGTTTCTATTTCCCGCTTTAGAAATGAAACTGAACTGTATAGGGCATCTCGTCATAAATACTGTAGAGAGAATACCTTTAAAGCTTCATTCAGGGCAGCAAAGAGCACTGATGGGTTAGGTGCTTTGTATGCCTCTTTAAAATTTAGTTTCTGCCTTGTTACCTCCAAAACAGGCAAATAGTAGGTGCTGAAAGTTTTACATTATTGCATATGCTCAAAAAGGCCATATTTATTAAGAAACAAGTGCATAATTATGAAGAGCAAAATTCAAGACACAGATAATATATTTGTGGTTCTGGTCATACAACAGAATCTTCAGAAGAGATATTGTATATTGCCCTTTATGATTTCTGATGATATTATATATATAATACTAGTGAGTAACAATAGCTGCTCCCTACCCCAATATATATTCCAGTTTAAAAGTCTTTTTAGATTGAATTCCCTCTATCAAGTTTTCTAATTCAGAAATAATGGCAGATGAAATTTTAGATTAAAACCCAGAGGATTAGTCAAAGTCCACTGAGTAGAAATATTTTTATATGGTGATTATTTTCTGATAATTTGTTAGCTTTGTATCAATGTAGAAAAAGTATATCAAAATTCTCTCTATAGAAATTGCTTGTTTAGACATGTTTGTCCATGCTGAAGCTGATGTTATTGTGCTCCATGAGCATAGCAGCTAAAGTGGGATTTTTTGTTTATTTAATTTTTTTTTCCTAAGAATATTGCCCCAGAATGTGGTCTCAGAATGTTTAAAAAAATTCACTTGTTGCGTCTATCTCTATTTTAGTGTTTCTTGCATGAAGCATGCCTTTCTACTCAAGGAAGTAGATGCACACTTAATTTTGACATGGAGGTCTTCTCACCAAATCCGTTGGTATCTTTTGGTCTCCACTTGATTGGTTGAATTTCAGGTATAGGAGGGGCCGGCAGCTGCCTCTCTAAACTTTGGACTTTAGTCTAAAGTTCATCGAAAGTCGTTGGACTTGATTGTCCCTGCATGTTTTATAGGTCCTTAATTTCTCACGTATGAAAAATATTTGTTGAAAAGCCTTCAAAACCATTAATTGAAAACAAATTTCCTTACGTTTTGCAGTAAGTTAGTAAGGGATAGGTATTAATACTCTAATTCACATTTCCAGAAAAGTTGGTCATAATCAGTACCAAAGCAGCCACCACCAATGTACAAATTCAATCTAATCTATAGAATATAATTTCATATCTTGTCACCTACAAAATCCATGTACATAAAATAATAATATCTGTATTCAAGCACATCATCAAAATTTTTATTTTTTTTCTGAGAGTATGCATACCTATTGTTGCAATCATAATCTTTCCTTCACTTCCACAACTCCCACAAATGTTCAGCATTGGCCAAAACAACTGAAACATATTTCTGGGAAAAAGTCGTTGTGATAGTGGAACCAAAGTGATGGGATCAAGGAACATACTGAATTTTTCATTTGATTTTTCCAAGTTCCTCATAAGTCCATTCACCTTTCTTGAACAGAGTTGAACAAAGAAAGGGTAATTCTGGAACTTGGAGGGATGGAGCTTTTGCAGTAATTGAGCAAAAATAATCAGCTGGATCTACCATGATGTTCTAGAGCTATGTGTAGCACATATACAAGACAAAAGTTTAAAAAATATTCCAGTTAATATATTCCAGCATGGGAAGACTAGAAAACTGAGTTATACTCTCTTCTGTTTGTACTAAGGATAAATCTGATAAAGTAAATTATCTGGGCCATTAATCTGGTAAACTAAAATTAATACATATCACATCTGAGTTTAATTCTGACTTTTCACTAATTAGTATTAATGCTTAATCATTGAAATATAAAAAAATCATAGTGTCTTTTGAAAAAGAAGTGTATCTCTCTATATATGCATATATCCCATTTATATACACAGAGAGTGAGAGATATCAATATGGAATAATGTGATAATATTATTATTATTTAAAAACTTTTAAACCGTCACAGAATAACAGAATTTATTCCATCCCTTCAGACACTTATAGACATAGATGATGTCCCTTCTCAGTGGTGTCTTCTTGAGGCTGAACAGGCCCAGCTCCCTCAGCCTTTCCTCATAAGAGATGCTTCAGTCCTTTGATCATCTTTGTCACCTCCCATTGGACGCGCTCCAAGAGTTCCATGTCTCTCATACTGGAGAGCCCTGAATTGGGCATAGCACTCCAGATGTGCCTTACCAGGGCTGAGCAGAGAGGCAGGATAACCTGCCTCAGCCTGTTGGCAGTGCTTTTCCTGATGCTTGGCCTCAATGACATGCTGCTGGGTCATGGACACCTTGTTGTCCACCAGGACCCCCAGGTTCTTCTCTGCAGCAGGTCAGCACCCAGCCTGTACTGGTGCCTGAGGTTCTTCCTTTCCATGTGCAGGACCCTGTGCTTGCCTCTGTTGAATTTCAGATTGTTTTTTGCCCATTTCTCCAACCTCTTGAGGTCCTTCAAGAATGTGAAAGAACATGTCCAACATAGTCCAAGCTTTACAACAATTTGAAGATAGTGAATATATTTTGGGGTTCTTCCTCCTTATTTAATACAGAGCTCAATCCTCTCCTAATTAATGAGCAGTTGTTGGGTTTTGGGGTTTTTTACCTAACAAATATTAGTGAAACTTTATAATTACTCTTAATCTGCACTTACATAAACAGAAATAATCAAACACACAGAATCAAGACAATAACAAAGTTAAGAATTCCCAAAGTAAAGAGTTTTAGAATTTTGCCACAGGCACTATACTCATAGAAATTTTTCCAAACAATTTTGCATTGAATTTCTAAACATTCCTACAGGATTTTTTTGTGATCCCCAATGATATAACTGTGCAATATTAGCTCAATTTTCTTGAACCTAGAGTCATAGTCTTGGTCTTTGTGCAACAGTATCTGATGAAAATTAGAATGCTAATGAGCATTATTGCCACATAGATCTACAGCTTCTATAATAATGTAGAAAAATATTTTATTTTAATAGTGAATCCCTGAGCAGTCATGGCTAAAGAACTCCAGCATGTCCTTTCCCTGACAAATATTATTAGCGCTAAGTTAAAAGTTTGCCTGCTGTCACTGTGACCTTAGCTGACCCCTTAATTTCTTGAGTTCAAGTCCAATTAACCTTTGGGAAGAAGCACAACTGCTCTAACCAGACAAGTCAATAGAATCCAATAGTAATCATTTCATTTTCTGGTTTGTCAAAGGGCAGTGGTCCCACCTCAACCGTTTCACACAAAGGTGGTAATTTATCAATGTTTAGAATGATCTGTACTGGACCATGCCCAGCCCTCTCTCAAGTGCACTAATCAATTAAACAGGCTGTGTCTCAGTCATGCCACCCTGTGTGCTGCCACAGAAGAAGGCGCCAGTTGAAAAATTACTCTCCTCTTGTGATATTTGCTGGTTTAGTTACAGGAATGAAAATATTGATATACACATCAAGCTCTTGTTGCCACAAGAGGCTTGAACTAGATCTATGAGAGCATGGTGGGAAAACCTGTCTGGTGTGAAAAACTATTTCTCAGCATTGTCTGTCTTCCATCAGCTCCTTGTACATGTGTGGCTGTTGTTGAGTTTATTCAGAGTTAGCAACAGCATAATGGGGGAAAAGAGTCCCAGGAGAGCAGGAGGAAAGCAGGATTAATTAAAGTTGGCTTCAAGATTAAAAATAAGAAAGGGGAAAGGAAAGGCATGACAACATTCTATTACTTTCTCTCTTTCAACTCTGACGGAGTTGGGAGAGCAGCCCCAACTCTCACACAGAAACGCTGTCACCAGTGTTTGTCTCAGAGTGCACGGGAGAGACATAGTGACAACCACACTGAGAGTAAAGCTGGAGTGATACTACCGCAGCTGTCTGTGCATGACCACCCGAGTATTTAATGCAAGTGTGTGAAGAAAAGCTGGATTGTATGGCAGTGGTTTGTCAATAAAGGAAGAGGGCAGAGGGCAATTTCTGGTGGGTTCAGGTCTAAAGGTTCAGTCTTGAGCCAAACATCATAGTGCCTATCTTCTCCAAGGTGATGATCAAGTTTTGCTGGGCTTTTTGGGAAACAAGAGGGGAAACAGGAGTTGTCCTCATATTTAGGAACATGGAAATTACATTCTTCTTCCCAGACCAAGCAAAGATGAGAAAAACTTTGGATGAAAATGCAGAGCAATAACCTAGATACTGAATTATGGAACCTCAGATTAGTTAAGCGAGAACTCCCACAAACGTTCAGCATTGGCCAAAACAACTGAAACGTATTTCTGGGAAAAAGTCTTTGTGATAGTGGAACCAAAGTGATGGGATCAAGGAACATACTGAATTTTTCATTTGATTTTTCCAAGTTCCTCATAAGTCCATTCACTTTTCTTGAACAGAGTGGAACAAAGAAAGGATAATTCTGGAACTTAGAGGGATGGAGCTTATGCAGTAAGTGAGCAAAATATGAACAGTCTAACCCAGTGTATGCCTAAATAATGAGCTTGATTTCCAGTTAATTATTTTCTGGTTGTCTAAATTAAATACATTGTTTTTAATACTTCTAAGTATTTTTTCATTGACTTATGAATTCAATTATTTATAGCAGTATTTGACAGTTATAAGATAAAGACTCTAAATTCTTCATTCTTTAAGAGCACTAGCAACATTTTTATTACCAAATCTAAGTTTGCCATCATAACAAATCTTCAAAACACAATCAAAGCTATTTTTAATTTAACTTTTGATTATTTTCATACAGAATATACAAAGATGGTAAAAGAAAAAAAACCCTTTAAATGAGTTTTGCAGTTTCCTACTGTCCTATATTAAAGGCAACCTAATAGAATTTATAGGAGTAGAACCCTTTTAGGCAGCACTCTTTGTATTTTTCATTAAGTCCATACTTGCAGAATCTATTTAATGTCAATTTTGTACAATGGTTACACTGCACAGACTATTTTATTTTAAACCTGCAGGACACAATGATAAATTGATAATTGACCCCAAGGCCATAGCAAATAAAGAAGCCCTGTTTTTCATTAGTACAGTATTACATTGTTGTTAGGGGAAAGAAGAACGATGCTAATTGAGTACTGAGGAGTTGCACAATTAAGAAATCACCCATGGTTTTAATTTCACTTGTTTAAGGCTGCAAATTTCCTAATTGTGAGCAGTAAAATAAAATAAGATTATTGTGAGATACAATTATATAAAGCTGCACCATCCATAAGCAAGTTACAGCCCTCTATATTTGACTACCTGTTCACTAGTGGTATACTCAACAAATATACTGTACTTTTGATTTTGTGTCTCTGCTCCTCTAAAGCTGTAGTATTTCTACAGGCTTCAGTTGTCATAGGATCCAGAGGAAAAAAATACTGTGCTTTTTGTTAAAAATTTGGGTGGTTGTTTTAAAAAGAAACTCCAGAGCCTTCTATTGTAAATTAGTTTATTCTGTATCAGGCTTTCTTATGCTAAGACCAGAGCTAATAACATTTCTATCTGAACCAGGCTAATTCTGTGATGGAAAAACATGGATTCATTCAGGACCTGTTTTTTGTTTATTATTTATTAACTGACCTGTCGTGTTTGTACATTTTCCCAAGCATTCAAAATTTCAGCACCTTCTCTTGTATGAAACCAGCTGACTGAGACTGCTCAGTTAAAGAGTCTTTAATTCAACTCCTGATTACACCTTTCCCTCACCAGGATTTTTGAGTTCCTCTAGCTCATGCTCATGCATTTGTCTTGATGCAGTTTGTATTTTCCCCCAGCTCAGAGCTAGGCAGTGTTTGTTCCTGAATTACACCTTTTTTTTCCACAAAGGCAGTGTGATCATGATCACAGCAGCACAATGTTCCTGCTAGTAAAGACCCAGACCATTTGCAATGGGAAGAAGGGAATGTGTTCTGACTACTCGAAAGAGCAACTGATTTAGGGAAGAATGTTTAATAATATAAAAACTAAGCAAATCAAAAATATACTGTAAAATTTAAGAGCCAGGGAGTAATATGTTCAGGTCACTCGAGCATTGATAACACCATCCCAAAGGAATAAAAAACTCAAATGTAATTAAATCTCTAGGTTCTGAAAAGCCAGTTAGTATAACTTGTTTTGTCACATGTGGGTAGAGCAGAAAATAAGCATGTACACAAAGTACAAGAAGAGTTTTCTCAGGAGATTTATCCCAATCAACTAATATTAAATGCAAAATGCACAAGAAAAGGAGGTAGCTAAAATAAATAGTAGCTAAAATAAATAAAATATATAAAATGATAAAATGCTTAGAAATTTTATTTTGATGACCTATTAAAAAAAGTGATTATAAATACACTTTATTCGTAAGTCAGGGGTAAATTTGTTCAAGCTGAACAATTCACAGAAGGACATAAATCAGATCTGTTCTGAGTAAAATACAGCTTTACAAATTAATCTAGAGCAACCCTTATGTGGAAGATAATAAAATTTTACAATTTATTAAAGGTCCCTGCTTTGGTTAGTGATAATACCACAGTAGCCAATATTTTTGCTATATTATTCTCTAATGTCTTCCTAATTCATGATGTTTTGCTCTCTCTTTCATTTCTCAGCATAACTTCCAGATCTAATCTATGATACACTCAAAATTGGATTTTGACTATGAGTGTCTTTCAGTGCTGTACTAAAATTAGCTCCTTTGGAATGATAACCAGTATAATAATAATAAGAGAAGTAATATTTCCATTGTGTGGAATATTCTTCTTTAAAAGAAAGTATTAGGGAATGGGATAAAAAGCTGTGTTATGGTGCTTTGGAAATGATACATGACCCCCGTGACTGGTTCCAAGGGTGTTCAGCAGCGTCCCCAGCTGTCTGTCACAGACCTCAGGAGATTGGGAATATCCAGCCCACCTACCTGGCCTGTCAAGGTCCTTCACTGAGGAAGCCCTGGGAACCAAGAGAAGAATAGAGCCATAATCCAAGCACCAACCAGAACACTCTTACTTACACCTATGCAGAAAATACTTGGCATATAGGATGTGCAAGTCTCTGATTGTGAAGGAGTAATTCATACAAGTAAGATGATGGTAAATGAAAACAGTTTGTATTTCAAAGCACCCCTTCCTCTCTGACCAGCATTACTATAGTTTCACACAGCTTAATTCTGAGCTAAACAGAAGTAAGGTGGTGGGTGTTGTACCAGCTGTTACACCTGTGCGAAACAAGACACACAGATGAGTGGCATCAATATATCCACATCAAGAGGGCTAGTCTCATCTCATCATCACTCCACATCTAGATCATGAAGTGAAGGGAAAACAGGATGAACCCATTTGTGATGCTCTTAAGAAATGATTCATGAGGATGATGGGCAGCTGTATACCACTATCCTTTGAATTATATTTAAACTGTATTATTAATATTGGAAATATCTGACATGTTTACTCTAGTCTCAACTTTAAGATGAAAGTCATTTGTAGATGCATAAGGAATGGAAATTAGACTCTTATGTAGCATGGCATGTTTAAAAGTAGGATTTTCCTTTTTTTCTTTTTGTTCTAACATGCATTTTAACATAATTTCAACATATATTCTAGGTGAATAACAAGTACAGAAACCTTATTAGGTTCATGGGAGCACCATACCATATATTTTCTTGGATAAAGTATATTTTCTGTCTTACAATATTGTTTTGCATAAATTTCACTTTGCACTTTCTCTTCATAAGGCAAAATGACACCACAGCTATAGAAGGTTTGCCTCCAAAAGCAATTCAATGCTCTGTTAACAAACTTTCAAAATGCTTTGAGGATGATAATGGAACAAAAAATGTAAATATGTATATAAATATGTATTAAGAGAATAGCTATAAGTGACTAACAAAATGTTCTTTGAAATCATTGTTTTTGTATAGTAATTGAATTGTCAAAGTATTGCAATATGTGTGGGATGAATTTTGGAAACCTTTATTTTACTTGTGGGCTGTTCAAAAAGAAAAGTTTGCATAATGGTGCATTGTGTTCTAGGATCAGAATGCAGACCATTCAATCCAAGAAGAGCGTGACAACAACAAGCAATTCAATTACACTTGTAGATTTTACCAAATAGCTCTCTTTAGTAGACCTACACCTACGCTAAGCAGGAAAATACCCCCTGAAAGCGTTCTGTCCTTGTCTTTGGCTAATCTGTTGTCTCTGTAATAAGTGTGAAATCTCTAAATATATGCACATTTACTACAAGCAAACAAGCTGTCCAGAATCTAATTAGACAAAAATCTGCCCATCTGTTCTGCATTATCATGGGGTTTGCTCACATGTACGTTGTCTCATTACTAAAAGGCGGAAAGGCAAATTGAATTGAGCTGGACTTCCTCTTAAAGTGGGATCAGGACACGAAGCCAGACCCTTGCTGTGAGCCAACAAAGCACCACTGGGAGAAAGTGGGATGAGAGAAGTTTCTTTTTTCTACCGCCACATGTCCAGTGCTTACCATGAGGCCGAAGGGGTGCTAATACCATTGTTTGGCACAACAGGGCACGCACGACAACCATATAACTCTTGTTTTCAATGCAAATTGTTTGCTTTTTTTTTTGTCATCTCCTGTGTCCCATGTATATTACTATCTGCCTGCCGTGGTATGCTGCATTTCAGGCATAAAGCTTGTTTAATATAAGCTGGAAAGTTTCATTAAAGCTAAACTTCCTTATAAAAATAATTAGAATAATGTCTAACTTTTTCTAAAATTGTATTTTAATAACTTAATCACGGTTTTTAAAATGTTACTCAAGGCCACAGGCTACTGCAAGTAATTAGTATGGAAATAGGAATTTTTGTATGAACATGCCTATTTGCATATTTTCTAATCACTTAAGTAATTAATACTTAGCACTTACAAGCATTTGTGTACGTCTCCCATAAGAGCTCTTTACATCAGCTGTAAACTCTATTGTTTCTGAGATAAAAATATCTGGGTGGACTGTTGCTACATTGCTTAAACAGACATGGAGGTGGTTTATTTGTGGTTGTGAATAAATGAACAAATACTCTGAAAATTAGTAGTTTTTGAGGATTAAGGAAGATCAGTGCCAACATGCATTCAAAAGTTGGAGCCTGTAAGGAAAAACTCTAATATATTTCAATGTGTTCCATAGTTCTTATTACTAGAGCATTTGAACGCATAACAAACTTTAAATTACTAAACCTGCTTAACGACAGCTTCTTGAAAAATCATAGGACTTGTGTGCCAGGTCATCCCCTACAGGAGGATGAGCCCACTTTCCCTTCTGGTGCAGGGGACTGGATGCCTCACTCCCTAGAGTCCAGCTCACCTGCTCTCCTCTGGTGCTATTTCTCACTGAAACAACATAAATGAAGAGCAGATCTGCTTAGGATACTGCAAAGACTGTTAGCACAGTGATAGTATTTTTGCTATTTTTATGCTAGTGATAGGCAGATAAACCTGAGTACAGGCAAGGGTATGGAACTTATCTCCTGTTTCTCTGCACTCTGAGCAGAAGGGATTTGTGCAAGTGAACAAGGCTGGATCTCCCTGTGCAGCACTCCAGTTTCCTGGTATACCTTGTTATATCACCTTCTCCGTCCTGATGGCATACTAGCCAAGGCAGGACATTTTTCATCCAATCACAGCTTTGTGTGAAATGGAAAAAGGGGCTTGGGAATAGGAACCAGTAACTAAGTCTATTTAGGACAGCAAGAAGTTACATGTTTTCACCTAACTAAGAAGCGCTAGTGGCACATGAGTGAATAAGCAAACAGATTTGAACAGAAAATGAAAACTGTTTTACAGAGCATATGAGGAAAGTTGTCACATTTCATTTCCCATATTGTCACATTTAATTTCCAATATTAACACTTTGTTATAAAAAATGTAGAATCCCCAAAACTTCAGAATATATCACAAAATTATCTCTCCATAGATAGTAGAGTCTCTTTTGAAGAGTAGAAATGAAGAATGGCATGTGCTGTGGAAAGGAGGAGCAAGAAGAGTAAAGGAAAGGAGTAAATTGATGTATACAGGTAGGGAATTGGAGACATTAAAGTAAAAAGAAACTCAAAGAGAGAGAAAAAATTTCTTTAAGGGAAAAATCCAGTTTTAAATATCTTTCGTGATGCATTTTATCACATATGTTATTGAAAAATACAAAACATCTTGCAAGATTTTCTTGTGGATTTATTTGTCCATACCCACATTTCTGGTGGACTGACACCAGCTCTAATATCTGCCAAGGAACAAAAACTACAAAGCTCTAAGATGACCAACAGGAATATGTGCTCTCATAGCTTGCTCTTTAATTTTTTAAAATTATCATTAAACATTTTCTTCTTTCTTCTCTTACTGCAAATATATGTAACACAATTTGGCTGCTGTGATGTATATATAGGATTAAAATGTTCCTCACAGTACTGGTATTCGTCTTATATGCATACTTTATGGCCATTATTTACTCATGATTACTTTTCACAATTTTAATATGATCCCCTTTTGATTCTTTCAGCTAACTAGAATACAACCAGTAAAAAGGTGGCACAAAATCCAGAACTATATATTTACTGTTTCTCTGCTGACATAATACTTAATCTAACTTCAGATTTTTATAATCTCTATATAATGCATTCCTCATACATGTGCTGGGCAAATAATTTAAAAAATATTTTCTTTTTCAGCATCTTATTATTTTGTCTTTATTTACAGAGGTGGAACTTAAGGCAAGTTTACAGCTTCCACATAAATAGTCATTTACTAAAAAGAAAACAAAATATATTTTGCCTTTAGACAATCTGCATTGATATATTGAAATAGCAGGGAAGGGGAAAAAAAGGCTCATAATGCTTCATTAGTTAATTGTGCAGAGCACAGCTCTTTAGGGGTAAACAAGTGAAGGACATTTGCTGAATGGTCTATGCCCATCATGCATATTATGGCCTAATGGTGCTAGTAATGGTAGGAGGCTCCTGGAGAGTCATCTGTCAAATTAGCACACTGAATTATTTATTGCCTCAGAGTAAAATCGAGGAAGGGAGCAGCTGAGATCCATTTGTAAGAAAATACAAGATAAAGAAACAACCCCTCCTCAAAATTGTAGTACAACTGCTTTGCATGTTCAGTTATGTCTCCAGTATTTGTAAACATCAACAATATTTAAATAGTTTTTATGTGTACAGATACTGGGATGTGCATGGAAGGCCTAATAAGCAATTAATACTATACATGTATACATTATCTTAATGTATTTATATGTATAGATGATTTGCATAATGCTAATTATAATAATTCATGTTAATAAATTACTAAGTGTGATTACCCTTGTTTATACTATATTTTGTATACTAAACTTGGAAAGTAAAAATATATATGTAAAATACAAACATAAATACAAACGTATATAATTCATTTTATATTTTTAAATTAAAAGTTATAAATTTAGAATGTATAAATGTGTTAAATACTGTGCTTCAGATGGAAGTACACTATTTTCCCTCTCCAAATGTCTGAATGTATGTTCTTAACATATACATCATATTAAAGCTATTTCATAAAAACATGAAATAATTTTTGCAATCACTGAGGAATACATCCCTTACTACATCTGGAAATTATGAAGATATGCATGATTTTTTTCAAGTTAAAAAGAGTTGCTGCTGGAGTTCCTTACTGGCAAAAACTTGCAATTAATCTTTATTTCTCAATATATCCTTTTCATTCCCTTTGGTCTTTATCCACTGTAAGGTATCAAAGTCATGGTAACTTTCCAACACTCTTGATGACGAATGTGTACCATGAATAGCTCTTCACCCCCTGGTGCTTTTAATGACACCCAAGTGTCTTGTATCTTAATTACCAGTCAGGCCGTACCTCTCCTTTCCTCAAAGTTGTTTAAGTGAGATTTTTGTGATGTCTGACACTGTAGAAAGATATGTGCTATGAGTTATCACTAACCTGTTGAAGGTACTTGAGACTGCATATTAACTTAATGACTTCACACAGTACACTTCTGTAAGGCACTGAACAGTACTGTGAACCATTTCATCATGAATTTCAGTGGTACTGACCACAAGAATACAGGTAAACATGCTCATACATGCTCTGCTTCCTTAAAAAAAAAACAAAAACAACAAAAACAGATCCCTTAAGAGAACAATTACAGATTATTTACTTTTAAAACCTGACAGCTGCATTTTAGTATTTCAGACATTGGCTTTTTGGAAGAGAATATTCCCCTCCTAATACACAGATTTATTCACTTAGTTCATAGATTTATTCTCTAGTCTTAAAAATTTATTGTGTTGCTATCTAAATTTGCTTTCTCATGATGATATAGAGCTGAAAGTGGGATTTTGAAATCTTTCTTATGAGGGTGTGTATTATTAAATATTCATGAGGATTTTATAGAGATAATTACTGCTTAGCTGATAACTTTGAATGTTTCTGTAGTTTGTTTTTCAAATTAGAATACATCTTCTGGGGAAAAACAGGATCTTCCACAAAAGAACACTTTGTAACTTTTTTGCTATATTATAGAGACAGTTCTGCAGACAGCTTACAGATATTGCACATTAGCTAGTAATGACTACTCAGAGAATTAACTACTTCGAACAAAGGTGTTTTATGCTTGACTACCTCTAGAAAGCAATGCAACCAAACATTCAAATACCTATTTGTGTGATTTCTTTTTCATTTTGGCTTCAACATTAAATTCAAAGCCTCAGTATTACTTATTCTAAACATCATTTAGTTCTTGTGGCACCAATATTTTGAAACTTCCACCCACACTTCAGATACAAGGATACTAAAGACAGAAACTTTGGGTGTGGAGGAAGAGAGCCTGGTTTCTCTTCAGCATGGCAAAAGACAGGCTGATAACCAGCACTCATACCTCCTGGCATGAATCCCATGTGAAGAGATTTAGGTAAAGAAGCACTTTTGTCGATAAATGTCTGGAAGTCAAAATTTGTACTAATATTGATGATCAAACTTATTGTGGTACTTTAAAGAAAATACTTGTGTTCCTGAAAAACATTTTTGCTTTATTTTCTCAGACTTTATGCTTATAGGTATGACTCTCTCATTTCCTCTCTTTCCCTTTCCTTACTCACAGATTTGTTCATACACACACACACAATCTTCAATGTTGCAATTTTTATCCCTATATGTCCTGAAATAAAAATCACTAAAATAACATTTCAAAAATGAGGTTAGATTGCTGTAAACATATTCTATGAACTAGAATTCTAGCACTTATAAAAATCCTGCCACTTAGATGTAGGCTTGTAGTATTTTTGTTTAATTGCATATGATTTGTATAAGAAGTGAATTAGCAGCAATGACTGGACAAAGAGAGGAAAAAACCTACTTGTCTGTATAACACCACGCAATTGTTCTTCAATATTTCATGTCTAGAGGGCTTGACTGCTTGATGATTATTCATTTGAATATATTTTGTCTAGAAATGTGGACTTAGAATAAAATCTGAATTTCTTAAGACCAAAGATTTTTTCCTGTCAATCTAACATTTCATTGTAAGTTTTCTTCTCACAGAGGGAATAAAATTATACTTCTTCTCCATGTTCACTGCCTAGTAAAGAGAAGAAGCAATAAAGAAGCACAGAAGTAATAAATACTTGAATTACCTTCAAGTGCATATGACAACTAGACCACAACCTAAGTGCTAGTGGATAGGTAGTATTTAGATGTTCAAGTCCACTCAGTTGAAAGAAAGGAACTTATCCTCTGAAACAAGGCCAACAAGTAAAATATAACTGCTAGTTATTTTCCAGTAAAATAGGAAGGAATTTTCAATGGCAGAACCTCAGTGAAGCAGCTGACAAAGCAAAGGACAGTTAGTTCTATTTTGATTAGCATCTTGTAAGTTGTTCATCTAGGTCTAAAGTAAATGTACTACATGTGCTTGCAACAAACAACCAGTGCTCGTAAACAGCTGGCATCTGGTCAGGATCACACAGGAGCAGACCCCACTTGATTTGCATTTAAAACTATTATTCCAGGGATAAAAAAGCCAAATGAAAACTGAAGAGTGCCAATTCAGAACCACAATAAAAATCCTTTGGATAAGAACAACTAAGGCCATATCTCATGTAAAAAATTATATGTGAATGAACCATAGACACAAGGGAAAGCCTGTGTGCATTTTTAATTATCAGCTGAAGCTTGGTTTGGAAAGCAAAATATTTAATAATAAGCAATTTTCAGGGTCTTAGTTTGTTGCCAAAAGGCTTAGGTTCTGTCAGCCTTTTTCCTGATGAATTTTATTTTGGTTCCAGAGGACTTGCTGGAATTAATCCAGCTGTGCAAAGGCAATTACTTTGCCTACGAGCCTAGATTAATGAGTTGCCATAGAGCAGATATGGATCTTGAGGAAGCCATATTCTGATGACTAATAATACAGGGACTATTCTGTAATGGATCTATACTATCACATGTTTGCGCTGCATTAAGCAACAATACATATCCAGGTCGAAGTTTGTAACAGTGTGAAGTTTTCATATTGGACTTGTCCTGGCTGCAGGAAGTCTGGATAAACAGAAGGACAGTGCAGCATATTTGAGTGTAGCAGACAGGTGCTTTGCATCCAGAAGCTATAATTCTTTGATGAAGGTGCAGTTGGCTTTAAATTGTTACCAAGTTACAGTTGCAGCAAATACATCTAATTGATCCAGTTTTTAAAACTATGAATTGGCACCCAAACTTCAGTTCTCCAATTGCATGCACTGCACATCCACACTTGTACTGTGGTTGAAGGTTGTGTCTGTTTCACCTAGAAACAGGTTTCACATAGATGTGACTGAAAGAGTGGTTTAAGGTTGAGCTAATTCCCTTTAGGATTAGGGATGTGGTACTGGCCTGTTTTCTCCCATTCCTCACTGGGTGATCAGATTCTTCTGCATTGTACTGCACTATGCCATTATGTCTTTGCAGTTCCGTGCAAAAATTAATGCAGTCTAACAATTTTTATGCCAGCTCTCAATGGTTATTGAGAGGAAGGTGATTTGATATAAAAACACACACTGAAATTTGCCAGCAAGGAGGAATGATGGGTGCCTGAACAGGCACCTTACCAGCCCTCGTAACTGAAGTTAGGATTTGTAGAAATTTGCACAGTCTAACTGTCCAATAACAGAATAAGATTTTGGAGATTGCCTGCTCTAAAATGAGGGACTGAATTATTCTTCCTATTACAGTTCTAGCAAATTTCCACAGAGATCCCTATGGTTCATCATAAAATTGGAGCAAAGCCAAGGCATTAGGAAAATAGTCAGTGACCTTCAGTCCTCTTCTGTGTTTAAACTTAGAAGAATCCCACAGAAGCTGGTCTCTTCCACATCCCTGGAAGCACATACCATGAAGGTATTTTGCATAACGACTTCATGGGACAGAGAGCCACAAGGGTTATGTTAAAAGACCAGATGAAGTAAACTCTAGCTGTGGAATTTGGGCAAGGAATAGGTCTGAATGCTTTCTAGGACAAGGATCACACCTGCACAAGAAGCTCTGCCCCTCTATCATCCAGTAGTAGGGTAAGGCTTGATGGTTGGCATTTTTGGGATCAGTATAAATAGCTGTTGCTGCTCTTCCATGCTCAGCTCCCCTCTACAGGTGATTTCCTGTAATCTTTAAGGGACCTTAAAACACTAATTCACAATACAGTGAGAATTGCTCAAAGACCTCTGCCTGGCTATTAACCACCACAGTTTACAGTCCTTAATAGCCTGTAAGGGCCAAGGTCCACCTCTATGCCTTGTGATGCTTGACAGTGCCCTTTAAGAGACAACACTTTGGCAGCAAAAGATACGTCAGGAAAGGAGGCTGAACTGTCAGACAGGAGCATCTCCTAGTGCACAGGGTAGAGATTAAAATGTGGATGCCCCAGAGGAGATTTGACAACAGCAGATAAAATGCAAAAACTGCCAGGCCACTTTGGATTTACTGGGACCTTGTAATTTCCTTACAATGTGCCAGAGGGTTATGGAATGTACCCAGTCTGGACAAGTTGGATAAAGCACGAAGTAGAAAGGCTGTAGAGGCATAGATGCAGCTCAGCTGAACACAGCAAGCTTGCTTTGAAAGGTAGAAGCATTTGGATCTGCCATGATTACANTAAAATATAAAGTTATGAAGCAAAATCATTAAACTGATTGATTAGACACATTCTTTTCCTCTGTCTTGCTGTGTCTCTCGCCCTCTCTTTTTGTCTGTGTTTCTAAAAAAACAATATCTTTATATCCTCAAGGTGTTGCACTTGGAAACTTTACTTGGAGGAAAAAAATCCCTTGAAAAAAATTGCAATTTCTGATTGGAAGCTTTAGAATGGCCTTGGGGTTTTTTTTCTTTCTTTTTTATTTTTTTTTAATTAAAGATAGTAATTTGAACCTTTGTTTTAAATTTCATTAAATTATATGAACTAAATGATGAACAAGGTCTATCCGTAGTAATTGTGGAGGACAGAATTCCATGTTTTTTGACTATCAGCAGGAATAAAATTATATGTTCCAATATAAAAATATTTATTTTATAGAAATATAATGTATATTATATATTACGCATTATATTATCTATATTATATTATATATGTTATTTATTATCTATTACATTACAAAATATAATTAGATTTTTCTCATAAATCTACTTGTTTACTTTCCCAAAGTATTCTTGGGTAAACGAACAGGAACACTGGATAATAAATATAATCTTTGTCCAATTTAGTTTGTGTGACTCTTAGTGATTCTGCATTGTTAGTCTGGAAAATTTTTTTCTACTTTAGTATTTTTATCAAAAGATTTCAATTACATATTTCGTTTCCTGAGGCTGCAAAAAGTTAGCATTTAGAAATAACCTTAATTTACCAAATACAGTGTAATTAGTAAAATGTAGTTTTGTTACATGGAAACTCATGTAATTTGAAATGATTATCTTGTTGAGCATGCGTACAACACTATAGATATTTAACAGGTCTGTTGTAAGTATATAAAAAAAGACTCATACCATGTATTAGAAAATCCTTTGATGCACTGAAATCTTAAGGCTACAGCTATTTCACAAGGATATCTTACAGAGTTTCAGTTTCTACTTTAATTCTACTTACGCACACAGTTTATTCAGAACTCTCATAATTTACAATCTGCCTCTTAAACAACACAGTAATTGAAATCTTCCTTTTAATTTATATGTTCCTACAAGTACACTAGCAGTGTAAATGTTTTATATCCAAACTCATATTACACTGTTGAACAATTTTATTTTTTAAGATGAGAAGATACAAAGATAACTTTGATTTTTTTTCCCCCATGAAAGAAAACCAAGATTATCTGTATTGAGGTTTGGAACATTTACTTCTGTCTTTACTATATGCCTAACACTGTTTACATTATTTGACCTTTAAGTCTCTAGTCTAAAGCAATTAAATGAAGGCTTCCTGTCTTATTGATTTGGTAAGGCCTATTGTCACACAAATAAAATGGAATCCAGCTTAATAAAATGCACCTTTAGCCTGTGTCTGTAAATGAACCTGAGTCTTGACAATTTTGGAAGAGGTCAACCTAGATTAAGAAGTTCATATCTGTGGTAAATCAATTTCCAGGAACTGAATGCTGGACACTAAAGAAATCAGGAGGGGTTTTTAAGAGACTGACTTGAACCCTCCTTAACCAGATAATAATATCTGACCTAGGCAGTGAAATTTTTCACAACATCTCGATTAAAACTTGGCATCCATGTAAGTAATATATTGCATTGTTGCAACTGACTTATTTCAGGAGGCATATATGGAACTGTAGGTTCAGGTTGCCTGCCAGCTCTCACGTGAACATGAAGCATACACACCACAAGTATTTCTGGTGGTGTTCGAGATCTAATAAGAGCCTCATTACCATTCTTTCTCAATAAGGAAATTGCTGGTTGCCTAATGATGTTGGTAGTCATTCAGTATATGTTTTTCATTTCTAAGTACATGTACCTTAATATTAATGGAGCTCTGCTTACATCTTGTACTTCATGATGAATGAAAACTGCATAATATAACAAATAACTCTTTATTTTTCTAGAATATTAAATCTGGGAAGGAATGGAGCTAGGTTATGTCCTGTTTTACAGTACCTCCCCAAACAGCAAAGAAAGAACCTTCCCCATGAGCCATGTGATTTGCAAGTTGAGGCTTCCAGAAATGTTTTTCTCTGTTTTACTAAGCTGTGTTTCTTCACAGATTATGCAGTGTGTGGGGCCAACCCTGCTTTCACAAGTGTGCAGGTCTGCAGCATTGGAGCAGGAGAGCTTCTTTAAACAGCTGAGCCTAAATTACTGCACTGCTCTTCCAGCCCCTGCGGCTCAGAAACGAGCACAGTGTCACACACTTTCTGCTGGCCATCCCCAATCACTACAGCAAGGGCTTAGCTGTCGATAGGAGTCAGAAGGATTTGAGAAACAGAGTGACAAATACTGCAATTTTCCCTCAGATAGTGACAAATTGTATTAGCATATCTATTAATGGGATATCAGGGTTCACATTCTTGTCAGCCTCTTGGAAGAAAGGACCCAGAGGAGAGCTTGCAACTGCCCTCCATGGTCTGAGACCTGTGCCCAGACAGGATTCTGGAATATTAGTTGACTCCTTTAGGATGCTTGCTTACAATGCAGGCTTTTCTTCTGACAGTCTTACATACCAAGCCTATAGTTTTAGGTCATAAGAATTTTAGAGATAGATATTCTTTGGTATATTTTCTTCAACAGTTTTTCATATTTGAAAGTTCTTTCTCCAACACACCTTTTAAAACTGCTCTTCAAATGCATCCAACTGTTCCTTCAATGATAAAGACACACACACACACACATAGCTTCCAGTGCTATTGAAATAAACTCGCTAGGAACAATTTTCTGCAGTTTCTATTGTTGTACTAATAGCCATGTTCAGGCTCCACATACCAGATCCTCCCTCCCTCCCACAGGCTATGTTCTGCCAGGTGCTCGCAGGCAGAGCTGCCATGAACAATGGAAAGTTCATATCACTGAAACTTTGCCTATGCTATAAATCAAGTGTCTGAAATACACATTGCTTTTAACACTCTGAAATGGCAGCAGCTGACATTCCAGAGGTGTGCATCAAGTAGCATTATGGAAAACCAATGTGTAGGCAAAAGAAATAATTTCAGCTTTAGGTCTGTGAATAAATTAGCTTTTAAGGGCTGAATTTGTTCTATAGATTTAGTGCTGTTATAACAAGTTGTAAAGAGACCATTCAAAAACCTGTGACTAAAATGTCATGACTTCTATTTTGCCACTCTGACCAGTAAAAGCAGGCAAGTTAAATTTTCTCATGAACAGCTATGCTTCATCTTTCATAGAATCATACAATCCTTAAATATGGAAAAGATCCTTAAGATCATCAAGTCCAGCTGTCAGCCATCCTTATTTGTGATTAGGCTACTTTATTATTCAAAACAATCATCATTTCAAAAGTGTTGATATTTCATGACTGGTATTTTATCATGTCATTCCTTTCAATATATAAAAATAGTCCTTTATGACTTGATGTGGAAATTTTCTTGAGAATTTTCAGGAAGTGGCCATATCTTCCCAGCTTGATTTAATTCCCTGTGCTAATGTCAATCATTCCCTGAGATTTTTTGGTTTGGGCTATTTATTCTGCATACCTTTTATCACCTGCCTATTTAAGTAACAGGACTAATTCATGTTTAAGCTAGAATTTAATGCAGGAAGATTTTTTGTCTTGCATATTTAGTGGCTCAAATGAGAGGAGACCAGACAGCACCATTTGATTTTATAATCTATGTACTTACAATTCAGATAACACTGAATCCAGTCTAGAGTTAGCAGTGTCTTGACAGAGTCAGTATGGACAGCGAATTAATAAGAAGATGCCAAAAAGAAGATTAACAAGGATACCACACCACGAGACAGTCCAGGCAGTGAGATATCCTTTTTACCCTACATGCTGCAGACCATGACAGAAGTCATCTGCTGACAGAGATGTAGGTGGGATCAGACCTCTGGCAAACTGAGATGTCTGAACTGAGTTGCATAGCTCTGAGAAAGTGAGAATAGTGTAGTTGTGAGGCATAGTAAAGCCTGGGGTAACAGCAGTTGTCTCCTTCATGAGAGAGGATGGCTTATCCTATGGACAACACACCCTCTGACAGCCCCTGCAGAGTAGCTGCTGGAATTTCTTTTTTGCCTCTGGTAATAAACTGGAAATATTCAGGCACTGTCTTCTTCCACCAGAGTTCAGAAATTATCTGGTTAGATGAATTCTATTAGTTAGTGAATATTTATGTTCAAATAAATGCATCTTCTAAAAGATAAAGGTAACCTGAGAAGGAAAGAAAGAATAAAAAGAGACAAAAATGATACCTCAGTGGTGGACTAGTTTCACTTGCTTGGCGCATATGGCTAGCTTTCATTCTCTGCCCTTCCACTTCAAAGGAATAGGCAGGCATTCACTACAGTATCCAGGGAAAACAGGGAGGGAGTCTCTTTGAATCAGATTGTACAGCTATACAAGTTAATACAGAGTCATGAAATGATTCTGTTCTGAATGTCCAGCCAAAGAAACTCTAAAGTAATTATTTTTGCTTCCTTTAGTATTTTGTTCCAACCTAGCCACGTAGTAGTAATTTTTACCTCATCTTCAATCAACTTTACAGAATACAACTTTTTTCTTAGCTTAGCAATGACTGAGCTTTTTTTATTCTATATTAAAGAAATAATAAATCAAATCTATACATGAAACAGTACAAGTTTTCAGGTTCTGCTTCATGAAATTACCCTGGAGAGGTCCTGTTTCTAGAGGAAATATTTCAGGTAGTGTATAGGCACTAGTATACTATTATTAAGACAAAAGCTTGCAGGATCTTGCTGCATTACAGAAGCTCAGTTTTCTTTTGCTCTGTCTTGCTTTATTAGATTCTATTATTTATAATGTGATTCACACTTGAGTCTCAACCTGTGCAGACTAAAAAGTGTGCTATTGCGTACAATTATTATTGTCCATATTGTGTTCTGACTGTGAGCATTCCACATGGGGATGTAAGGGGTAAAAAATCCACTTCATTATCCTTACATAGAGAACATAAAAGCCAGCCTTCATCTGCTGAGTGTAAGATCTGCTTTCTTACCTGCTCTCTTGGGTTTGCACATCCATTAAGTAGTCATTGGATAAAATACAGAAGCAGTCCTGCGAGCAGGTCCCTTACCTCACAAATGAGTGCCCTATTCATAGGGCTAGAGAACCACACTCTTGTGAGCTCTTTCTGGCTGAATAAATCTTGAATTCCTTCTGCACTGTGGCACATCTTAAGCAGAAGGGGTATGTCTGCCCAGGCAGCTTGTATTCTGATCCCTTTAGTAGAAATGTGAAGTACAGCACGGGAGTGAGGTTGAATCTGTGTGTCTAGCTGGTTCAGGGGGGATGGGGGGTGAAGGTGGAGGGGGGAGTCGTTCTTTTTTTTCTTTTTGAAATAATAACTTGATCCACTGAGCTGCAAAACCAAATTTTGCTTTGATTGTGCTTTAGATCAAAATGTCTGACACAGAAATACTTTAAAAATATGCAAATCCTGTTGGGGAGTGTCAGGCTCACTCTCTGAAGGTGCAGTCTTTAGAGTGGAGCCTTAGAGTGGAGCCTCTCTAAGGGAAAGCTGGGTGACTGGGAAACTTCACAGTCACAGAGTAGTTTATGAGATTCAGACACCTACAGAGACAGCAACTCAGAATAGAAACACAGTTTACAACTTCAGTGTCTAACTGCTTTAAATCCTTTAAATCCTACTTCCTTTAAATCCTTTACTAGATATGGCCCTAATGCACTGCTCGCTTCCTTAAGGACAATTATGATATTGTAACAGAAGAATAGCAGACACTTAAAGCAGCATTCCCTCCAGATGAAAATAGCTGGCTGGAACAATCACTTATTAATCATGAAACCTTATTTTAATTTTCATCTATAGCCTACTGTAGAAATACAATGACCAAGATTAAATTAATCATATTCTGCTGTGATTTAAATATATCATAAAATTTAAATTAAAAATGTGGTTGAAAGTGACATCTCTGGTTTAAATTATGCAATATTTGCATTCTTATCTACATGTTAGAAAAATCTGCCTGTTGCATTAATATACTCAGAAGCAATAGAATAAAATAGATGAATGACTGTGATTAATACCAGATATGGTATATCCTAGGAGTCTGAGTGAGAAAGTCTGTTGCTTAGTAGATGTCTCTGAGACAAAAATTGAAAACATTAGGAACAGAGTGTTATCTGAAAAGTGAAAAAATACTGGAGTACAAAATGAATCAATATTTATTAGTTCTTACAATGATATGGTGAAAAACCTGATATTGTCACAAACAGAAATTGTGAATTAATTCTTAATCACTATTTTTAAACAAATGGTTAGGGTAAATGTAAAAAAGATTTCAAAATTAATTATTTTGTGATATATATTTTCACAGTAATAGTAATTTGCAACTTTATCACACGTTTTTAATGCCATTTTACTAAGTAGTTAAGAAATCTTTCAGTAAAATCTTGTTGGGATCCCATTAGCACTTTTAAGAACTCTAAAAAAAATGCAGTTTATTTGTGCACATGAAGGCACATTATCAAGAATTATATACTCTTGCACCTTCCTGAAACAGGCTTTTCTATTAGAAGAATGTTCAGGATGGTGCCAATCAAGTTGGGAGAAACCCTTGTTGCAGCTTTAAATATTGCAGGACCTATATGAGATAATATTTTTTCTTAAACCAAGGTTTCTCTTTCATTGACCTACACTAAAATGGTATTTTATCTGTTCAGGTTATATTGTTATAAATGTTAATATTATTACTATGCTAATTTTAAGACTCATCTACATTTTTGCCCATTTTGCAGACAGAATAGGTTTTCAGTCAAGCATAGTAGTCACAGCACTAAGCTACTGAATGGATACATTTAATGTTCTAGGAAACTCATGTTTCTCCATGAACATTCATATTCTTTCACACAGCTAACTCACATCTTTGTATTTCAAACCTGAAGGATGGGATGCCATCCAGAGGGACCTGGACAAGTTCTAGAAGTAGCCTTTGGGAATCTGATGAGCTTTAACAAGGCCAAGTGCTGGTGCTGCACCTGGGTAGGGACAACCCCTGGTGTCAGCACAGGCTGGGCATGAACAGCCCCAGAGCAGCCCTGCCCAGAAGGACTTGGGGGTGCTGGTGGGTGAGAGGCTGGACATGCCCCGGCCATGGCACTCACAGCCCAGAGAGCCAAACGTGTCCTGGGCTGCATCCAGAGCCCCGTGGGCAGCAGGGGAGGGAGGGGATTCTGCCCCTCTGCTCTGCTCTGCTGAGACCCACCCGGAGCACTGTGTCCAGCTCTGGGGTCCCAGCACACAGAGGACAGGGACCTGTTGGAACAAGTCCAGGGGAGGCCACCAAGGTGATCAGAGGGACAGAACACCTCTCTTGTGAGAAAAAACTAAGAGAATTGGGATTGTTCAGCTTGAAAAAGTGAAGTCTTCAGGACAACCTAGTAGCAGCTTTCCTGTACCTGAAGGGAGCCTGCAAGAAAGATAGAGCAGGACATGTTAACAAGAGCTTGTAGTGACAGGGCAAACCTACTGAAAGAGGGTAGGTTTAGATGAGATATTAGGAAGAAATTCTTTACTATGACGGTGGTGAGGCAACTGGCACAGGTTGCCCAGTGAAGCTGTGTCCCATTCCTGGAAGTGTTCAAGGCCAGGCTGGATGGAGCTCTGAGTGACCTGGTCTAGTGGAAGTTGTCCCTGTCCATGGCAAGGGCATTGCAACTAGATGATCTATAAGGTCCCTTCCAATCCACGTTATTCTATGATTCTATGGTATGATTCCAGACTGAGAAACTTCAGGAATGTTAGCAGCAGAGCCATTCTCCTCATAACACTACTGCTACTGAATGGATACTTCTGATGAAATTCAAGTAGTCTTACTGAAGGGAAAATGATTCCATGATTGTAATTCCTGAAAAATTCCTGAAAATTTTAGGTGATCAAATATATATGACTTCTGCCCTTCACATTTAATGATGTATGCAAAAGACATTTATTTTCATTTTGTTTTATTCTTATTAAAAAAGAGATTTTTTTTTTCTGATACTGTGAAAAAATTCCTAGGTTTTTGGTATCTGCTTAAGTGTTTTGTCATGTCCCTCTACTGGTACAATAAAAACCAGCTTGTTGTTTTCTTGTTATTTCAATTTCTCTGGTGCTTCCTTCCTGTCTTATAAGAAATTTCAGGTTTTAGAAAAATCTAAAGGCAAATGTTTAAATCACAGGAAATATGCATTTAACTAAAATATCCCTTCCTACACCAATTCCAAGAATTTATGCGGAGGTAAAACATAATGAAATAACAAAAACAGAAACTGAAATATTTGAATGTCATAGCAATCCAAGATACATACTCATCCAAGTGAAATGGACTGTCTTTAACTTGCGATCCTTCAAGTAACTAATGAGATTGAAAACATAATGATCCATAATTAAATACAGCAAGAAGTGAATGAAGCAAGCACCATTTCTCTGCATATTTTAGACTGGATGGAAGTGCTACTAGGAACAATCTAGATGAGTTCTGGCCTACATTCAGTCAGTTATGTCATGAGCTGGACAGAATAAATCGGATCCATACTTGTTGTTCATGCTTTGAGCACATTAACTGCAGGTATAATTAAGTTTGCAATAAATAGAAGACTTCCCACCCACCCTGCCCTAGAAATTGGACTGAGTTAAAAAAAATAAAAAATTGCATATACCTTATTCTAAACTTATTGCTTGGTATACTCTTGCTGCACTTACACATTTCTATATTCTACAAAGGCCACAAAAATCACTGTGGTTTTAGAATTAAATTTCCACCAAGAAATTTAATGATTTTATGTTAAGGATTGCCATGTCCTTCTGCCATACTGGGCCTAAAGGACATAATGCCACAAAGCAAATAGATTATGTTTCTGTGTGCCAATACATCAGAACTTGTAATATGCTGAAGAGACTTACCTTCTTTCCAGCATCTCGGAGGTCAGGTTCCCAATTTCTTCCTTACATGCTGTCCAAATAAAATAGGAATGCAAAGGAGCAATACCCCCACTAAGCCATTTTTCACTTCCTGCAGCTGGCAAAGTGGACATGTTCTATGTAACCAAAAGATTCAGGCTAGATAGATCCTGAGTCCCAGGGATAGATCACATGAAGATCTGACATGGTTTCCCAACATTGTTTCCCAATAAAAGATATACACAGAGTTTGTGTGCTGGGTTGGTAAGAAGGAAGTAACAGCACAGAGAACACCGTGGCAAGTATAACTCAGCTTTTGATATAGACAGATGGTCTGACAATTATTTAGTTAATCTATGTGCAGAATAAAAGAAATTTTGGGTAGAATCAAAGATATTTTATTGCATGTTTACAAACATTTTCATTTTGGCTAAAGCATGTCTAAGGAATCCTATTTTGCATATTCAGGATTTTTCTTAAGTTCTTATTAGACAGGCTTTGCAGTGGCCAGATTTAATATGGATATACATTTTATATGGCTTTTCTCAAGGATTATGCAATGTCTTAAATTGTGCATGTGGTTCTGCATTATGGACAAATAAAATTACAGAATAGATACAAATTTTCATTCATTTTAACAATGTTGACACTTTCATACAAAATAGGAAAATTTATAGGGCATTCAATACTTGTAATTACAGATTTCCATAGTGTTTGTGATAGATATATACTAAGAGGAAAACCTTTTCTGTGACTTTAGGAGTGGTTGGTGATTTATGTTTACAGTTCATACGTTTGTTAAAGTTACTTCCTTTTAATGGTACACTATTTGAGCACCACTCTTTTGTGCATAGATATAAACTTGTTTCATCACTATATCTTTCTATATAAGCAGCTGTCTCTTTATAAATCCAGAATCTTGCCAAATCAGGATGACCCAGTTCACTGAAGAGCCCTTTGCTGAAGATGCGAAACACGGAAAAGGTTTGGTTTGTTTACTTACAACATCAACAATAACAACAGAGATAAAAAGGAAAAAAGTCAGAGAACATCCAATTCTATATGCCATTTAAGTGACACAGAATTTTCTTTCTTCTTTATTTTCTTTTCTTTCATTTTGCCAATTAAGAAACAAAGATATGTGAAAAATTTCCTATCCTTTAAACGACAAAATTGCTTCTCCTCAATGGAGAAATTTTCAGGTCTTGTCATTATCAGAGATTTGAGCTGCTGTCACTCTATTATGGTATACAACTGGAGAGTTTTATTGCAAATATAGTGCTTTAATGCAGAGCAAGACTTAAGTCAGTAACAAATTTATATAATGTAGGCTGCGTTTTAGTATCTGGTGTTTACACCACTGACTGCTGATCTCTGCAGACTGTGACTGATGTGCTGCTGACGCTGCTGTTCTGCGTGACAGTCATGCAAGGTAAAGATATCCCACTAAGGTATAGAGGAAAATTTGAGCAGAAATACAGTACAGAGAGAAATGACATTAAATAAGTTCTCATGAAATTTAGCCACTTCCAAAATTTGTCTGTAGGCAGAAGTGATTTTCTAAGTGTTGAGTGGACTCTGAGAATAAGGCATTTGACACGCTGACCTTTTCAACAAAGGTCATATGCATAATTTGGGTAGCGTTGAGTGTTTCTCCACACCTACCTCACCCCTTCTCTCTCTAACTTGATTTTCTAGTAGGTATATTATTTGAATATTTCAAGAGGTCAAGACAGACAAAACTCAATGACGAGCACAGTTTTGAAAATGTTCTATAGTCTTACTTTTATCTGCTGTTTAAACTTAGCTGCAATTTGAATATCACGGTCAAAAACCTTTAAAACCTTTTGATGCTTTTTCTTCTATATTAAATTTGGAAGAGATGACCAACTGTCTTTTTAGAAAGTATTTAACTACCATAATACTTTAATGACATATTTAATTGGATCACAGCTTGAAGTGGTAGCAAACTGAGTTTGCCCTTTGCTTTAACGTACCTAGGAATCCTGATCTATATTCCTGATTGCTATTGAGTTTTCTAGATTTCATTATAAAATCAATAACCGTTGCACATGGTAAAATAGTTTACAAGAACTGCAACATATTGTGGACTTCTGAAAACATACTGAGCTCACTGAAGCCACCCAGGAAGCCAATTAGGAGAAAACATCTATTAAGGAAAAACAGGGCAGTCCCATTGACTGCTATTGATTTTCTCAGCCCTGTGAAAAGACAATCAATTAGATAAAGAAGGCTAATGTTACAGCTGCAATTTAATAACCCCTAAAGAAAGGAGGAGGGCTATTGATTCCTGACATGGAATGCGGAGCTTATTGAAATATACTGAACTTCACCTGTCTTATAATCAGGCCTCGAGGAAAGAAAGTCTTTTTGGGACTCAATGTAACTTGTGGCATAGAATCTCAACTATTAAACTGGCTTGGTGATGTCAGACATAAGAGATGCAAATGAAACAAAAGTTTAGAGGAAACACAAGCCCAGGGTTGAATACTAAATCACAGGAGCTATTGAGAGACACTGTTTTGGTGAAGGTTGTTTCTCTTTTTCATACAGAAAGCACCAGAGTACCACCTGTCATTTTCAAAAGCAAAGTCAGTTTTGCCAACCACCCGTGAATGACAAATAAAGCTTTATATGAAACACAAGGGCATATTATGTGCTATTGTGTGTTCTGCTAAGTGCTAATTTATCTGGCTTGTTCTCTTCAGCAAACACACGCACAGACACATGAAATAATCCATCTAATTATGTAGCTATTTAGGAGAAAAACAAAGCAAGGTGTTTTTGTCTGAAACAGAAGGTACATGATACAACAAAGGTTTCATCAAAACCTAACACAGTTAATGAAAATAAATGAAGTGGGGTAGCTGTAACAATTTTCGAACAAATAAACATTTTCCAGTTTTATATTTAGGGTAGACCCAGCTGCCTTTCATAAATAGTTGAGTACTTTCTTTTATTTTTTGATAGTCCTTAATTGGAAATGGCTAATAGGCCTTGTGGCTTTCCACTATAAAATCTGGTTTAAAATAGCTTATATAGATATTTCTTTATGTTCTTTTTCTATTGCTTGTATTTGATCCTTTCTCTGTCATTATATATGTGCCTCTTTTTTTACCAGTAGACAGCTGCTATTCACAATAATTGCCAGGGCAGTCAATTATATTTAAATAGGCCCACTTGAGGGCAAATGAGCGTATGGTAGTCCAAATTGTGCTGGAGACATATTATACACAAAGACTGTCATTTCAAGCATCTGGAACATGACAAATATTATTTGGAAGTGGTGCAGTATATATATAGTAGGTGTACTCTATATCAGCATAGCAATACCCAGTGTACTGTGTTTGCATGCTTTGCAATGCTGGTATCTATCTATCTATCTATCTATCTATCTATCTATCTATCTATCTATCTATCTATCTATCTATCTATCTATATCTCTCTATATACAAATATATATTTGTACACAAAGACACAAACATACATGTTTTTGTATGTACAAAAATACATAAAAATGAATGCCTAAACTGCATACCAAACACCTGATTTCCTGAAGTCCATGTCTACATTCACAGAGAGAGAGCTAGTAAGATCCTTTGTAACAGGTACTATAAAATGTTAAATTTTCCTCAATATTAAAAGTAATATTAAACTGGAAACAAGAGATATCCACTTAATTTGTCAAATTAGTTAATAACTTTTTATTTCTTATGGGAGCATGCATTATAAAGTCTTCCTTTACTAAGGTGATAATAGAATAAAGTAAGCCAGTCTAGAATAACATTAAGATCAACACAGTTAAAGCTGCATAAGAAATGTGCAATGAAACTCAAGACAGCATTGTTTTCAAGATTATGTGAATAATGATAAACAAATAAAAACTCAAATGTCAGAATACAGCATTTGTGAAAACGAAACAAGTAACAGAAACCAAAGTATATTTAATATGGTGACTTATTTTTATACAGAAACAGCCTTAAAGGATTACAAAATAGTAGAACTTTATAGTTAAGGAAATAAAGAAAAGAACAAGAAATAATTCCATAATTCCTATAGTGCCATTAAGTTCTTCCAATATTACAATGAACGAGAAATAATTCCTATAGTGCCATTAAGTCCTTCCAATATGACAATTTACATTGCAGGGACTGATTCTGAGAGATGCTGAGCATTTTCTGTTGGATCCCTCGAGAGCTCTGGTTATTGAGCATCTTTTAAGATCAGGATGTTCATTATGGCTCAATTCCACATGAGGAAGTAATAAAATCCATCACTGCATGAATGTACTTGTAGATAAGATGCATCTTACTATATTCATTCTGGAGAGGAAGAATGCAGAAAACTGGCCTAAAAATTTGCTCTGTAGGTGTTCCATTATTGATAACTAAAGCTCCAGCTCAAAATAGTCTTTTATTTTTAATTTATACATTAAAAAATAGCACAGTACAGGTAGCACGGTAGGAAAGAACATCAAAAAATATACATAAATTTGCAGATGCAATTTTAGAAAATGTGTAAAAAAAAAGAGGGTTAAGAAGAAAGGTTCATTAGCAAATCAGAACAGTGTAAAAGGCAATTAAAAGCTGACAAAAATAGTGCATTTAGCAACATACACAAGAAAAATACGTGTTTGCAAGGAATAGGCTCAATTGAGATTTCTTATCTTGCAGACTTAATTAAAAATTTGGGATTATCAAAGTATCATACCCATAGCCAGTGTGTTCAATTTGCTTTTAAAACTTTGTAAAAACCTCAGGGTCTCAAGGCATTGGCCATTTTACTGTTGAGAAAATGGTCAATAACAAAATTTTCCAAATTAAACGTGTTCCTTCATGATTCAGTTCTATTTCATGCCCATTACAGGCAAGATGTAAGAAAGGGCTAGACTGTTTTTGTCCAAGATACAGTTTTGAAAATCCTCCACTCAGACATTACTTGGTCCTGCAAGCCCAAGTTCAACTGGTGACCCATATTTGAGGTTCTGGTTCTTCTTCCAACACCACACTTTTGTTAGGATCATAGAGCTCAGCATTTTTTCTGTGATATAAATACACTGGAGCACCAAATAGCAGCAGTTGTGTTTGGAAGGTTGTTCCCCACCTGTCTTCTTTTATTTATAGCTCTGCACACAAATATTCAGAATTTTGCAGGCCAGAAATTTAACTACTGAGTGTTACCCTTTAAACTGGAGTGTTTTGGTATGGGAAGAGGAAGACCTTACCTCTGATATCTTCCCTCAGATTCTCTTGTGCATTTTAAGTCACAAAGCCACTGAGAAAAAACAACCACCCACAAAAGCCATAAATAGTAGTGGGAGCAGAAGTTTACCCCAGGAGACCTCCATGTTCACATGAATGCCAGAACCACTAGGCAATGGAAGATTGTTTACTCACACACCCACTTCTCTCCCAGAGTTTGTGCACAACTGAAAATGGAAAGGTAATTGCAGAAGCATAAAGTCTTCATTTCGGGAAAAAAAAAACAGTTATTTTTCAGCCACACTATAAATAGTTAATAAGACAAATAACAAAGTGCATTTGTTTTTTCTTTCAGTGCTGAATAAAACCTAGAAGAAATATGTCTTGGGAAAAATCTCTGAGCAGAAAGAGATAAAAGTATTAGGATGTCTGTATGTCACAGTCAATTAGAAGGTTACCTTCTTATCATTACTGCTTATCATAACTGAAGGAAATGGGCCCTCCTGATTGGCAGAAATTAGTTAAACCAGCTTAGACTAGATTCAAGTGCCATCTGTTCACTGCTCTAGACGTACAAATTATGAAGTCTGTATTAATGACTAGAGAGAAAGTAACTAAAAGGTCCAACGTATTTCAATTTTGACGGAAAGGTTCAGTTCTAAATCTGAAAAAAGCTATTCTGTTTATTCTGTTCCTAATGTATCCTAGTCCTTATAATTCCTCCTCTATGTTTCTTTTTTTCTTTACATTGTCAAAAAATGGAGTCAATAAGCCTAAAAATGATGGAATAGAACATTTTCAGTCCCTAAAGAAGTGCTCCTTATGTTTGGAGGGGAGTGGTATAGCCCATGAGAGTCTCAAGATCTGGAGGCCTGTTAATCTCATGGAGAGGTATATTTCTGGAGGCTGACCAATCTCCAGCATACAAATAAGTAGGATAGAACTGGAATCATAGAATCATAGAATGGCCTGGATTGGAAGGGGCTTTATAGATCATCTAGTTGCAATGCCCTTGCCATGGACAGGGACAACTTCCACTAGACCAGGTCACTCAGCGCTCCATCCAGCCTGGCCTTGAACACTTCCAGGAATGGGACATCCACAGCTTCTCTGGGCAACCTGTGCCAGTTGCCTTGCCACCGTCATAGTAAAGAATTTCTTCCTAATATCTCATCTAAACCTACCCTCTTTCAGTAGGCTTGCCCTGTCACTACAAGCTCTTGTAACAAATCCATCTCCATATTTCTTGCAGGCTCCCTTCAGGTACAAGAAGGCTACAATTAGGTCATCCTCAATTTTTCAAGCTGAACAATCCCAATTCTCTTAGTTTTTTCTCACAGGAGAGACATTTTACTCCTCTAATCCTTTTGGTGGCACTCCTCTGGACTTTCTGCATCCAACAGGTCCCTGTCCTTCCTGTGCTGGGACCCCAGCTCTGGGTACAGAGCTCCAAGTGGGTCTCACCAGAGCAGAGCAGAGGGGCAGAATCCCCTCCCTCCCCTGCTGCCCACGGGGCTCTGGATGCAGCCCAGGACACGTTTGGCTCTCTGGGCTGTGAGTGCCATGGCCGGGGCATGTCCAGCCTCTCACCCACCAGCACCCCCAAGTCCTTCTGGGCAGGGCTGCTCTCTGCTCTCAAATCTATTAATCCCTCAGTCAGGATTTACCCTAATGGTCTTGTTAATCCCCATGAGATTTCCATGGGTCCACTTGTCTAGGTATTTTTTGCTCATAATAAGCAAACATTCTTGTAAAAATTATTTGTTTAAAAATATTCTTTTAAGCAGTATGGCATGCTATTATGGGCAAGAATTTACCACTGTGTTTAAAAAATATTACTACAAAATTATTTTGTTTTATGTCCTTTTCTGCAGAGGTTCAGTACACTGGCGCATCACTGATGAAGCATGTTGAACATATATACGGCTATTTGTGAAAAGAAGACTGAAATGGTATATTACCTTGTCTAGAAAAAAAGAAATTCTCACTGTGATATCAGCATCACCTTAGCTGAATAATTTTCCTTGTGTAGAAAAAGGGTAAACCTCTTCACTCAAACCCATGAAATAAAACAACCATTCCTTCCCCAATTCCAGAGATTCCAGTTAAATCACTACATAACAGAATGTTCTTTTAAAAATGTTGCCACGTTGCAAATAAATAATGCTTAAAAAAAAGCAAAAGAAAATATGAGAAAAGTATATTAGAGGATTAGCTAGTAAGAGTTTTGATTTGGATAGACCATGTTGGTGTTTATAAATTGAACATGTTGTGTAGTTCAAAATTAAAAAAGGGTATGAAGAGTGTTGCTTTTGTATTCTGTTTGTAAATGGTGAAATCTGTAAATAAACTGAAATTTTCTTGTGTATGTTTGTTATTCCTAATTATATGCCGAATAATGCCTGCATAATTATTGAGCCTGAACTGATTCATAAATGGCTTTATGGTGGTGTTCAATATTTGACACAGGCTGTGACTCAATGTTTTGAACTGCTGCCTTGCTCAGAATGAGCCTGACAGCTCCAGAGCCCTGTCACTGCAGAGGTCAGGAAGATTGCTGCAGCTGAAGAAAAGATCAAACATTTAAAAAAATACTTTTTTCATCTCTGCCACATACTCATAAACAACAAGGACACTACATTTTTAATAAAGAAAAAGATTAATATTCTTGGCATCTGAGTTCCTTTCTACACTTGCTCCTTTAAAATCCTAGATAACCCCTTTGCTTCCCTTCAGTGATTGTATTCCTGTTATCCATTTTATGTCATTTAGCTTAGCTCTTAATACATTAATTTACTCCATTAAACTTGTTTCTGCCTTGCCAGGTTTCTTGAGATATGACTAACTACTAACCTGCATAGGGATAGAGATTTACCATTTCTGAGGATCCACTATAATGGATAACAATATTAAAATGGTGACATAGAGAACAACACAATTTTAAAAAAGCTTACTCAAATGAATACTGATTGATAAACAAGACAACAGTCTAAAAGGTGAGTTTCTGATGATTAGAAGGTAATGAGAAGGAAATGCGAAATATAATAATATGAAAAAACAATAGTCTTATTGTTTTGCAATATAAAAGTAATTCAATAAAAATTTCTACACCCCTTTTTTAATAAAATTTCACCTATTTTTACAAAAATCTAAACTCTCAATGGAAGTCCAAATACAGAAAATTTCAGTCGTCTACTGCTAGTAAACAGATTCTTTGTTGGAATATTTGTGCTGTGTTGGACAATTTTCAGTAATTTTTAACATGTTATCAATTATATGAAACATTCAAACAATGGATTAAACAATTACAGAATGGTTTCTTTAAGGCTCTTAGGCCTCATCTAAGACTTTTGGAGTAGTCTTTAGTGTTTCCCATCATTACATACACATACAGACTTCAAAGCTTAAATATAGCAATTTTAAGCCAAATAGTACTACCTTAAAGGATTTATTGGTGAACTAAATGTAAACATAAGGGGCTGTAGTTCATCTAGAAAATAAAAAAAATTATCAATAAATTTCCCACATCCATTTATGGTGCTTATTGAAAACACAAGAAGTGATAAGAACTGTCATATTTTAAACAAGAAATATAATTAAACAATTTAATCTTTAAAGCTCCTTTTTTCCAGATGTGGGGTAGCGGACAGCAGAGGAAGTTAGTTTTTTTTAATTTGGTTTTGGTTTTTTTGTTCTTCTTTCCTGCCCCCGCCCGCCATCCCCCTCCAGATCTGGCAGATATTCAGGAAAGAGAAGATTGTTTAGATTGTTTAAACCCTTTTAGAGATTGTAGATTACTCCTTGAATTTCACTTGGAGAGCCTGCTTGTTATGTAGAGCCATTAAGGTGTTCCCCATCCATCTGTTGATGGGGGAAGAATGTTGTTCATTAGGACTTTGATTAATTTATCACAGGTGTCCAAAGCCACAATGCTCTTAAGGCATGGGCAAGTGGGACATCATTCCCTCCCATTCCCGAGCACAGCTGTGTCAGTCCCAGGGACAATGCAGCTCTTCATTAGCACCTTGTGCAAGAGCCATAGATCTTTTGGCCACATAACCTATTTAGATCTCCCTGTAAGGGCAATAAGAAAGTATCTAATCAATGTGAATGTGTGTTTTCTTTATGGAAGCTTCCTGGGTGACTCATAAGGCCTTTAAAAGGCAGCATAAGTGGTCAAGGAGTCGAAGTACCTTATATTATTGAAAATTTTAATGTGCTCATCAATAAGTAGGACTGAAAGACAGCTCTCAGCTCACTCAACTCTCACCACAAGAGGAATTATCACAAGTGTACTAGTCAGAATTGAAGACTTACTCATTTCTTCTTGGCTGAAATTCAATTTACAAATGAACGGTTGTTCCAGTCAGTTACTCTTTCAGAAGGTAAAAGTGAACTCAAATTGTTCATCTCATAGTTTAAAGAAAAAGGCAGAATAACTATTTAACTCCACTAGACAAAATTTCTGTGGAGGTTCCCCCTGAGAATTTTTCTTTCTGGAAGTGGTCTTAGACCTCACTTTTGAATTTATGCCGAAAGAAAAATAGTGACCAGAAAAGATGTCAGAGACCTTCATAGGAACTGTAGAGCAGGGACCTCCAAAAAATGTGTAACTTCACTGGGAAATCTGCCTGAGAAAATTTCTTCCTGTTTTCATCAAGATCAGCCTATAAAACATGGTCAAAACCCCCTGTATTCTGTGAGAATACAGAAAATTCCTTTTTTCAGACATTGTGAAAAACTGATTTGGCAACATTGCAAGTTCTTTTCAAGAGATTAAAAAAAAAAAAAACAAAAGGTAAAAAATGAGTCGCTTCCTTGTTTAGTGTTCCAAGCTACTAATAGAGGATGTTACAGATTCTCTCATCTAGAAGAGAATTTGCTCCACCTTTCTGAACATAGTTTATTTGTGTCGGTAGAATACTAAGCTTTCAAAATTTTAATTCTCAATGATACATGCTAAAATACGTTACTTTTTGCAGCTATATAATTCAAATATGTTTGAAAATATGATAGAACACTACAAAATATAATGCAAATCAGGTGAAAGGAAATCTTGTCAGTTGAGGTGTTCTTGTCATAGGATTTTCTTGTCCTGTTGCACTGTGCAATAGTAGAAATCAGCTCACAATAATTAAATTCCTTTGTGCTGACTTAAACTTTGAAAATGTATGAACCAAATCTGTAACTGGAAAAGCCTAATTAATTAATTCTGCGAGATATAAAGGAGATTTACCACAGTATATTGAAGATCTTGAACAGAGCATGGAGAATACAAAGACCTCAACACTATATTCTGCCTTATGAGTTTACAAATATATCCTATGACATTCTCAGACTGAGAATTATTCCGATTAATTTACTCAATATTAAGAAATCTCACAGCTCATGAATTAAATCAATGAGTTTAGTGAAACCAGAATTGCATCTAAATGATGGGGTAAACACCCTCAAAACTTTTAAGTAAAAAATACTTTAAAAATTAAACTATTATTATAATTTTACTGCTATAAACAAAAAGTATTTGCATATATCTAAATTTTGAGTATATGCAATTAAAACTTCCACATTTACAGCACTGAAACATAGTGAAAGGAATTCTGAAATATTTTCCAATGAGAGTGGTGAAACACTGTACCAGACTGACTGGAGATGTGATAGATGTCCCATCCCAAGAAATTTTTAAAGTCAGGTTGGACAGGACTTGTAACATGATCTAGTTGAATGTCCCTGTGCATTGTAGAGGGGGTTCAAACTGGATGACAATTAAAAGTCCTGTCCAACCCAATCTGTTCTGTGATTTTGTGATTAAGAATCTACAGAGAAAAGTTTTCTGAGCTAAAAAATGGAGAAATGGAATTCCCATGTTACTGGAATCTATTGACACAGGCCAACCTCTAATAGAGTCGTAAATGGATTTCAATTTGTTTTAAAGAATTCTTGGATCTGTTGGATGCTTTTTTTTCCTAATCTTTCCTTTCTCTTCAACTTGTATGTGGTCAAAGTATATATAAAAAATGTCTAGGTAAAGATAATTAGGATGGGGCTGACTCTATTTGTGAAGACACTGAAGGCATAAAATTCAGCTGTGTCTTTATCTAGGTTAAAAAATTACAAAAGGCTTTCAAATCCACGTGTTTCTCTCTACAAAACAGGGCATAATTGAGACCATTTACACCCGTCCTGCATCTCCTGCTGGGTCTTCCAGAAAGAATCTGAAGTAACCACAGAACCCACAGTTTTTTAAATCTGAAGTCCAAGTAAAAAAAAATAAATATATATATATATATGCTAACGAAAGGACAGTGTTTCGAAAGATATATGGATGGCACTGATATTTGTTGTTGCGGCTGTTTGGATGAACAGCAGGCAAATTTGGCTATGTAGGTTCCAGCAGTATCCAGCCAGGAAGCTCAATCTCACATGCCAGCACTGTGATTTCTTTTGGACAAACTGTCTTTTTGGGGCAAAAATCTGCTCTTCCACATTCTAGCTAAATTACATGTTTACCAGAGTTTCTGGGTTTAAACTATAAACAAAAAGGCATCTGGAGAATTTCAATCTGAAGTGATAGAAGGTAAAAACAAAGCACAGTTATAGGATGTTGACTATGGTTTGCAAATTTCAGTGATTTCGTCCTTAAATTTCTGTATCACACCACAGTCCAAGGAGGAGTGGAATATTGAAAAAGGCAATCAGTCTCTTTTCATTTCCATTGGATTCCTTGTCTACTCTTTCAGGCTGCTGGTAGTTTATGTTTTATCTGTAACAACTGAAGTAGAACAAATAGTACCTAACAATTCTAACAACATAAATGCATACACTTACATGTTTTAAGTGCCCCCCAGCAATCACAAAATGTATTTAAAGATTAGTAGGATGTTAAAAAATTAAAAATTAGTATGAAACAACTGAAATGTTCAGACATAACAGTGTATCTGAGAACATCCTTCTTCAGTTGGTGCTGATAGTGAAGGTTATCTTATTTTTTTGCCTATGTTGTTGGTGGCATAATTTTGTTGTATCTTTTAATCGTCATAAAAATATTATCTATTATAACAGATATTTTTAGCTGTTTTCACTATTTGACAGTTTTGACAGACATTATTGATTTGGTCGGCAACTGTGGCTAACCAGAAGGGGACAATGTGACAGTTTTATGTAACAAAAGGCACAGTGTCATGTCAACTGAACTAAATGTTGTACAAAGTGACAGCAGGACAAAAATGCCTTTCAGACTTAATTTTCTGCTTCATTTTTTCTACCATCAATACATAAGGCAGTGCAGTAGGTGACACAAATTAGCAGGATAGAGCAAAAGGTCTATCCCTGTTTCTGTTGCTATACTTGACTTCCTTCTACTAAGGTAATCTCCAATTATTTTAAGCGTGAATGAAAAAGAAGAGCAGCTTATAGTAATCAATCTACCTGTTTAGGAGAAAATACATCCCTTATCAGGATTCTTTACATGTTTCTCCTAGGTGGCTTTTTGGAAAAAGATAAAAGAAAAAAGTCCCCCATCTGCTAGGTCATGCCTACAAGACACATTCTGTCAAGTCTTAAAAGCAACAAGAGCTTTGCCTGTGGGATACCTATAATTATTATGTGGAGCGGCCCTGTGCCTGCTGTAGCTCATTGTTCTGCTAACACAACCCGAATGAGAACAGTGGCTCCAGGCTGTGAGTTGATAAAGTGCAACTTTTCGATTTTGCTCTTCTATGGCTGCAGCATTGTGCAGAGCCTGTGAGTGACATCTTTGGCCTTCCTTTGGGCTGAGCAGATTGAATCTGTCACGCTGAGTTAAACAATGACTAGGGGACACAACCTTAGCAGGGCCTGTCATTTTTTCCCACTAATTCAATCTACATTTAATCAATGAAAGTAATTTCTTGTTTGTTTAAGTCTCATATCCAATGGATCTAGAGGATCCTGAAGTACCGCACCTCCACCCTGACCTTCTCTTCTATTAGAACTTGGACTAGTATATCAAGAATGAAATTAGTGAAAATTGCACATTTCAAGGTTGTCATGTTGCTCACTATATATTTAGTCCCCTTTTGTGTTTATATATAGTATCTGAGTGTCGTTTTCCATTTCAGTTTTCTCAAAGATTCGGTGCAAAAGAAATTGGCTGAAGCTACACCCCCAAGAGCAACAGCAATGGACTGTTAAGAAATATAATGCACTCTCTTACAGGAGTGCTCAGTGGCTGTCCACATATAAGTCTCATATGTAAAGATCCTAACAGAAGGATATTTCTTCCTAGGTACAGGCTATCACTATTATTGAAAGTAACCAGTAGTGACTTATGCAAGTTCAAGGACTTTATTGATCGGTTTAGCTGGTCTTAATCAAAATCTGTCTTTGTTTCCACTCATAGTGATTAAATAAGTCTAAGAGAGCCTGACATCAAGTCTTTGACTTTTTATTGGTTCACAGTAAGTGCTGTGCTCAGCACTTCAGTAGTCAGCAATTGCCAGGCAGGAAGTTAAAAACTCAAGTAAAGTTTCAAAAGAGAAAAAATTCTAAATGTATACAAGAAATTAAATATATCAAGGAGAAGCAAGAGATCAAGTACAGGTTTTCATGCTTTCTGAATATTTCAGTGTTTTTTTAATAAACAGTACATTTTTAACAAAATAAAAGAGAGAAATCACTAGTTGTATAATCATAAACATGAACAGGAAAAAAAGCTGTATTATTGAGTTGTATTCAATATTTTAACCTGATCTTGCCTGGCTAATCTTGGGAAAATTGTGGAGAGAAAAAAAAAGGCAAAAGAAAAGATTCAACTATGATTTTCAAACAATAAGTATTTTGTCTTTAAAAAAACGTATAAATCTATAAATACACTTACATAGAAAGATGCTTCCAATAATTGGATGTGTTTTTCTAAAGGCATGAGAAAACATTGAAAATATGCTTTCTACCTTATTATTCTCCTTGAGAATACCAGGTTGGAAGGGGAACTCAAGGATCATGTGGTCCAATCTATCTTGGCTAAAGCACGGTCTAGACAAGATGGCCCAGCACCCTGTTCACATGAATCTTTAAAGTGTTCAACATTAGGGAACCCACCACTTCCCTGGGGAGATTGTTGCAACAGCTTATTGTTCTCATTGTAGAAAATTTTCCTCTTGTGTCCAATTAGAATCTCACCAGGAGTAGCTTGTGCCCATTAGGCTCTTTTTATGCAACTCCGTGTGAAAAGGTCTGTCTGCAGGGCAAATTTCCATTCTGAAATGTCCACTTCCCCACTCAGTCTGTTATCATCAGCAAACTTTTATCAGGGTTTATCAGGATCCCACCATAGATCACTTATGAAGAAATCAAACAGTGCTGGGCCCAAAGCTGATCCCTGGGGACCCCACTTGTGACAGGCTGCAATTGTGAAAAGGATCGAGCACCACCACCCTCCGAGTGCTGCCTGTCAGACAGTTCCCCACCCACTGCATGGACCACTTCACTAGACTGTAACACACCAGTCTTTCTGGGAGGAGGCTTTCACAAAGCATATCAAAACCCTTCAAAAAATCCAGGTACACCATGTCCACTGCTCATCCCATGTCAGCTACTAGGTTAATCTGCCGTGGAAGGCAATCGGATTTGTCATTCACGATTTGCTCTTGGTCATGCTGGCTTTTCCCAGTCACATGCTTTTCCCAGTCACATCTGACTCGTGACAGTCCCCAAGAGGATTCGTTCTATAACTTTTCCAGGGACTGAAGTAAGGCATGAGCCTGTAATTTCCTAGATCTTCTTCTAAGCCCTTCTTGTTGATAGGGATGACATTAGTCTTCTTCCATTTTTCTGATCTATCCCTCAATCTCCTTGATATGTCCAAGATTATGGAGAGTAGCCTTGCATTGAAGTCAGTTCTCTTAACACCCTTTGGTAGATAGTTTTAGGGCCCATTGATTTTTAGTCAAAATTTTTTGGACCTTTTCTCCTGGAAGGCAGTGTCCCACTTGTGACTCCCTGTCAAGCCACAGACGCACATCTCGGTACCCTGTAACTAAGTACCCTGTAACTACCTGCTCTTGTTCTACGTGGTGGAATACTCTGTTTCTGGTACATTTTCTCCTTGCAGACCTTGCTCATGGGTTAAAACTTCATATCTGGTCTTCATTGTAAAAAACCAAAGGGTGAATATTGAAGAATTCTGTTTGTGTGTGTCATAAGTTGTTGTATTTTTGGTGGTGTCCCTCATAGGAACATGGTTCTAAAACCATTTGTCTATCCCAGTCTTGACCCTGCTAATTGCACACAGCCTTTTTACCTTTTCCTTCAGTTCAGATGGCTGATGCAAGAGATATGTAGACATTTTCTGCAGACACTTGCCATTTCTCTAGGAGAAGGGTCTGTGCACTCATTGCAACCTGCTTGCTCTACTATCTCCTTCCTTATCTACTCCATCTGAGTGTAAGCATAAGATGTGGCTTTCTCTGTAGAAACACTGGTTTTCGCTCTGAGGTGAGTCACCATCCTTACACAGATCTAGAGCACTTCCCTCATTTGTAGCACTACAGGCAGTGTGCAGGGTCCTCCTTGCATGCCCTCCTGCACAAGCCACTGCACTCTCTTGATTCCTGTTTGCCCCCCCTGGACTCAACTCTACCCAGGGGCAGTTGCTCCTGGCAAGCCCAAGTGACATCAGCCTCCCTTCTAGAGCTGCCAGCTTCAGCTGGGGCTCTGTGCTTTCTGCTGGGTTTCCCTGACTCCTACAGGGAATACTGCTGTACCCCTGGATCGAGCACCCAATTACAGAACTTACTGCTGCCACCTCTATGTACCTCAAGACCAAGCCTTTGTTTAATGCAAAAAGACCACAGAATAACAGAAGGTGCTGAGTTGGAAGAGACCACGGGGATTGTTGAGTCCAGCTCTTGGCCCTGCACAGGACCATCCCCAAGAATCCCACCACATCCCCAAGAATATTGACCAAACTCTTGAGGTCTCCCAGACTCCCTGGGGAGCCTCTTCCAGTGCCCAATCTCTGGGTGAAGAATCCCTTTCTAATAGCCAACCTAACTCCACCTTGACACAGTTCTTGGCCACTCCCACAGGTCCTGTCACTGGTCACACAGAGCAGAGATCAGTGCCTGCCCCTCCTCTTCCCCTCACAGGGAAGCTGCAGGCTGCAGTGTGGTCTCCCCTCAGTCTCCTCCAGGCTGAACAGACCAAATGACCTCAGCTGCTCTTTATAGGGCTTCTCCTGAAGGCCCTTCACCATCTTTGTTGCCCTGCTTTGGATGCTCTCTAATTGTTTAATAACTTTGTTATCCTGTGGCACCCAAACCTTCCCCCAGCCCTGGAGGTGAGGCTGCCCCAACCCAGAGCAGAGAGGACAATCCCCTCCCTTGCCCGGCTGGCCGTGCTGTCCCTGATGTCCCCAGGACACGCTGGCCACTGCTGGCTCATCTTCAACTTGCCATGGCCCAGGAGCCCAGGGCCCTTTCCATGGCCCTGCTCTCCAGCCTCTCATTGCCCAGTCTGCCTGTACATCCAGGGCTGCCCCAGCCCAGGCGCAGAATCAAAGACCACGGGGCAGAGGATGGAGCTCTGCAAAACCTCACTTGTTACTGGTCACAGGTCCTCAATCTGATGTCACCCCATTCACTGCAACCTTTTGTGCCTGACCTGTGAGCCAGTTGTCTCTGTAGATAAACCACAGGATGTGTTTATTCAGTTGAGTGCTGGAAGGATAGAAGGAAGGATACTGTGAGAGACAGTAACAAAATGTTTACTGAAATCCAAAAAATCGCATCAGTAGTGGGTTACCTTTTGATAAAAGCAGGATTTGATAAGCAGGACTTTTACTCTCATGAAGCTGTAGTGGCTGTGACCGAGGACTGCTTGGTCTTTCAAACTGTTTTTTCAATCCCCCCCCCCCCCACAATAATCTTCTCCACATTTATCAGGCATTGAAGTGAGACTGACACAGCTGTGGTTTCTGTGATCCTCTTTTTTGCTCTTCTTGAAAATCAGGAAAATATTCACCACCTTTCAGTCATCTGGGATCTTTCCAGATTCCCAAGACCACTGAAAAATCATTGAGAGAGGCTTTGCAATGACATCAGCCAGTTCTTTGAGGATTCTCAGATGAATCCCATCCGGCCCCATAGATTTGTAGGGCTCCAGCTGCAACAGCTAATACTGCACACTTCTGGGTCAGCTGGGATTTGATGTTTTTTGCACAACCATGGTCCTCCAGCTCAGGGCATTGAGACCCCCTTGTTCCACTTGTTCCATTGTCCGTGCTAAGACAAAGGCAAAGAATGTGTTAAACACTCTGCCTTGTTCATATCCCTGTTTGTGAGGTGACCATCCTTATCCTCTAATAGGCTGATGATTTTTACACTGCTTTTTGCCATTAATATATTTGAGAAAAGTCTTTTTATTGTCCCTCACATTTTGGGCCAGCTTCAGCTTTGGCTGCATGAATTTTCTCTCTACAGTGACAAGCAGCATTTCTCTGTTCCTCCCATGCCACACAATCTTGCTTCCACTGGACATACATTTTCCCTTTTTGCCTTATTTCCAAGAGAAAATTACTGTTCAGACAAGCAGCCTTCTGCCTCACCTGTTTGTGATATTTGGATACCAGAATGGCCTTCAAAGAACCTTGGTAGCACTCCAGACCTGCCTCGCTTTGTGTGTCAAGAAATCTTGCTTTATTCCTGCTTATTTATGTTAATAGGGAGGAGTAGGAAGAGCTTCCTTTAGAACTGCGAAGCTGAGCAACTGGCAGCAAAACCTGTTTCCTCAAATAATACTCAACTCTTCTTTAAATAATGCTAAATCCCACGCATAGGGTCAGACTGTTAGCGCATCATGCCAAAATAAGAATCAAAGAGGCAAAATTTCCTGACCATACCTCATAGATCTCCTTCTTGGAGCATGGGAAGCCCCACCCACAGCGAAACGGTAAGGAAGGATTTGTGCAGTGTTAAGGGCATCAGGTCTTTGTCAGCAGAAGCTCAGTCCCACAAAATGGCAAGCTCACTCAGCCAGATTCTGTGCTAGGGGAGTGCATACAGTAATGGCTTGGGGTCCTAATGTAATCTATCTCTGCTTGGCTTGCCAGCATGGAGTCAGGGTATAATAACATTAGTACGAATATATGACAGAAATAAAATAATATGATTTTATTCCAAGATAAATGAAAGGATTGCGTGGCAGGGAGGTTTCAAAACAAAGTTCATTTGATTTTGGAAGGCAGTAACAATACAGCACATCGCTACATTGGTTTACCAAGTGCAGGCATTTGACATTCAAAAGACACAAGTTGGTCAAAAAATGCCAGACAAATTAAAATTTGAGGAAAACTAACATGACTAATTATTTTATGTTTTAAAATTTAACGATAATAATGCACACACACACATTGTTCAAACACCTTAGGAATAGCTGTGTGGCATGATAACTACTTAAAACTAGCAGAGATTTTAAAAATCCTTCTACTTATCAACAGACGTAGATCATAAAATATGGATACTTATTCCTATCATCTTAACCAACTACTTTTGGAAGTGGCTCAAAAAATTTTCACCTCTGTGATCTTATTTTATCTAAATCATTTGTCATTTTAATTAGTTTTAAAGCATGTCTATATGCTCTTATATGGGAAATGTACATGCAGATTTGTGAACAAGAGGCTAGAGAGCAGCTCCACAGAAAGTGGAGTGACCTGTGTGTTCTGGACAATCCAAGCTGAATACAAGTCAGCTGTGCCCTGGCAGCCAGGAGTGGCTGAGGTCACTTGGTTTCAGGTTTCAGCCTGCAAAAGAGGAAAGTGAGGGAAAACCTCATCATGGTCTAAACCTTCTTTGTGGGAGAAAGTGAAGGGACAGGCACTCATCTCTTCTCTTGGGTGACTAGTGGAAGGACCCAAAAGAGTGGCCTGAAGCTGTGTCAGGGAAGGTTTAGGTTGGATGTTAGGAAAAGTTTATTCACACAGAGGGTGGTTGAGAACTGGAACAGCCTCCCCGGGGAAGCAGCCATGGTATCAATACTGTCTGATTTCAAAACACATTTGGATGATTCTCTCAGGCACATGATATGTTTCTTAGGGTTGTCGTGTGACAGGCCAGGAGATGGAAATCCCTCTTTGAAGACTCCTCTGAGTCTCTTTCAGCTCTGGGTACTCTATGATTCCATGGTTTCAATCAGAGTGTAATTCAGGTCAGTTAAAGTTGTTTGGGTTTTCTGTAGCTGCTTCTCTCCTAAAAATCCCAGCAATGAAAAAGTAGGACCACAGCCCAACTGCACCAATGCTTCACATCAAAGAAGACAAATGTGCTCCATTGTCAGTCAGCCTGTAAGAACTTCATTGAATAATTATACAAACACCTATAACGTTCAGCATGGGTGTAAATATTTGGCTGACTAGTGCCTACATTGGAAGGCAAGCTTCACAGCAATTTTTCTGTGGCTTGACCTGCCCTGCAAATCACAGAAATATGTTCTCATCCTGTTGCCAGCTTTTTCCTGTCACTGGAGGGGGATTAGCCAGATGTGCAGGATGACATACTGAAGCGAGCTACCAAATATGAAATTTGGAACAGGATCCAAATCATGTTTTCAGGATGGATTTATTTGGCGCTTGTTTCAAGATCATCTCTCTGCAAATGCCGCCTTCCTTCTCACATTTTTATCAGATCTATTTGAAGTTAAAATTATAGCCATATGTTATAAATGAATGCAAACTCAAAGAATGATAATGAAACTGAAGTGATAAATTATTCAAGAAAGTCCTGTCTTTAAACTCCTAATTAATTTTTGTCAAGAAGAGTAATAGAAAAGAAGTCCCAGAAAAAAACCCCAAATGTTCAGAAAGCAAGTGAAAATAAATTGTTAATTTGAGCTGTGCATCATAAGGAGCAAGAAAATCCCGTGTTTGTTTCAAACCTGTTTTTTACTTCAGTATTTCCAGACAGCACTTGCACCTTCAGAAGATTCACGATACTCCTGTTTTCTCCTTCTCTCCCAACAGATGCCTCTGCACACCTTGCATGAGACCATTTGAAGCTCCAAGGAAAATAAAGCAGATGGGCACAGACAAATCACATAAGGAGAGGTAGCACCTTTGGCTTTTTTATTTTAATAGTTTTCAAATGCCTAGCACAGTGAAGTGGTATAATAACATGATTAACAAAAGCAGTAGGAATATAATATCCCAAGGAGAGAGTGGGTTGGAGAGAGGCCAGCCAAAGTTAGTACATGCCTTTAGAAAATTCCCACTGATGGGTTTGAAATACAATTGTTAGAAAAGAGAAGGAGTGATACTAGAGTGGGGAAATGAAAACAAACAAAAAGGCTGAAGTGGGAACAAGACGAGGTGCCAAGAAGGAGGAGGAAACTCAGTCCTCCCAGAACATTCTCAGAAGTCTCATTCCTGATTTGCACAGTGAAGGAGAATAACTATTCCCCCTTAGTCACCCCATGTGAGACACAAGTGAAACAGAAAAGTGGTTCTGATAGTTTGTACTTTTTGCACTAAAAGAAAAAGTGAATGTTAAAGCCCTTCATAGTTATTTCAGGTGTATATATATCTTAGTTTTTACATAAAAGCTGTGTTGAAGTTCTGGTACTAATTAAAATTTCTTGATATGCTATAACCATCAAAATGAAAGATCATACTCCTAAATGTAATAAATCCAACCAATAAAAAAGGAGAAACAGGGAAGTAAAGACCAGCTTGATTCCTCACAGGTATTGTCATACAAATATCTTTTCCATGTTGTTCTGGTATGTGTGCATGGAAGTCTGAGAAGGAAATCAGCCATATTTCTCAATAAATATATATAAATATATAGCACATAAGTAAATATAAATATAATCTGTACTGATTGTGCAGTGTCAGTTCTAGAACAGCTGGTTTCCTTTTCTTTGAACTAGACACCAAAGCTCTACTGGATATATCATGATTATAAGGGCCATTATGAACAATTTCTACCCATGATGAAAAATCATGATAATAATCACATTCTTTATTTGCTTTGAAGGTGTGAAAGACTGATCCTTAGTAGAAAGCTAACTACTGCTGGTTTCAGCTGGGGTAGAGTTCATTTCTTTCACAAGGGCTGGCATGGGGCTGAATGCAGGGCTGATAATATAGAGATGTTTTTGTTATTGCTTAGCAGGGCTCACACAGAGGCCTTTTCTGGGAGGAAACACGGCCAGGACAGGTGACCCCAACTGACCAAAGGGATATTCCAGACCATGTGACATCATGGGCAGTATATAACAGGGAGAGAAGAAGGAGGGAACATTTGTAGTGTTGAAGTTTATCTTTCCAAGTAACTTTTAGTGTGATGAGACCCAGCTCTCCTGGACCTTACTGACCTAATGGCTGAACCTTACCTGTCCATGGGAAGTCATGACTTAATTCCTTGACTTGAAATGTGCAAAACAATGCTTTGTTTGTGTGTGCAGCTTTTGCTTTCCCTATGCCTTTATCTCAACCCATGATTTCATAGCTTTTACCCTTCCAATTCTCTGCCTGATCCCTCTGGTGGGGGAGCAAGCGAGTAGCTGTCTGGGGTTAAAAAAACAACACTGTATCATCTTAAAATGTTGACAGCTCTGATTATTGTCATCATGAACAATAGATATTTAAAAGATACATTTAGCTTTTTCACATATTAAAGACCCTTTGAAAGTGAGTGTGTGAACAAATTATAACATTTGAAAATAATGAGAAAATTGTTTCAAGTTCTCAGCTAGATATTAGTGGAGTGTTTCGTCAGTAGCATTGTTTTTAGAGACCAAAAGATTATCTTTGCAACTTCTACTCAGTGTACATGTTGATGAATACTTGATATGTAAAAGAGATATCAAATTAATTATGGGCATGACTCTCTGAACCTGAGTATTGCACTAGGACTTGATTTAACCCTCTAGTTTTTGTCTCTTCTGTGTCACCTTTAGATAAAAGTGGCTCCAAAGGACAAAAACTATAAGGGGCAGTTGATGTAAGAGGTGCTTTTCTGCATTCAGCACTGATGTGAGGAGAAGAGTGGAGGCTTCTAAGGGTGTTCTTAACACAAGTAATATCAGGAGTGCTGCTTCTAAATCTTGTGAGTCTTTTGCTACTTCTCCATCAGTCAGACAAAGGGTATGGTTCAATAAACAGGAGTAAAGTATAATATGAAAAAAGGCCCTCAGTAGGATTTCTCCTCTTGGGAATTTAAACAAAACGGAGACACGGCAAAGGAGGGAATTGCTAATAATCAGAAAGAATAAACCATGGCTTCTTGTTCTACTTTTGTTGTGGGGTTGTTTGTTTTGTTTCTTTTTTTTCTTTTTCTTTTGTTTCTTTTTCTTGCCTTCCTGTATACCCTTCTTGTAGTGTGACCTCATGTACTTTCTGTTTACCTTCCACTTCTGTCTCTGTGCAGGAAGGTAGTCTGCTCAGTGTCAGAAAACAAAAGCATTCAAAGAATGTCACAGTTTCACTTCCACAGACGTTTGATATTCTGAACGAATTATATTTGATTTACATAATTAATGTTTAAAACACACATAATTTGAGCTGTGTCCAGAGTATATCCTCATTTAAGTTGGGAAGTTTGCATTGGTTTATGATTTCAAATTTTTTTCTGAAGCAAAACACCAAATCTTTTCAAAACCTTCCCTTCCCAGCTCCATAAAGCATGTTTTGATTGTACCTCCATTCACCATCCCAACCATTTTTATCAAATCAGTCTCAAATTCTTTTCTATGGATTTACAATGTGTGTTTTACATTCTAACCAATTATATACTATGAACCAAACTTTATACTGATGCAAAGAAATTTAGAAATACATTTGTTTAAAAAAGTGTCTGTGTAAACCAGAATACTTAGGAGTGCTTATGTACAGTTAAGTAAAGGATGTGTTCTCAGAACAGGAATGAACATAGAGGGGAATTATTACTGTCAGCTGAAGCTAGAGAACTTGCTTTTAAACAAAAGGTAGGAGGAAAAGGAACAGAATTTTTACATATTAATTCCTTGGCACTTAGCTCTTCTTGTGTGTTCCTCCATACTCACCTTATCTATACCCTACTGACCTTAGATTCTACTTCAATTCCAGTGTCACTCAGCACTCATCTCATTTGGTATTTTTAATAATTTGACAGCATCCCTCTTTTTTAATCTTAGGCAGACCCTCTGACTTCAAAACCATTCAGCTAAATGTCTACAATTTCAGGGCAAGAAAAGCTTTCTAATTTGCCATTCTGTCAACTGCACCGTCAGCCTCCTCCATAATCTTCACACCAACCTCGATCTCTAAGATTTCACCACCACTTTTTTTTTTCATATTATCAGCTTTTCACAGAAAATCTTTTAAAGGGACTCTATTTTTATTAACTTTTCTTTAGGTTAATTCCATGTCTGGATGCTTTGCCTTCTATTTATACATCTCTGAACCCAAACAGGTGAAGGATATTCCTGTCCACTTTCACCAGTCTGTTAAGGCACACACGCTTCCCTCTTTACCCACCTCTCTGCCTTGTTTGATAAATGTGCTCAGAACAGCCACCACTGTTTTCTACTATGCATGCACGTGGTAGTATTTACCTCACCAAAGCCTTTGTTGATTTCTGCCACGATTTTTCCTCTTATTCACACAGGACACTCTTGAAGAGCAGCCCGCTGTTGTGTGAAGCAAAATACTTTCCACTGAGTTGTGAACATTTAATCAGCACAGATCATTGTAAGAAATAGGTAGCAGCCCTTCAGTATATTCACAAATATTCTTTTCATGTTGGACAAGTACTCACAGGATAGAAAAGTGTTAATATGGTCAGAATTACTTAGATGGTATATTAATTACAATTACATATAAATATAAGTATTTGATTCTGTGAAGGGGGTCCAGAGGTGGAATGAATTAATTTCTACTGGTCTCTCAAAATCTGCTAAAAAAATAAGCAACAAAACTAACTCTTAGATGGATGAAGTTGAAAAATGTAAATTTTACCAGTGAAAGTAGTTAATCTTTCTTCCTTAGGAAACTATATTTTTTCTAGCAATGTAAAGCAGGTGAAACAAACCTGAAAGCTTACCTTCCTAAGGTAATAACATTTTTTAAAAAGAGGAATATTTAGAAGGAAAGAAATATCCTTTACATGTCTAAACAGTATGCTTCACTTACATCATTGGCTACTGCAATTACAACATTAAATCTAGGAATCAAAGGAGTTAGTTTTCCAAAGGTAGAAGTTAAATATCATAAAAAAATTCTTATAGTATCATATATCTTCAGGCACACCATGCAGACTACATGCATATAAAATACAAAATATTTAAACACACAGAAAAGACAAAGAAAAAACACAATACTGGACAGAAAAGTCAGATTCAGAAGAAAAAAAAACCCTTAAGCATAGTACTTGATAAAAAATAGGCAAAATAGCAATTTCTCAATAAGAAGCACTATTTAAAAACATAGGAGGAAGTTCTGCAAACCTCAAAAAAAAAATAGACTAAATTCCCTATGGAAGAGAATTATGAATTTTTTCCCCAACATATTTTGATAACCTTTAAAGCGAAGAAAATTACTTTAAACTTTCTCCATTTAATATAAAAAAATTAAGCCCTCTTTCCCATTCCACTTTATACTTGCATCAGTTTTATTATATGACTACAATAATCATCTGAGACCCATTTAGTGTTAGTCTGACCTGCTTCTCAAGTATCTAAGCAGATGCAGCTGGAACAAAAACAGATGGAAGGTGTAAATGAGAAGATTCAATTAAGCTATTTTTTTTTGCTTCTCATATAAGTTTCAAAAAGAAACTCCCCCAGGATTGAAAGTGATCCCTTAATTTAAGAAATATATTTTTTGTCTATTCAAAATAAAAAATATTAATGTCATTGTATGTCCTTTGGTTCAGCCTGGGAAACTTGAGCACTAGCAGGATCGTGATATGACTACAAGAACAATGAAATCAAGTTGAACCAAAAGTGAGAAATTGCCATCTAACAACCAAAAAGCAGAGCCTTATGCATTTTTAATTTATGTAAACAGGAGTAAAACAATTGTATGAGAGTTTTCTGCAGAATTAGAAATTATTTAATTTTTTACTTTATCAAAATAATAAAAATATAAATTTTGTATATTAATACAGTCACAGACATAGTAGACCTTAATTTAATGTTTGGTGCAGATCTTCTTTTAGTGAAACACAGTAGAGGATCACTGCAGAGAAATATAAATAAAATACTTTTATTAAAATATTCGCCTAAAGAGGTGATTTGTGCTTAATTTAAACACAGACACTGCCTAAGATTTTGGGTTGCATCATAACACCTTATAATTTAAGACTTTTAAGAGTGTTTTATTACCAAGTTGTAACCAGGTCTGTAAACAATATCTTGCAGGTAGTCCGAAATAACAAAATTACATTATATTGCAATACATTTCATAAACAACATCCACATCTGTAAAGCAGAAAAAAGAAATTTCGCCAAAGCCCACATTTATCACACCTCCATTTGTTACCTGCAGTGGCAAAGTTAGAGTTTTAAAGCTCAACATCATTTTTTAGTCACTAACAGATACTTTCAAGGGTTTTCATTCTCTGAAGATCTTTATATTTTCCCTGCTTTGTGTTATAGATGTTTATGCACATTCATAGCTCTATAAAGTACATATCTGAATTTTCCAAGGCAGTACCTTACCTGCAGTGTGATAACTTGATTATTATTAGTAGTACTAGTATTATACATTATTAGATATGATGATGATGACGACTGTGATGATGATGATGATAATAATAATGAATGTCTGTTTATTTTCATCATTGTTTATAATTACTTGTTTTTTCAATATAAATCACAGTTTGTAGTAAACACATGTTCAAGCCCTGTTGGATCAAAGTCCAATGAACGAAATAAGGAGAACATCTGTTCTATGTGTCTGATCACATATATGGGAAAGCCAGAAAATGGAGCTAAATAGCTGAGGTTTTTTTAAAATAAAACACCTGACCTGGGAGAGATTAAGAGGTCCGTCTGAGAATGCGTATCTGTATCAGAGAAGGCATAATTTCAGAAACAGACCCCAACTGAAAATATCTTGTAAATCAGTTTTGAGGATGCAAGAGCAATAACTGACTTCAAAATCCAAATGCAAAGCAGCCAGTGGAAGAAGAAGGAGCTGAAGTAGTGCATTGGAAGAAAATAGAAACTGTGTCCATCTTTCTGATCAATCCAATAAACTTATTCTAGGTAAATTTCTAGACTGAGTTTGAGAACACAGAAAATATATTGGTAGGTGTCTATTTCAGGAGTCGTCTCAGAATTTAAGTGTAAAGCTGCTGCCTGATAGCATCACAACTCAGATGTTTGCACACACTCCTAAAACAAGTATTTTAGATGAATAAGGTGCTCCAGTTCCTTAATCATCTTTGTAGCCCTCCATTGGACTTGCTCCAGAAGCTCCATGTCTCCCTCTTGTCCTGAAGAACCCAGAAGTGAACACAGTGCTCCAGGTGAGCCCCCCAGGACTGAGCTTAGGGGCAGGATCTCCTGCTCCAGACCTGCTCGCCTAATGGATCCCAAGATACCATTGTCTTTCGTGGCCATTTGTGTATCAAGAAGTGATGAAAGAAGCCCCTAAAACTCTTCCAGCTGAAAAAGGATATCTATAAAGGATATCTAGTTGTCTTTAAAAGGGTAATTAAAGATGACACAGCTTGATTCAAACATTGTTTCACATATTCCCAGGAATAAAAAAGAAGATAGTTTCCTACTGGAGAGTTGTCTACAGGTTTTTTTTTTTGGGGTTTTTTTTTTTGATAAAAGTAAGCAGACATAGAATTTCTAGCTTTAAAATTTGTATCTTTTACTCAAAGTAAGTTCTTCATAATAAGAATTCTTACAGTTTCAATGTTTCAGTTAATATGCTAAAAATATATGACTGTCTTTTCCATGCTAGTGACAATTACTTAGTTTTACACTACGTTTTTGATCTCAAGGATGCATTTATAAGAAATTCTTTCTTAACTAAATTCTTTCTACTACTTAGCCACCATGAAAACTTACTTCAGACAACTCTTCCTGTCCCTTGTAAATGGAGACATCTCTTCACCAAACATGGAAAGTTCTTTGTAAAGCACTGCAACTCTGCAACAAATCAGCAGAAGTATGTGGCAGCCTCCTTATCTGTTAACATAAACACCTACAAGTGGACTGGAGAGACAGACAAAATTACGACTTTTTACACTCAAACGTGGCTGAGAATTAATAGTGTCCTACAAAAGACTGTTGTCCATTATAAGCATAAGAGGTGTCTTTCTTGGTTTTATTTTTCTGCACAGAGCAAGTATAGCGTTCTTTCTGTTTACAAATAGTTTTGGGTGAAGAAAAGTTAACATTATTTTCTAATAAACAATGCAGTTAACGAAACAGCAATGCTGAATTTTCAAAGAAGTTGCATCTTGAGTGAACAGGAGCAACTGAGTACGCAGTACATGGACTGTAAATCAGCAAGTGAGACGGGGAGATAAAGGAGTAATCACTGCGTGTTCCTAGTTCCTATATAAAATACATAATGCCATTCTTCTCCTGCTTTGTGCCTGGCAGTATGTTACATGGCGATTAGGAAAAAGCTTCATTGAACTCTTTCTCCCTTGTATACAAAAGAGATGGACTGTGCAAAATAATGTATGTCTAGACTGTCCCCTGAGAACAGCCCCCAAGGCCATCCTTACAACAAGATTTGCTGTTCAAATGGACAGCGAATGTGAAAGCTGAGTCCAGGAGTGCTGAGCGGGCGCTGAGGGAGCAGACTCCAGGCCACAGGGGAACTAACCTAGACAAGCTGCCTGCGGGCTGCCTGGAGACCTGGATGTAAGGACAGCAGAGGCATGGTTCCCTGCTGGCAGCCACCTACCAATGGCTGCAGAGCCCTGTTACTGTCTGAAATATGAATTATGGTGAAGAAATATTCAGGGAATTTAAAATTAGTCACTTCAGCAAAGTGTATACCCAGGTGGGCATATGTAATTAATTATATTTTAAAACCCCTGCATTTAAAGAAATTATATTGTCCACCTGCTAACAGGTGGCTCTGTAGATTTTGTTTATTCTCAAATTTGGTCTCAAATGAATATACACTTGATTTAGCGACTCATAAACCTATTGGTTTACTGATGGATAAAATTTTTACTGTCAGTAACAATCACCTTCCCTCTCTTTCACTGCATGTCTTATGAAAGAAATGTACTGTTTATCATAGTGTGTTGAGGATGCAAGGAGACCGAGGTCTTCAAGGTTTCATACGGAATGTGCATGGCATAGTACAGCACACTGAAAGCATGTTTCTTTTTACAAGAAGAATCCTCGTTTTATTGGTGAGGATAGTTAAACCCCTGTGAAAAACCATCACATGAAGTCACCAGACTAGAGGGAACAATGCAACTTTTACATTAATAAAGTGCAAAGGAAAAGGGCAAACTCGTTGAAAGTTGACAAGGTTGAAAATAGATGTCTTTCAGTGCTGGAGGTCCTCTAGCTTCACTGCTGTGCTGCTGCTGCGCATCTTAACCAAGTCATGAAGAGCTAGTCCTTGGAAAAGACAGAACTCAAAACCTGCCTTTGTTAAGGAAACCTTTGTGTTTGACCACCCAAGGGATTCCCGTACCTGGATGAGGACTGAGGCTCCTTTGCCTCTGGCAGCTCCAGTGTCCTGATGGGTGCCCCACTTGACTCCTTACACACACCACTGATACCTTCAGGCAAGGCTTCCTCACTGACTAAACCCCAGATTTCCCATAGCAGTCTCAGACATTAAGATACTTCAAATAGCTTATTGTATAAATAATGAAATAACTTGAGCTGGGTTCTTCCAAGGAGGGACGCTGAACAAAGGACAACCCTGTCTCTTAATGACCTCTCAGTCTAAGAACAGGGGAGTCTGGCCACACCAGCTTCTGCCACATCTCTGAGTGTTGGTCCCCTGGCAGCAGGTCCCTGTGCCCTTTGTTAAGCAAAGGGTCAGCAGTTCAGGGCCTCTTGCCTCAGGCTCTGCCACCCAGAGCTCAGCCTGCCGCTCCACTGCAGCTGCACTCAGGGCTACATGCACTGTTGCATGTATTTCTGAACACCTTAACCAGCAAAGGTCCTTATTTACTGTCTCCAGATACAGAACTTGCATCTGTATTTTGATAAGTAACATAACCACTGTCCCACAGATCTGTGGTCATTAGTGAATAGCTCTCCTGTTTCTCTCATCCTCAGTCACCTACCTACTCTTATCTGATAAAATACTAGTAGAAAACTTTCTAGGCCACTCTCACCATGTTTGGGTGAATCATTATCATCAAGAATTTCTATTTTCTCTATTTTAACACCTAACACTCACAAAGTTTAAAAATACAAGAGAAGCACAAGACCTCAGGGTCCCTACCTACTACCTTAATGCACATGGATAGGCTTTTTTTAAACTGTCACATTCCAAAATAATTTTGAGCTCTTTTGGTTACCTTGTTCTTCTTTGGTCTGGTAATTTCATTCTGAAAATTTTATTTGACTTTCTCTTCTTCCTTGTGTATAGATACAATCAACACTTCAAAATTATTTTTAAAGTTCTTGTATCAAGCTCTTCTCTCTCTTCCTCTTCTCACTGTGCTTTAGGATCAATAACCTAGCATTAAGTGCAGATATTCTCCTTGATGTCTTTGAAATATGGCTGTCATTCATCATCTGAGGTGTTAGCATATATCCTACAATAACCATTATTTTTGCATTATGAAGGCAGTGATGGATCAATAGCAGGCTGTTATGGCAGCAGTAATGAAAGTTTCTTCTTCGTTGACTATGCACACTAATAGCAATATAATTAATGGCTGCAAGAAAATTTAGTCTTATATTCACTTTTAATTTATAGCCTTCTAGAAGGTTAGAATATGGAAACTGTAATGAATATTGTTTTGTTTTCTTTTCTAATATATTCCAAAACACAACTGACTCAATCTTATGTTTAATTCTACCTGAATAGCTCCTAACTTGTGGCCTTTCTACCAAAAGAAAATCAGACCCTAAATTCTGTGTTTTCTCAATAATTTCTTGTTCCTGTAGTTGTGTTGGACTCCTCTTTTACTTGAGTATAATCATTTCTAGGCAAATTTATCACTAAAAGCTTCTGTTACTTATAATGACTCCACACACAAGTGGAGTGTGGAATGACTCCACACACTGCAATATTTTCGATATTTTAATCTCAGCAATGTTGACTGAAGTGATCATTTTATATATATCTGGTGTTAGAATGTGAGGTCCAGCTTGGGTCATTCAAATAAAAAGCCAAATGCACAAAGAGGTATTCTTTGAGTAATTAGAATATCTACTTCTTGTTCTCATTCAGGAAACAAAAAATATGCTCTCCTAATTCATAGTTAGCTTAAAAGCACATAAAGAATGTTTAGGTTAGGTTTTCCAATGTAATATTTTAAAGGGACCACAAGATGACCTTAAAAGCTAATGCAATTTTATTGTTTCAGAAGGCCGTTGGAAAACAGATGGTGACACACTGTTAATTTAAAAAAATATTTTGAAATGTCTCTGGAAGTTTATTTATTATTATCCTAAATGAATAAATAAACAAGCTATATATTTCAGAAAAAAAGCTTTAAAGAAATATTCTTAGAAACCACAAGACTCACTAAAATCTACAACAAATTTTGTTACTGTGCAAGGTAAAAGGAAATACTTTCCAAAGTGTGCTAAGTGATTCAGATAGTTAACATCTGATTCTAGAAATACTTCATTAAAGGAACTATGTAGACATAACTAGTAGGATAATATGTAACTATGAGTATATCCAAATGGGATATTGAAAATCCCACTAGGATTGATTTACACTCTTAGGTACTCAGATATCTTAAAAGTTGACTTCTGCTAATCACTGTTTAAAGCTCTTTCTGCTTTGAGTGGAGTTTAAGAAACTGAGAGCTTAAGACACTCCCAAAACAAACCACACACTTACAAAAGACTTGATAGTTTTTATTCAGTAAAAATACTGTTACATTTTGAAATTATTTTAATTCCTCAAATTTAGTAAGTAGGTCAGGTTTGTATGACAAAAACGTTTTTTTAAAAATACATCCTCTTCTTGTGTTTTTTGCTGTAAAATAACACATATGGAATATTTGATATAACTTTCCCCTAGATAATAAAAATGTGGGATTTCCTTATATTGTACACATGCCAAAACTAGTCATTACTGGGAATGAAAATGATGTTGAAATTGAGACTATTCAGTCTCTTGAAACTGAAAGAAATTTTCACTGAATAACTTAGCTCTGTCCCACCAAATGTGTTTGCTCTGTGTGCATCTTGCATTTTCACTGAGAAATTTAAACTTATCTACTGTCTCCCAATCAGTGTGAACAATTCAGTAAACTTGTCTGTGTATCAAAAAAGCAAATATCTTGCAAGTAGTTGGCTATTTAGACCATTGGACAGAGTCATGTTTACTATCCAAAATATGAGTGCCCCTTGGGACTTCTTTTTAAGCCTTAAGGAGGCACTAGCATTATGTAGTTCACACTGCTTTCCTCACAAAGTTGTCTGTGGACTGAATAGCCACAATTTTTGATCATCTTATTAACACCTTCAAGTAGGGAGAAAAGGAAAAAGGGGAGGGACCAAATAAATATTTGGAGTATAGTTTTGGGAGCTGTGAGATGTGTGTGTCCAAGATACATACTTTGTGCCTCTGTGTCTTTTCTTTGTGCAAAACAAGCTGCAATAAAAAGAAAAAGAAAAAAAAAAAANAAGAAAATGGCATTTCAGAAATTCTAGCCACTACCTCTGAAAACAGATTATATAACAGCACAGCACTTTCCATTCATCATAGGGAAAAACATCTTCTCTTTCTATTTAGTTTTGCTTTCATTTCTGGCTCCATCCCATAAATAAATTGCATTATTTGCCTTTTATCTCTCCGGATAATATTTTATGTAGCTTCTGTTCTGTTTGAGCTACTTACATGGACAGATGGAGTGGGATCCTACCTGCTGGCAAGAGTTTAATTTGTGACAGGAACTCTACCAGTCTTTCTTACCTCAGGCTGTTTATGGCATAACATGAGGAACTATCATTTACCCTCGTGATAGCGAAGCAGATGTTGCTCTGCCCTGTGTAATCTCCACCTGGCACCATTTGGGTTGCCTATAGCTGTAACACATGCAGGCAAGAGGTCAGCCTGCATGTCACTTGTGCTCTGCAAAATGGCTAAAGCCTCTAGTCTATTTTTAGCCTAGTTGCCAGCATGTTAAAGAAAGCATCATATCACTAGTGATTAGAAGAAAGCAAAATTCTACTGAGACGCCTTTTGGCTTCAGTTGACGCAGCAGACAGTCCAGTCACTTCTAGTATTCAGTTCAAATTTATGACTGAGTACTTTTCAGTGATGGATGGTTGTACTGGCAGCATAGCCAGGGGGAGAGCTAGCAATACTTGTGTAGCAGTTTTTCCTTTTTCTCTTTCCAGGCGCATATCTGAGATATCATGCTAGGATTCACATGAAAAAGAACATGAGTATTGAATTTTAATTCTTTAAATGGAATATACTGAAGCGAGTGAGATTGATACAGTATTGGAATTACAAAAAACCTCCTTGGTTTAATGGTTTTAAGCATTTGGATTCCACTCCTGGTGTCTCACCCCCAGCTCCAGGGAACAATTTAGGGGTATTGCATTTACTAAAGACTCCTGTGAATCTTCTTTAGCATTTCTTCCTCAATCCTTCTGGCTTTCATAAGTGTATAGCAACCTAGTCCCTTTCTGTCAAATGGCATGAAATATTCTTGTCATGAATAAAGGGAGAGCTAGTTGAAACAACCATCTTTCAGCTCTCTGTCATTTGTCAGTAAATTTGCTCTTGATTTCTTTAAGAAAATTTCATGAATGTGAACCTGAAAAACACTAGTAGGCTTACTTTCAATTCACCCGAATTCTATCTGTAATTAAGTGTCTAAATGGAATGAACATAAATGGAAAGAGGCTGAAGACTGAGCCAAGTATGAGAAGTATGAATTCAAGGAGAAACTCTTTCTTCAAATAATATACATTAAAAATACAAAATAAATAGCATACATTAGCACTGTCAAGGAAGGAATCTGGAATGATTTTCTGTATGGTATTTATAACAGGAGAGGTTAATGAAGTTATTTTTAGGATGAGGGGCTCCTCAGGGTTAGTGTGGCAAAACAAAACATGAATTAAACTCATAAAATCAATTTTGAGACCAGGATTCTCTCAGTTCTTTTTTCATCTATTCTGTAATTTTTGTCATGATTTTTCAGATCAGAAGGCCATATCCATTTCTCAACCATCTTTATAAACCGTAAATCAATAAAGCCTGACATGGGCAGCCTCAGGGAAAATTCTGCACTCAGTGAACTTCAAGGTTTCTCCTCTGTTACTCTAGCTTTTCATCATGAATACCTGAAAAAATCGAGAGCAATTGTTTCACTTTTATTTTGTGAAGGCTGGAAAATGTGACTTTAAGTATTCCATTAGATCAATCTAGAATTGACACTCCTCTCAAAAAAGCCACTGGGACTCCAACCAAACTACAAATGACCATACAAACACAGAAGTTGTCACCTTTGCACTGCACTCAGTCTCAGTAAGCCAGAGTCATTGCCAGATGCTTCAGAGGAAGATGTAGTGCGAAGACATAAAAATATCAAAGGCCCCAGTTTAAAATTTTCTTGCCCACCATCTGTTGTCTTTTTACTGTCTACCATTTTACCTTAGAAAATGCTTTAAGAATAGCAAATATTTGGAGGCAGAAAAACATTCATTTAATATTTTACACCTTTTTTTTTTCCCCATTAATCTATCCTTGGAAATCTCAAACTTGGATGTTATTTATGTTCAACAGAATGAGGTTTTAAGGGTCTAGTGTTCCCTCAAGGCCACTGAGGATCTTCTTTGGGATCCCTTCCCTCTTTCTTACACGCACAAAGGGTGAAAGAAATAAGACATTAAACATTCTTTTGCCCTAAGGATAATAAGTAAATAACCCTGGATAATAGGTAAAACCCTGGATAAGGATGAAGAAACAAACACACAATTTGACTTGGAAAGTTTGCTTTTATTGTCTGTTTTCTTCTGTTTCTAATTGATGTTGTCTGCACAAACCAATTTGCAACTGTACTTCATTTCATAAGTACTTAAATATTTTATGTTGTGTTACAGGCTTTGAGAACCAAAAAGCATGAAGTCTCAGGGAGAAAGAAGAGGGTTGGGTTTTTCTGATTCTAGCTGTTTTTCTCTGTTTAATTCTTCAGTTCACAACTTTTGACTTTCTTCCCAAACAGTTCAAGATCAATCAATACAGATTAGTGTGGATTTCCCATTTCTGAGTTCATTTAGGATTTTCTCTTCTTGGAAGATCTAAAGAAAAAAACCCCTAAAATAGTTTTCACTAAAGAACATTAAGGCTTAAATAGAAGCTAAAGGTTAGTTTACCATATATTCCTAATTTATGCATCTAATTTTCTTCTATATTGTTTAGGAAGAAACAGGCTTTTAATTCAAGGTTTCTCAATCTCTTATCCAAGTTACTAGAGTTTTCTCATACAGGCCTTATACTAGTCAATGATATATAAATGACAATAAAGAAGTGCCTACATTTTCTTAAATATTTGGCAATACAGTTTCACCATTGCTTGTCTGCTCTGTATGCGGCTTCTTATTCCTTCTAGCAGTTTCTGTGGTGGTGGTGGTATCAGTCTGGGGAAAAAAGTTTCCACGTGTGTATAGCATATACAATTTTTTGGAAAGTGTAAGTATGGGCTGGATCATTACTGCTTACAATATGTGCTGGAATATGAGCATAAGTGTGTGTGTATATATATATCTATATAGCTATATANATCTATATGGATATATAGTGTGTGGAAAGGCATACATGCTAAAGATCCATATGTGTTATCCATTCTGTTTTCAAATATTGCACCCCCCCCATGTTTCTCATCATTGTCCCCCACCTCACTTCTGAAATGGAAACACTCAGACATACTGTATAGAATATATATGACTATATAAAATCTACACAAGGGTAACTCTTATGGTCAGTCATGCTGTTATATCCCTCCTTGTATGCCTTCCCATCTGAACTTTCCCAGTGTGAAGAACAAGAAAAATCACATCTGATAACATGATGTGTGAGTACTCTTTAAAGGAAAATCTGTATTTGTTTTTATATATATGTATATATGTTTAATGTACACATATTTACAATTGTATTTATTCAAAACGCTCTTCAATCGAAAAATATTTCTTTGGTTATCCGAGTACTTGCTATTATTTACTAGGTAGAACTTTTCTAAAATATTTCTTTAACAAGAAATCAAACCAAAATAATTCTGGAACAAATTTTGTTTTGCTATTTTGCAGATAATGCAAAACAGGGTGAAATGCTTTCATTTTTTTATGAAAAAGTCATGACTTATGTACTGAGCCACTCTTAATTTAGAGAAAGTAAAGTTACAAACTTGAAGACAATAACCACTTTTTAATACTGGTCAATATCTGCCAATGTTCTGCTTTTAAAATTATAGCTAAATAACAATTTGTATCCATCTCAGAGAGCAGTTTATGCTCTATGAGATAGAGCTGGAAAAAGAAAGGAATTAAACAACCTTAGTATTCCAGTTCAATTCCTCACTGCAACCTCACATATGATCCACAAAAACATATTTCCTAAGATTTCAATTTTTAATATGATGACTTTTTATTTTTCTTTTTTTTTTTTAAAGGAAGAATTACAGCACAATGAGGGATTGTTTGGATTTAGGTGGAAAGACTTTGGAGTGAAAATCAAATGCATAGAAAATATAGAACAGCTTTTCTTTTGCTCACGGTATGCAAATATATTTGTTATCCCTTGATCTTTAACTGAAAATGAATTAAAAATTTAAGAATTCTGAAGAGCTCATTAAAACATGCACATTTTACTGCTGACCTATAGTAGCAAGCTTGGCAATAACTCAACTTGTACTAATGTTTTTTATATTTTTCCTATGACTATTTCTGAAGTGCAAGACTTGTTGTAATGTAATGGTTCCTGCCTACGATTTTGGAAGATAAAGCTTTAAAGATAAATATGAGGAGTTAAGTATAAAAGAGTTTGTTCAATGAAACAAGATCTCACAGAATCTGCAGGTATTAGTATGTGACAACTGTTCTATTAGAAAATGAATTCTTGCATAAAGAACGTTCATAATGTTTTAGAAATCAATCATTGCTTTAGTTCCCTTTAAACACTAAAAGTGTAAAATATGTGAATCAAGATGCATATAATTGCTAGCCTGATTTATAAAACTGAAGCAAGCAATCCAAATGTTAAAGGCTAACTTCCTGTCCATTGATTTAAGATGACATACTCCCGTAGAGTACTACAGGTAAGACTGTCCCTGTAGAGCTACATAAAAAAACACAGTGTGACTTCTCATTTTTGCCATCTCCGGGGAAAAGCAGAATCATTAGCCAATAATAACATCAGAGGAAAACCTATTAAACATATTATGGGTGTCAAACTAACATGATGACATAAAAGTTAGAGTGAACAGAGACTGTGGCCCACAGGGGATGAAATAATAGTTTTGTCTGCTGCATTTTAGTGTCTGAAGTGGAGTCCATTTGGGTTTACACTTTTCAGCAGCAACTGCCAAAAGCAATATCAAGTTTCAATTTCATAACAACTTTCCTCCTTTGTAACAGATCTTATTCATTCTAAGACATAAAACATCATGAGCAACAAATATTGCCAGAAGTTAATCATGAAACTCTTATCCCACAAAAATAATTTGCAACATAGTGTTGACACAGGAATGGGTACTCATTCACAACAGTTTTATTATTAATTGCTTTCAGAATCAAGTTCACTAGGCACACTAAGCTCAGTTCAAAAGAGTGAAGTGAGAAGTATGCCTAAAAAGAAAATTGCTCAAAAAATTTATATTTTTAGAATTTCTTTGCAAATACTGACTAAGAGTAAGCAGCAAATAAGATCATGTGTTAAAGGGCAGTCAAGTGAGAACTCCATTCACAATGAAAGTTATGTGGAGACAAGGGGAAACATCAGGAACTTTTATGAATCTGAGCTTATGCATATGGAAGAAACATGGAATGAAAATCAATTAAGCTCAGTCAAAGCCATCAAAGATTAAACGACACCAGCAAAAAGACTAGATAAGGTATTTTTGAGTTTCCTAGCAATACTTCACTGAGAAAACACATCTAAGAAAGGCAGTTTTGGGATGGTAAGGCCTGGAGTGGGTGAGGGTACAGAACTTTTGAGACACTTCCCATGTTATGTGCTACAAATGGAAATTTTTTCATATTGATAGGAGTTGGAAACCACATCCAGGCATTTTTTTGAGAAAACTCCTTTGGATTCCTGTGTAATAAAATTTCCCTAGACAAACCTAAACTGAGAAAAAAGACGTTAGAAAGTGAGAAATGCGATAGTCTGGCATCTACTGTTATTAAAAATTTTTGATTGAGAGTATAACTGCTATATTGCTTTAAAATTGTAGTCTAACTGTACACGGGATTTTAAATATTGGGATTTTCAACTACAGTTAGAATTTTAAACAGCCATCCACTCATCATCACCTGAATACCTGTGACAGACTTAATAAATATCTTTGGTTCTTCTGTAAAGAACACTGACAATCAAAGTAAGAGTTGTTGTTCTCATATTAAAATAATGTTGTGTGACTTTCAAAGGAAGGCATGATTCTGTAATGTTTCTGATCAATATTAAGTCTGTTACTGTGTTTTAAAAGGAATAGTGCTTTGAAACAACAAGATTTTATGGAATTAACTAAAAAACAATTCAAATAATACTGTAAAAATGATCTTAAGATATCTTTGATTTTCTGTGAAGCCTTGTGCATTCCTGTAATCTCAGAGGCATATTCATTGATATGGATTTAGTGAGCTTGAAATGAGCTCTTGGTGCCAGGAAGGATGGTGCCAGCTCAGGAAATTTCAGTGGAACTGCTCAAGTCTTTCATTAAACTTTTTAAATAAATATGCTTCAACTGCATTTTATTTTTTTAACTTTTCATTATCAATATTTAAAATGCTTGATGATAGTTTGTCAATAAATGCAATCATATTCTGTATATTTTAAATAATAGAATTATAAAAGTAATGACAAGAAAAATACAAAGTATTATAAAATTATTTGAGATAGTTCAAACTTTAGAAAACAATTGGGTCTTCTTCAGTTCAGTGCATTTTTGTAATAGTTCCTGCAAAAAATTTTCAGCATTAGTTTTCTTAAAAACTACAGAATTTATAATGAAAAATGCAAAGATGATTCCACTGAATACCTGGCAGTTCAAGAAGATACTCATTTCTGCATTTTGAATTTTTTTTCCTCTTGTCAGTAGTTTCCCTTCTCTTTAGGTATATAGGCTGAGGGAGAACACACATACCATTCAGATATCTCTAGAACTCTAGAAAAAGAAGTACAAGTAGTTGCTTATTGTGTAATGATTGATATGACTTAATTTTTTTTTCCCAAAATGGTAATAATAAAACCAACATCATGTGAATTTACTAAAAATTTTCCATGTTAATTGCATTCATTTTTTCCTAAGCATATTCTAGGTTAATTAAATGTATCCCTTTAATAATGGAATGATAAAATATACTTTGCTGTTTTCTAGTTAGACAGATGTGAATGGATATTTTAAATAATTAGAAAGCTTTAAAATTAAAAACAATCAAATATTCAAATTTAGTCAGAAAAACAATCAAATTTAGTCAGAAAATATCAAATACCAGATCGATAAGAGTCTGAAGTGATTAATACAAATCACAATTCTTGACATATGCATTTATCTTTTTGATCAAAGCCTGATATCTTACATATAGCACAAGGATACTGTGAGTTTTTTTAATCTTGATTGACAGCTTATAAAAGTGATATACTTTGACAAATAGGAAAACAATATTTTAATTTAAAAAGAGCATTCACAAATGAAAACCTCCTCTCAAAGGAGAACTCTTTGAACAATAGACATAATACAACTCTTACAGGTACCTCTTTGAATGTAAGATATGAAAAATATGGTAAGAGTACTTAATATTTCAGATAATTTTCTGCTAAGGACTACAAAACATTTTAGCAATGCCAAGGCACTGCTGTGTAATATCTGAAAGTCATGTATTTTTGGCCACCATTTCATAAGTGGAGAAACTGACTCACTAAGTATAATACAAAGGTTGTTGAATGGATTCTGAATTAAAAAAGAATTAAAGCTACATAAGTAAATGGAAAATGATTTGCTGAGGATCAGCTGTGCCAAAATAGCTATGTATACTTATTTGATAAGATAAATTTCTCTAAAGAGAGGAAATACAATAATTTCAATCTGGACTTCAGTAAGATATTTGACATAGCTCTTTGTGGGAGATTTGTGGTCACACAGGGAAGTAAAGGATTAGTCCAGGAATAATAAGGTGAATTAGTAAGTTCTTTGAGAAGAAAGAGCAAATTTTAATGAAAGGAGACAGCATGTGTCAATGAATTCATTACTGGTCTGCTAGAGGATTCCCTCATGGAATGATCTTTGAATGGTTCTCATCTTTATATCCTTAATAATGTCAGTTGGACAAAAGCTGGGCATGTGCTGATGACACAGAGAGGACAGGGAGCCATCACTAAAGAGAGGATGAGAATCTTACAGGACAAACATGAGCAACAGAAAGTTAAATTCAATAGTGCAAAACACAATAAAGAAGCATTTATAAGCTTAAAAATGTCATCTGTTCAGAAAGGAGAGTGGAGACAAGGGCTGTGATCACGAGTGATAAGACACTGATACAAAGTAGCTGAGTTGGCTGTAAGAGGCAAATTTTACTACAAAATCTATTTGTAGAAAAGAAACGGGAAAACACTGACATTCTCACACAGCTGTATTAATTAATCCTGATCAACACTCACTGCTGCCTTTTGCTTTTTCCTGATTGTCCTTGTTATCCAACCACTTGTCAATTAAATCAGCTTTTAATTCTAAGACTGTTGCTACACTAACAAGCAGAATTGCCTTACTTCACCTTGACTCTACAGTGTGCCAAGACTGTCAGAACTGCCATGAAAGCCATGTCTTTACGTTCCTATTTTAAAAAATCACACTTTAAAAGTTTTTTCTTACAGAATGCCACAAAACTACAGTTGGCAGAAGTCCCCCCCAGTTTCCTGAGTTCCTGGTCTGCAACTTGCACACTTCGACATGTGGGTTACATGTAATATCAAATCTACCCACTTACGTCTTTTGCTTCTGGTACATATAATCATAAATTTCCTATCAAAGAAAAACAGGACAAAACAAATACAGTAACAACACAGATAGGCACTATTCCTGCAGAAACAAACACTTCCTTTAAGTTAAACTTGCTGGTAATCCTGAACTCACTGGCATGGTCCACAGCTGTAAATATATTCTAACCTTAATGTGGGTTCAGGTTCCTTTTGTGACCTCTTATGACTTTTTAACTTGGGTTTTCCTTCTGTTTTTTAAAGAGAATCTATGCAACTTTTTATAAGTGCCATATTTTCATCAAATAAAAAAATACTTAAAATATTTGTGACTACAGAAACTATTTCTTTCATATAATATATATTTTTGGAATAGAGTGATATTCTTATACTTTCTAGAGAAGGGAAGACAATTCTTTTTCCTTTTCTTAAGAGTACAAATAATCTGTTCCTATAAATTCTTTGACTTCAAATTAACAGCAGTAGATCGTACAATTAATATTGTACAGGTAATGCTAGAATGCTGATGGCATTTTTTCATCATTTTAGTCCATTCAAAAGTGGTTTTTAATGTGAAAATACTGAAGTTATTTACATGCCATTTAATGAACTTGAATGAACTTGAATTTATGTTTTTGCTGTGTGATATGAATTCAGTGCTCTTGAAGGGAAAAATGTTGAACTATTCCTGTGGCAGGAAGGGGAAGTTTCTACCTTGTTTTACTGTTGTTATTTTAATTTTGACCAGAAAAACAAGCCCTTGTGGTACTACAGTGAACCATGCATTCTGTTAATACAACCTATGGAAAACAAAGGAACATAGTGGTGGATTTCGTGTGGAGGCTTTACTTGGCTTGTTAAGTCTTAGTGTTCTCATTACAGAAAACCAGCAATCTGTATTTTTCTGGCAATGAATACAGTGTATCCACAAGATTTTTATAAAGGAACATTTGTCAGCATTTTTTCCTCAATATTCTTAACAGTTAACAATAAAATCTAGTTTAAATTTTGAAAAATGAGCACTAAGAATGTAAAATCTGCAGTTAAATAGTTATAAATTTAGACACCTCCAGAAAAAAATTCTTTGCCATCTACATTGTAACAATTTAAAGCTGAAAAAACAAGATCAAAAGGAGAAATAAAAATCCTCCAAATATTTGTACTGATAGTCCGAGTGCACAAAGTAAATCTGATTAATTTATTTAGAAGGAACATGCAACATATCCCTGGGTCATAAGATCTCTTGCTATTGGTTTGGCTCCATTTTAGCCAAAGGTTTTACCACTTCTGCTCTTCTTACCTAACTTTGATTTGAAACAGGATTGAATAGAGTAAGACTAATTTTTCTCTCCATTCATTGCAGGAAGGTTATGCCTAGAGAAGAGAAAAAGGAAGAAGGGAAAATAATTTTCACGTTTTCTAATATACTTTATCAAGCACACAGAGAATGCGGTAAAATCTTTGTTTTGTTTGTCCCCTTAAAACACTAGAGTTTGTAGAATACATAATATCACTTTCAGGCAAAATCTGTATAGCAATTAAAAAAAAATATTTCTTCTTGTGTTTTAGCTACTAGACATTGATCTGATGGCCAAATATTTACTATATACTGCTGGCCAACAGAATAAAGGGATGAGATAAAAATGCAATGGTATAGCAATGTCTATAAGCTTTAGCAAATTGTGTTATTTTAGGAACTGCTCTTTCCAATTTAACTAAGATTTTATTTTAAATTAATGATTCAGATGAAGGAGTTAGCTATCCAGTCAATTTTACGAAACAGGCAAAAAAATGATCCAGCAGACATGAAGATGAAAAATTACTATCAACTCAGGCTAAACAGTCAATGAAATATTAGTGGGTAAACAAACTTTCCTTACTTCTTGGTACGCAAACAGCAGTCAGTTCAGCAGCTCTGGAAGAGGAATGCTGGTGGTAATGACAAAACAACGAAGTCAATTGTTCACATCAGTACGTAAAGCTTCAAAGTTTACAGATAACACAATCACTACCATTCATAATACAATGTTGACTTCTCCTGACATGTGTTTAAACCTTATCATATAAAATGTATAATTTTGTAAAATAATGTAATCTCACCTTCTTCAAAAGCACCTTATCTTTTATTAACTTTTTTTTCCCCCAAGAGTGAAATAACGACACAATCAGCAGCCTATTGAAAGACTTAGCAGAATGTGTTATTTGCATTGCAGGAGAGTGATCACTATAAAAAATGTGTGTTAGTGTGTACATTAAAGTCCAGACAAACAGTATATACTGACTATATATAAAAAATACCACAAACAGGATGTTCCACTTTGCTTTGCTTCTCTGTTCCTGGCCAAATAAATCTCTTCCTTATCATACAATTTTACACATACTTTCTGCATGAGTCAGGGTACTATTTTATTATGATGGTTTGGAACTGTTGTAACTACTAAAGTCTCTACTGGGTCTGGAAGATGACTGTATTCTTAGCTCTTTCACATGTCAAAGATAAACAAAATTTAGATACATACATAATCCTTAAGAATATTTCAAGCTTATTGAGATTCACAACAAGTATTCTGAGTTAAATAAAGTTGGGATCCACACACATACAAAGAACTCTGAGGGTATCTATTTTCTCATCCTCCCAGTTCCTGCTCTTTAGCCTTGTGTTAGAAAAAAAAAAAGTTATGCACAGTAAAAGACTATTCTAATGTGAGAATGGCTGCTTGGAAACTCCCTGAGATGAGGTTATGAATTTGAACATAAGGCCTGTTATATGTAATGCAGTTTGCCTTTACCATTCTCTACCATTTGACCATACAGAATCCCTTTTGTTTTCAGGGCAGGTTAGGGAATTTAAGTTCGGCATGTAAAATGTGATCCAATGTATACTCTCACTTTAAACAGCTTTTGAAAGCATTTCATGAATTAATTTGAATAGAATACTGTGACAATGCTCATCTTCTTTGTTCTTTATTGCATAACAATCAAATAATCAAACTTTGCAACTGGTCTTGCAAATGCATTGCCTTCTTCTAAACAAACAACATTTTAATCTTCACAGTACGCTAGATATGTATATCAGACATTGTCTATATTATGATGTCTGTTTCTGAGGCTTAAAGTTTATATTATGTTAGAGGACTGTAATATAGTGCAGAAAGGTATAGCAAAACATCCAGAAAAATAATATAGATGTTTTATGTTCCTTTTACACTGCTATGTTATTTTGCTTCCCCACCCCTCCCCTAATTTTCAAGTCACTATTTCAACCCTCTGGCTAAACAGAACATAAACTCGTGTAATGAAACTTTTTAAAAAAAATTATATATTTATATGCAATGCAATTGTGAAATTAGGCTGAGATTAACTTTTTTTTCTAAATAGCTATATAGTTCTACGCATTTCTAAGAAGGACCAGTGAAGGAGGCATGAAAAGAGAATAAGAAATGGAATGCAGAAGGATTTTGAATCTGAATTAACATGATTTTGTGACAGGCCAAAAGATTTAATGATGTAATGCATTTGAGGTAATGAATACACTCCATGGTCCTGAATGATTGTACTTGTCCATGTGGAAAGCTCACTTATCAAAATCATTTAATATATGAACCACTAGCTGTTTATCAGTTCAACAGATATTGTCCCCAATTTCTTCAGATTCAGACATCTGTATGACAAGCTGTACTAAGAGAGGTTTTATAGATGATCTAATAGATGAATGTGAATCAAAAAAAGCTGAGATCGCTCATTTATTGATTTGACTTTTCATGCTCAAATTATTTAGCTGATTGATGACATTAGGTGTAAAAAGTAATGAAAACATAGGACTAGACTATCTCAATTTTTTGCTAATGGTTTATCAGGATGTATGGGATGGATTTGTGCTGGTCTGGGGACATACTTTCCTCATTTCTTTCTAGCATTTGCAGATACCCTAGCCACTTCAATATCCATGCGTCATGAAAGATAAGGGTGCAATGCAAAGGTTTTATATTTATAAGCACCAGCAATTAGTTTTCTTCCTTAGTGTATCAAGATCTGTTTTTCTAGATTTTTTCTCTAATCTGTTTAGAAATTGGCCTGGGTTTTTCCAGGCAACATTGGTACTTTGATCCTCTGTGTATCCATCCAAAATGTTCTACTCTTTTGCCTAAGGCCTGAGTTAAGGTACTCACAAAAGAAGTATCCTTTTAGAGAGAAGTTCTTCTCTTCCTACACAACACTGTTATACAAGTACTGTGATTTTTTACACAAAGAGTGACAATTGGGAGGTACCTTTTATCTTTTTTATTCCTATGTGGTTTATTATGATACTATTATAAATGAAGGTAAGTTTAAATGTCAAGGAACCTTGAAGATGTGTTCACCTTCCTTGACCTTCCTTGACCTGCTGGCCAATCCTTCTTTGATTCAGCCCAGGGTGCAGCTGACCTTCAGGGCTGTGAGTGAGCATCCTATCCTTCTCTTATATCAGCTGCACCACCCACCTACACGTCATCTGCAAACCTGCCGAGGGTGCACTTGATCCCATTGCCTGTGTCGCTGATAAAAATAATAAAAGGCACAAGTCCCAAGACAAAGTCCTGAGGGACACCGCTCATCACAAGCCCCCACCTGGACATACAGCCACTGGCTACAACTCTCTGTCTGTGTCCATCCAGCCATTTCCTTATCCACCAGACAGTCCATCCTCCAAATCCATCTGTCTCCAATTTGGTAATAATGGTCTCATGTGATGCTGTCATGTGGGACCCTGTTGAAAACCTGTAGTAGTTTAGGGAGGTGACATAAGTGACCTTCCCTTGTCTATTGTCACAGCCACTCCATCTATAGAAGGCCTCCAGGGTCGTCAGGCACCATTTGCCCTGGCTGAAACCATGCTGGTTACCTCAGATAACCTCCTTGTCCTGCATGTGCCTGGCCATTGTTTCCATAAGGATCTGCTTCATGACCCTCTCAGGCACAGAGGTGAATGTGACAGGTGTGTAGTCACCCAGGTCTTCATTTCTCTCCCTTTTTTAAAAAACAATATCCTTTTTCCCAGTCACAGGTGAGATCCTCACCTGAGCACCATGAATTTTCAAATACCATAGAGAGTGACTTGGCAACAATGTTGGCCAGTTCCTGCAGGACCCTGAAACCCATCTTGAGAGAACCCATAAATATATATGGGGCTACTGAGTTTGTTCAGGTACTCCTGAACCTGCACTTCCCTTACAATGAGAAGAACTTCCCTCTCCACCCCCCACCTCTAGGTTCAGGGGGGTCAGACTGACAGTAGAGACCAAGGGGAAGAAATAACTATCTCAGCTTTCTCTGTATTTGTTCCCCTTCCTTCCTTCCTTCCTTTTCTTTTATTGCTTGGGTACACTCTCCTTGGCCTGTCTCTTCTGACTTACATATTTGTAGAAAACCTTCTCATTAATCTTCATATGCCTTCTCAAATCATGTATCATTCCATTTGTCCCTCAACTTTCCTGACCCCAGTCCTACCCATCCAAAACTTTTCCCTACATTCTTCCCAGGAAACATGTCCCTGCTACCACTGGCTGTGTATTTCCTTCCTACTTCTCAGTGTGAGGAGCAAGTGTTTCCTCAGCCATGCCATTTTCTGATCTGCCTTACTTGATTTCCCACATGCTGGGATGGAGAGATTTTGTACTCTAAGAAAAAATGACCTTAAAAAGATGACAGCTCTGGACAGCGCCACTGTCCTTAAGAATAGTTTCTCAGGGAATCTCACCCATCAGTTCTTTAAACAGAACAGATGGAATTTTACTTCTCTAAAGTTCAGGTTCCTGACTTTTCTCTTTGCCAAGCTCAAGATTATGAATTTAAAAATATTAAAGTGTCTTCCTATGTCTCCAACACTTTGTCTTCACAACTGTCTAGAAAAACAATTATATAATTAGAAGCCACAAGTGGCTGTGATCTAAGCCTTTTCCTTAGAATTTCTTGGACATTGCATGTCTCTTTCCTGTTTTGGTTTTCTTAATTGTAAAATAGGAATAATAATACTTTCTTAGCTCAAGAATAATATGTATCAGCTGTCTATGGAATAAAAATGTAGAAGTCTTTATTTTCCTACTAACTTATTGGGCTATATTTGTGAAATGAAGTTGCAATAAATTGAAAAGTACATGTTAAGTCTGCAAAGTGTAGAAAAAACTTCCATAATAATTGTCTGAATTGGGAAATATGGTGATAGATTTGGGATTTTTTATTGTATACATGATAGTACAGTGAAATAGCATGGTCTGTCTGAACAGAGGTCAGCAAAGACAAAAAGAGATGACTGATTGCTGTGTGGGCAGGTGAAATCATGTAATTGAAATATATGCCTGCCAGCTATAAAGATGAAGAAAAATAAACAGAAATTAAACTAATGAGAATAGAACACTACGACCATCAGCCAAAAAGGAGACAGATTGGATAAATACTACTGAACAGCCCAAAGAATACAGTGGCATATTACAAATGTGCAGCATGAAGTCATAAGCAAAATCAAGAGCAAGGGATTTTGAAACAACGTCCCGAAAATAGAATTTATAGATTAATGGGGACTTTTTCCACCACACTTGCTTTTTCCATTATTATTGTATTCAGTTTTCATAGAATACTTTCGAGTACAGAGTTGCATTCTGTGCTCCAAGAATAATTAATTATCTTTTCCTTAAAATGTCTTCTTAGAATATTCTTATTCCCTGATCAGATTTAATTTAAATTTTTCCTTTGGATTAAATTTTTGTGATTTTATTTTTGTTGACATCAACCACATTGTCTATGAAAATTAAGAATTTGTGAAACTTGTAATATTAGACTCAGTTATGACTGCGGAAAAATGTGTTTATGAAAGGTTACAATACCAAGCCAAGATTATAGAGGACTTTTATATAACCTTGTGTATAACTGATTCCCACACAATCATTTCATTTGAGAGTTTTTGGCTGGAGAATTAACCTCATAGCATGATAAAGACAAGGCTCTTCAGAATAAGAATGCAACTTATGTGTTTAAAAAGAGACCGGATGTGGCACTTGATACCATGATCTAGTTGAGGTGTTAGGGCTGGGTTGGACTCGATGATCTTGAAGGTCTCTTCCAACCTACACATTCTATGATTTTATGATTCTATGAACTCAGAAACTATATAGATAAATCAAAATATTTTCTGTATAACATCTGAATATCTTCTTGTCTCACTATTTTATCAAGTCTACAAAGAATAGTTATAGTTAACATTCTAGTAAGTTACCCTAAGAAACTTGCATTTATGTTCCTGTTCCACCTCCTATTTGATCTTGAGCAAGTGACTTAAGATAAAATTTTTGAATATAGGAAGTTAAACTTAGAGACAATTAGGAGGTTTGAGTCTTCTTGCATCTTAAAAACCTGAAGAACAAATATTTACATGCATGCAAAATTTACAGCTGAGGAATTTATAGTGAATTGACAGCTGCCCCTGAATACATCAAGTCTAAAAGCAATAAGAAGCTCAAGAAATCCTCTATTCAATGTAAAATTCCTGTTCCTCTAGATTTTTTTTGCTAAAGCATCACATAAACATGATTTCAGATGCAATTTCCTATGATTTTTTTTCTTCCAGATTTAGAAAGTGGGTATTTCCTGGTTCCTATGAAACTACCTTTTTGTTCAACTTGTTTAGGAAGTCTGCACTGTGACATCTAATTCTGATCCACTTTTCCATCTGAAGTCATACTCCAAATATTTTAAAATGTAGAGATTAACCTCTAGTTACTCAAATCTCTCATTTCTGAAGGAAGTTAAATAGCACCTTCCAAAAATGTCTTAAATGTTCTCAGATACTGCTAATGAGAGGCCATAAATAGCTAACATAACTGTCACATTTATGACATGCTATAACAAATTTGAAGAATTTAGCCCATATAATTCATCTGCACCTGAAATTCCACAACCAGATTGAAATGCTTTTTGGAGCAAAAGAAAATATCTGAGGCAGACATGTCACCCTTCCTCTTCTGCTCCAGATGAACATTTTACCTGTTTGTGAAATTTTGCAATAATTTCACAGTGTTGCTTGGCTATAGATGATAGAAGTAAAGAGAGCAGAATTTAGACCCTTTGTTAAGAGCTGACAGTAAAAAACTATCAAACATACTCCACCACCATCACCAACCCCCTCACATACACACATCTGCAGCCTGCTAGCTTACTAGTGCTAATATTTACCACCATGACTACCAGCTCCAAGAGATATGTGAAGCAAAATGTAAGCAGAGGCTGGTGATATGTCCATTTGAAAGTGCAAACATGTTAAAAGAAAGTCTGCACTTCAAAGGAGTCTGCCATGGTGAAGTCACCAGTAGGACTACAACAATGCAATTTTTATAAATGAGTGCCCAGTAAGCTAATATACTTTTTAAATACAAGTCTTTTGTGCCAAATGATAAAGTGCAATCACTATCAATCTGGTAAAATGAATGAACTTTCAACAAGAATTGACGGTGCATATTGTGTATGCACTTTGTCAGTGCTGCACATAGCACAAAGGAGAGTTATCTGAAACAAATCCCTCCTCTAAAGGAGTAATAGGAATCAGTAAATATATAAAGCAGTTATCACACAGGGTGAGAACATTTATGATGTGTCGATTGTATTGTGTGTAATATACAGGACAAATGAGTTTCATATGGATTAGTGTTTATGGTCCACATGTGCACCAGCAGTCAGGGTAGTTTCAAAAAAACTTCATGCTGAGACAGTTCCCATCTTCTACCTGTTCATGAGGTAGATTTTATTGTTGTCCCAATGAAAATTTCCGCTTTCTTTTTCTCACTGGGTGCAAGGCTTGGATCACTGCATTAAATGCTTGTTTTTAAACAAGCTCTGGTGTCTTTTGATCAGAACAAACCTCAGTCTCATTTTATACAAAAAATCTCCAGCTTGCACTAGCTTTGATGTCACAAGTTTGTTTGTAGTGACAACAAAAGGACAAAATAGTCCGAATTGAAGTCCTTACAAAAATCACATCCAACATTTTGATGTAGGAAAATCAGCATAACAACAGACCTATCTGGCATATCTAAAAGAAAAGATTTCTACAAATACTGTATCCTGCAACATCTACCAGCAACAACTTAAATCATGTAATTGCATTTCCTGTGAAAAAGTAGTTATTTTTATTGCAAACAACACTAATGTATGATATAAAATTTGAAATCTGCCGGTCCAGACTTCTGACCCCAGCAGTGACCAGTGCAAAGGTTTTAGAGGAAATTAAAGAATTCAGCTACTGATAAAAGCCCCATGTCTATAGGTCAGCAACTTTAAGAAAAGATATACAACACAAGAAAAAAAGCCAACAGCCATAACTCATATTTGTCACATTCTCTTATCCACTCAAAAGCAAATTATCAGTATGTCTCACTCCAACTCGACTATGTTATAAGTAAGGGGTAAGTTACTTTAGGTTGTGTACCAAAGTTTATTTGCTGAACGGTCCTGTTTTCATTTCTCTGCATTCAAAGACTCTACATGCAAAAATCTGATGGCCTACTGTACCTGTGAATTAAATTCTACAGACATGTAGAAATCTCTGTGACTTCCTTCAATGAGAATAAATCAGTAAATATGATTATGTAGGTGAGATGGTGTATGTACATCAGCGTATGATGTAATTACTACTTTTTTCTATTTATTTGGGACTGTATAGCATTGTGTAACACAGTTAAAACACCATTTCCCGATAAAAGAAGGATGTTGATATTATCCATATCTTTAAAAATTAAATGACTTCTGTTCTATTCAGGAACTCTAGATGAAGAGAAATTGTAGAATTACAAAGAGATGAAATCCGGGGAGATAAATGATTTGATATATATGGTAATTAGGTGACATTGTGATAAGAACCTTAGAAATATGATAGATAGACTTTTCAATACACTGTTTCACTGATATTGTTTCTGCATACATACTCATTCTTTCCTGTTCAGAACAATATTCAGATGCTAATCTCTTTATACATGTACTTGTTCTTTGCCCTTTTGGTCTCATTCAGAGCCACATGAATCACTCCCCTTCCAGTTCACATAGCATTCTATGAACATTGCTGATGGTTCAGCTAGCACACAAATCACAGGCAATAAATATGTAAATTGTTCATTTTCATGTAAACATGAAGCCTTCAATAGACTTATTGTGCACAAAGAGAGTTGCTGGAAGTTTGGCACCTTCTAAGAAATGAAACATGACTAGGAAAAGTTTATCCCAGTTATTGATAAAATGAATACAAGTCATTAAATACTTCGCTGCTACTTGCAGATTCTAGTATAAAAATTATAGGATTCATGGAAAATATAATCTTGTTTTGTCTTGGGAAAAAATTCATTTATATTCATATAGCAAACTTTTGTTGCAAACAATATGTACATTTGTAGTCATTGAAATCTTAGCTTCAGAGGATAAAGAAAGGAATTTAAAGAAAATAGTTAATTTGGGAGGTGCTGCACCAAAATAGCCTAAATATGAATATTATCCATAACCAAATTTTACATGATTATTTTACTTGGTAATTCCTCTGTTGTGTTAACACCTTCATTTTTCTTTTCCATCTGTCCTGCTTTGAAGGTAGCTGTGTAACCATTATGGATAACTTTGTCCTAAATTCACCAAAGTTGTTGTCTTTATTGCTGATATAGAATATTACAGTGCAGAAACCAGATCTCTACAGAGTTTAAAACATATTTTCTTCAAAATACTGCACCTAAAAAAATCCCTAAATCCTGCACCTATCTTCACACCCACTGCTAAAAGAAAACATAGCAAAAAATCACAGATCAGCTCAGAGGGGACTTGTTTACAGTTCATTTTTTAGAGCTGAGCTTTAAAATATATACCATTTTCTACTGCATTTTGCATCATGGCCAGTTTATAGTTTAGGGTTGCTTTATATATTTTAATTGTCCTTTTCATAATCACAATGTTCAATTCAGAACAGTTTCAGATCTTACGCTTTGTATCCAATTTTCTTTAAAATACCTTGATTCTTAGACCTTTGGGCATCTATCTTGAATACTGAATAACTACCAGATGCTTAGCAGTCGTCATTTCCACAGCCTTCCCTGCTTGCTGTGCCCCATTTTGCTGGACCCTGTCTCATACAGCCTGACTCGGTGTTATGTTAAACAGCCCTGCTGCTGCTGAGCTGCCTGTCCTGCCCTCAGCTCTGTGTGTAGCACTGATTGCTACCATGCAGACCTATTTTTTTGCTGTACAGCCATGTTCATGCCTCAGTGATTTCACCTTCACAGCTTTTACTAATAAATGGCTGTGCAACCATAATAATACAGTAGGTGAGGCAACTGCTTTCAGTCTCAAAGCGTACAGCTGCTGTCTTTCTCTCTTAATCTGAGGTACTGTTTGACATAGTGTTTGGCAAATACCAATATCATTTGGCATGTCCAAAATTGCTACTTGTTGAGCTCCTACAGCAATTAGTAACTGTCACTGCATATATTAATTTAATAAGATAATGTCAGATCTATGATACTGGCTAGTAGTGGAGGTCTCAGACATATTTTTCTTTAAAATAGGTCAATAAGCTTGTAAAATATATCTTTCTTATCACTTCCAGTTAGCACAAAGATTGTTCTCTAAAGAATGAGAATTTACATTTATGAATGGCGAGTGTATGATGTTGATATGAACAATATTCTCCAAGACTTATTCTTGATTGAAAATGTTTCTAGCATCCAGCAGTTTGGGGAATGGCTTGAGAATTAAATGAAAAGATTGGCTGTAATTTTAAAGTTTGGGCTAAATTTCACAGAATGCCTTCTTTTAGAGGTCAAGGTCTAATTTCTTCATCATTCTGCTTCCCTGTGATCTCATTTTCCTCTGTTACCTAAATGAAACCTGTAAGATTTTGAGAATCTCATTTTATATTGAAAGAAGGCAAGTTGCGACAGGATGAGAGGACAGAGTCTTAAGGTGTACCAGAGAAGGTTTAGGTTGGACATTAGGAAGAATTTCTTCACAGAAAGGATGATTTGAAATTTGAATGGGCTGTCCAGGGAGGTTGGTGGAGTCTCTATCCCTGGAGGTCTTCAAGAAAAGGCTGGCTTTGGCACCTTAGTGTCATGGTCTGGTTGACATGGGGGTGTTTTGTCATAGGTTGGACTCAATCTTAGAGGCTTTTCTAGCCTAATTGATTCTGTAATTCTGTGAAAATGTCACACATGATTGTTTTCTTAAACAGCTGAGTTGATTTTCTGTTATCTTTTAGATTATGTACTAAATGGTAGACTATCTAATGTCTATCAAATCCTTCTGAATGTGTGGTTGTTTCTCTGACATGTATTCTGACACTGACTTTTGGTATCAGCCCTTCAACCTCTGCCTTGAATATGGAATGGTTCAATTCCCTCACTATCCAGGAACACTGAGTAGAGTCTCAGATCTGACTTTGTACCTACAAGCACATATTTCAAATCCAGACTTGAACAAAACTATTAAAGTCAAAATGGGAACAATAGGACCAGAACTGGCAATCGGATTCGAGATGTTTCCTCAAAAAACAAACACAGGCCATGATTTCATTTATTAGAAACCTATATGGAAATAATAATTCCTAACTGTTAGAATGGTTTTAAACTGTCATTTTAACATAATAAAGACATGTAAATTCTTTTTAAATTGCTTTAAAAAAATTACTTCTCATCTAGCAATTTCTTCTGCTATTATAAATATTGAAACCTTACATGAAAATTGAGTTTTATTGGTTCTTGACAACTGATGCTCTCAGACAATGCCACAGAACATGGAGTTCACAGCAAAAGGAATGAAGAGATGTCAACAATTTATTGTTAATAAATATCTCACAGATATTCTTCCAACTGTAAGTAGTTACAGGTATCAAATGTTGGTAGCTGGCCATATGGCAGAAAGCTGAAAATACACTTCTGGCTCTCATACAGGCAACAGCACATAAGAGCTGCTGGTGCCTGGCTGGTGGTGTGGAGAGGCATGGTCTGTGATGAAACCATGGTCTAGAGGATATCAGCTCTGGCATATAGTAAGAGGCAGAGAATTCTCTGGAGAGTCTTTGTGTAGCCTGTTCTGCACAGCCATCTCTTGAATAATTAGCCTCTCAAGGGAGCTGGCTCTGGCTATACTTTTATTAATTGAGATGCCTTCCAATTTATGTTTACTGACAGATTATTTTCTGTTTAATTGATGACACTGACCACATGCCTTTTTTTCACACCTCTTTTTGTTGCATCTGAATGTGTTAGCATTTTAGCAACTTGTTGCAACACCTAAGTCCATGGTGCAGAGAGAAATGCCTGCCCTATACTGGTGAAGGTGAATCCCAAAGAGATCCTGGTTTCATTCCCAGCTTGTCTGGAGACAGTGTGCATAGACACAGAAAAGCCTCTGATAACTCAGTTTTTTAGGAGGTGTTGAGAACCTGTAATGTCCATTGAAAGGCTGTCATTAATCTTTTTGAGTGTTGCTTATTTGAAAAAAAGACTTCTAAATTAAATAGAAGACAACTGCAAGAGACTGTCTATAAGACTCAAGGAGGATGAATGTCAGAATAACATTTCTGAATATTCAGAGAAGTGGTGGTTTGGAAATAACCATGAATTCAGCAGGGCTAAATCATGTCTGGCTGAACTGATTGCTTTCTATGACAAATGACTAGATTTTGGCACAAGGAGAGACTAGAGGATATCACCTATGTTTGCACCAGTCGGGCTTTTGACACTTAGATTCCACAGTGTTTTATGTAAGTTAGAATGCCACAGTGGGAATGGGAGGCTAGCAGTTGGACAAAAACCTGACTGGCTGGCTGGCTGATCTCAGGGAGTCTTGGCAGATGGGCTGTATGCTGCCTAGAACCTGGTAAGATGTGGTGCCCATACCATGACATGTCTTGTTTAACGTCTTCCCCCATGGCCAGCGGGAGGGGAAGGAACATTTCCTGCTCATGCTGGCTGGTAACACCCCGCCAGTAAAACTGGTCGCTCCTGGAGAGCAGGGTTGCCATGCAGAGGAACTGGGTCATGCTGCCACAATGGACCTTGTGCAGCCCAGCATGGAGAAATGCCAAGCCCTTCTGCTGGGAAAGCAGAGCCTCAGGCTCTAGACATGGCCTGCCTGGGCAGCAACTCTGCAGAAAAAGCCCTGTGATCCTTGGGGGAGAGTGAGCACACCCTGGAGCTGACAGGAGCCACCCTGGGGCTGGCAGCATTTGGCACTGCAGGCACAGGGACTACTGAAAGTGGCATTTGTTCTCTGATTAGTAGCAGATTGTATGCATTGGAAAAAATAGCAGTAATTTACTTATGCTTACTTAAATGTATATTTATCTTGTCTGTGAGTCTTCATCTCAACTGGCAAGAACAAAAAGTGCATTTTTCTCCCTTAAACAGAGAAGGAAATAGTCTTATTTTCTAATACTGCATATTTATGGAAGACAAGGAAAGCCTTTCTAGGTATTTCTTTGAAGAGTATCTAAGCAGCAGACTGAGACCAGAGTTAGGAGGCTGGTGATGTTCCACTGGGAGGAAGCAGCAGAATCAGTTAAAGAAAGTTGCAAGGAAGAGAGCCCGAATGCTGGAATTGCTGAACACCAGGATAAAAGGGAAACAAAAAATGATGCAGGTGAGATGACAGATAACAAGAGAGATTTCAGTGGGGTTTAAAAGCATGTAATTGGCTCCCGGCAGAGGGAAAAACTAAAAGGTTCCTCTTTCCTTTCCCCAGATGCTGGCTTTGCCCTAATTTAAATTGACCATTAGTCAATTAATCTGCATTTTCTGCAATTTGTTTATGTTTATTAAAGAAGGAGTTCTCTTAGTAGCTACAAGCCTATTTTGTAACCTTATAATACTGTATAGTTGGTGTCTGTAGTGTGGACTCAGTATATCTGTAAATCTAATTTGTGAGCTTTACTGCTGTAATAAGCTAAATAGTCCAAGAGCATAGACTGCATACAATTTGAAACAAAGCATGAATATTTAAAAGTCAGACCTAGCTTTGAAAAATGCCCAAAGCTTTTCAGGGTGAATGAAATTCCATTTCTTGCAGGTCTGTAAACAATGAAGAGTGTTTATTTAAGCAAGGTACTTATTTGGCTTGTTTCTACCTTATTCTCCTATATTAGAATCCATTGAAGTCAGGTACCAGCTCCATGCAGAATGTAATCTAGTCATCTGCCTTTCTGGGCTAATCAGTATCTAGATATGATTGAAGAAATGGAGATATTTAATTTTGGGAACCATCTAATTTTAGTTAACATATAAGAATATAAATTGTCAAAGTATTGCACACGTTTACTTTATAAGATATGGTTGCCCAGTAAAAGATATTTTCTCTGGGGTCTTTGTCTAGATGAGAACAGAGATGTGAGTGTTGCCAGATTGCAATTTAGGTGTCTGGACATTAGCAAACATGCTGTCAGAGCACAGCGAGCTGACAGTCCGGAAAGCATAGACATAATGCAATATTTTCCACAGTAGCCAGATTTTGCTTCCAGAGTAACAAGTTTGAATTAACTCCTACAATTTCATATTTAATGGAGATTTGCTATTTTAGGTGCTACTATTTTGGAAAGAGAATAGAAGATAGTGAAAAAAACCTGCAACTTTTCTGTTTCAGTAATTGCATTTTGAAATTAATAGATATTAAGAAAACTTCCAAGTCTGACTAAGGGATAAACTCTACCTGGGATGTACTGGAAGAAGTAGAAGAGAAATTTAAAGATATGAAATTTTTAAATATATGAAGTTTCCAGACCAGCTTCATCACAAGACTGTAAATCTGCATACCTTGAGCTTGTACTGACAAGGAAGGCTGTATTTGCCTCTGTTTTACTAAAAGTAAGCTAAAGCAATTTTGATTAACAAAGGCTGTGAAGTGTCACTGAGTTAATGGCATCCTGAGAGGCAGGGCATATCAGTTAGATTTAACTCCTCTGTGGAAAGTAGTTCATAAATAAAATCTCAAGATCTCCTGACAAAACATTTTCTAAGAAATGTAAAATTATAGGTGTATTCTTGACAGTAAAATTTATACTAGAAGCAGTAAAAAGAACTTTATTAACATAAACAAGTCAAGTATCCTAATCCCTTTCTGAACTCCTATGCTTCCCTATAAGATGAACTCTGGAAAAGAGTTATCTTGCATAAAATTTAGTCTTGGAAGAGATCCTTGACAGCATCTTTTCGAACAATGCTTTCTCTCAAAAGGCATTAAAAGGGTTTGTGCCATTTCTCCTCCTGAAATATAGTTATGGCAAAGTCTGCATTTTGTTGTAGTTGTGTAGGAAAAAGGCAATGGAAATATATATGGAAAGAGTTAATTTGTTAGGCTAACAGAGATTCTCAATTATTTATCACATTTCATGAAATTTGAAGGGCATTAAATGAAGGCAACAGTACTGGCTCCTGTATCAGGTTACTGTCTGACACCCAAATAACAGAGAGAGACCACTTCTTCATGTCTTTGCCACCACACATTGTATGCCTGGTGAAAGCTGTCAATAGTTGCTGGGGTTTTTTTCCTTCCTGAATGCTCATAGCTTACTTCAAACAGTCCTGGTAGTACAGAATCAATACCTTAGTGCCAGTAGCCACGGCAAAACTGTTACCATTATTGTGTTTACCCTGGATCAGGTTACACTCTTTCCTCCCAAAGCCACTAAAAGTTTCAGCAAGCACACACAGCATCTCCTTGGCAAGTTCTTTCTGCCTTCTACAAGTATCAGACATGTTTCAGCCTTTTCCCTTCCTAGGAGGATGCTAGGGCTGAGAAATAAATTGAGAGAAGAGCAGGCAATGAGGGAAAATATTGCTTAATCTTCAAATAAATTACACCAGGACACTAATTCAAAATACCAGTGATTACTGAATTGTCACCCTGTGGTGCTGAAACTGGGGTGGGGGGGGGAGCCAGTAGGAGAAATGGACCACGTAAAACTTTGGGTTTACTATGGTTGTAAACAATATACCCTTCCCAGTTTTCTCTCCTCAGACAAAGTAGACATACAAGCCTGTGTTCAGAATGTCAAAGACAGAACCATTGAAATGTATGATTTCATATAGCCACATTTAGTCTACCCTTTAATTAATCAACAGAATGCATCACTTCTTACTTCAACTCATTCACCACTTCTCATTTTGTTGTGTCATTAAATATGACATTTCCACATTTGGAAAAAAAATCAAGGTATAACACTGCCTGCATTGTACCACCTCTACTAAACAGAAATCATGATTGACAGCTTGAGTCCCAAAAGGAATAATCTTCAGCAAATAGGAAATACATAGTGTTCATTATTGGCTTTAAAATACTTGAGGAAAAAAGTCAACTGAAACAAATTTTTCCATTTGTTTATGCTTCATTTGTTAATCCCATCTCTATTACTTAGCATATGCCTATTTTTTTCCCAATTATTTTTTAACCTTGCATCTCACAGTATGGTCACCACAGAAAAAATGATAACACAACAAATTTACCACAGTTTGGCTCAAGTAAAAAGCTGTCTTACTTACTAAAGTAAGCATTGTATTAATCACTTGGAGATTTATTAATAATGTTCTTGGAGATTTATTAATAGTATTATTTTTGAGTGCAGAGTGAGTGGGCAGGTTAAGAGTGTGGTAGCTAAGAAATTTTAGAAGAGAGTTTACTACAGTCACTGCTTCTAGTTCACAGCCATTAACATTCTTGCTGTAAGACATTTATTCATGACACATTTGGGGTTCTTCTGCTATTATTTGTTAATAAGCAGGAGGAAAAAACACTCTAAGATAAGTACCAGTAAAAATAATTGTTTCAATGGTTGATCAGATTTGAGCCTAGATTTTTAAGGTTCAGATGTCTTCTTTTAGTCAATAAATCCCTCGTAAATCCAGGGAGTAAAGTATTCTTCAGACTAGGACCTTTAAATGTGAGAACTGGTCTTCCTGTGGTAACAATGAAAGGCTGGAATTATGGGTCAAGTTCACTGCCAGTAAAAAAACCTCACATAAAGGAATATTGCCAATGTATAACTTTTTTGTTTAAGAGTAGAATTTGAATAAAACTGGTTTAATTTGTCAAGTCCCTAAAGAAGAGATAGCTAGGAATTGTCAGTTCACTAAAACTGTCATGGAAAGGTTTTTCTTTACCACTTAAAATCTTGATTTCTGAAAAAAATTTCTGAAAAAAGGGTGATATATATAGCAGTTACAAAAAGTTGAATTTTTTTAAAAAGTCAATAGCTTTTGTCAATATTTGGAAGACACTAAATATTTTAAAATTACATCAAACATTTTCAAAGAAAAAGCCATTTTGAAATAATAATAACATACATTACTTAGAAAATGGAATTCAGTATCAAGGATGGGTTTTTTCCCTTTCATTTTTACATCAGAAAACTGTCAAAAAGCAGTTTTTTTCACAGGGAAGTTTCTATTTTGATGATTTCATGAGTTTTTAAAAATATGATTGCCTGGAAAATTCCTCATCAGCTCCACAGCTTACGCTGCAGCTAAGGACTAAATTCTGTCACTTAGGCAAAACTTCCCACTGTGATCCTTTAAGGGGAGCACAGGTTGCTCCACCAGGCAGCTGTGCCTCAGTGAGGTGCTGGAGTGTGGAGTGATGGCCAAATCCCCTCCCTCTGCTCTCTGTGCCTTGGAGCTGTATAGAGCTGTGAGGAGTATCTATACCATAACCACATTTATGGTATAATTGTTTCTTAATCTCAGTAGATAAGGTCCCATAAATATAAAAATAGATGAAATTCATATTTCTATTGAGATAGGATGTAGGGGGTATGCAAGATATAGAAACTTGCCCTGAAATTTACTGAGATATTTAGACAGATTTTACAGATTCACAGGGTTCAGTTATCAGCCTTCTAAATTTGGGGGCAACTGCATTGAAAGAAGCCAGCCTATGACCCTTTTTCACATACTGTCTAATAATCTTTCCACCTGTGCATAAGAATGTTTGTGCTACTGTACACTCAACTATAATAAACGCAACATTTATCATGGCATCACAGAGTAATCCTGGTAGCTGTAGGTATGAAGAAATCTATTCTGTGGAAAAGAGGAATTGTGAGTACAGTATAAAAGGAGTTCAGGAAGAAATGTATGTCACTGTAAACACCATTTTCAAGATTATGTATTGTGTGATCTCCTTCAGACGTGAAAAGACAGGAATAAATGCAACCATTATAAACTACTGAATGACATATCTCTCCCCTAAAAGTGTTGTATTAATCATCCAGTCCTTAGAAATTTTGAGAGAAATATTTTTCTTTTCCATTATATATATTTTTTATATTAAGTATCATTGACAAACATTGTTTAGATAGAAACCTAATGTCATTTCTCTGAATTACATAAAGCTAAATAGAATGTAGGAGGTTATATATCTGAATCTGAACTCTTTGTTCTACATGAAATTTTTCATATCTCAGTGCAGTATTTCTAAAGACTGGGATACCTATTGTATGCTTCTGGATTCCAAAGAAAAAATATATATAATTATTTTATAAAGGAAATATTTAACGGCAATGTAGTTGTCACTTCTAACATATCATTACATTACCCTAGGTAACAGCTGTAAACTGGTAGAGGCAGTATTTAAGAAACCTGTATCTTTCAAAGTTATCATATAGTTCTGAAGTGTAAAAAGACAGTCATTGACCAGTAGGATTAACAGTGGGTTTCTTGAAATTTTTTATAGATTAGTTCAGAAAAGTTTTCACTGAACTTGGGATAGTAAGACAAGCTTTTTACATTTCACAAAATGTCTGTGGAACATACCACCTATCCCCCAGCTCCTGGTGTTGAAAAATGAAATGGAAGTTGAGTTTTGCTCTCAGCTCTACAATTACATGCTTGTATATATATTTCAGTTTTTCAGTGACAAACCAGGGTCACAATAGAAATAAAATCACACTGTTTGTTCTGCTGTGAGGACTGAGAGGTCCACATCATGGTGAAGAGCATATTTGTGGTCTGTCTTCTAGAACAACTGCCATCCCTAAGTCATAGCTACTTTAGCAGATGGCTCTGTTGAATGACTGGGCAGTCATTTTGTGGGTAAATGGAAATTTTGGAGTCTGGGATAGCATGGCCTTCCCATTCACTGAGAAATTGGTCTTTGAGTTAACTATCAAGGGCAACCAAGAGCTGTGTTTCAACCCTAGAGTTCTGGATTTCACTAAGCCACATTTTGATCAAGCTGCTGTGTCTACTCAATGGGTGAACACAGCAGCATGATCAAAGTCTTCTTCAATCTCTTAAAGTTCAATGTAGACATAGCCTTGAAGTCAAGATTAGAAACGGTTGGTTTCCATCTTCTGATTACGCAGTTAGAACTGTATGTCCCTAACAAAAGTATTTTACTTTTCAAATATAAGCCTAGTGTGGAAAGGTTCCACTGTCTTGCCACTGAAGTCAGTGTGAAAAATAAAATCTTTTTTTCCTGTTGCAGTATCTTGAAGTAGAAGTTAGGAAATATAGTCTTAATTTTTACTTAACCCATATTCTAAAAGAAATCAGCAGTATCTGATGTGGGTGGTTTTTTTTTTTAATCCTTTGTCTCTGAAACTTGGCATTTTTCCTTCATAGTTTAAAATACAAATAATTTCTGATGAAAAATACATGCAATCAATTCTCCGAATGAAATTATTTGGCCCTCATTTTCTCCCGCCTTTACTCCAATACATCTTTTGGGTCTCACATCTTGTAATTGTCCATAATATGTTTTTTAAAAATAGAAAAATGCCATAAGCATGTTGAAAAACCCAAGAGTATTGATAATCCTTAAAAAATTGTGTCTGTCTTGAGGAAGTGTCTATTCTCCCACCTAGACTATCATGAATGGACTTTCATGAAGAAACTAAAATTTCTGGCTCCCTCTGATGGTCCACTTTGGAATGATGTATTCATAACTACCCCTTCAGATATAATGCTCCATTTAAATTTGTTCATAGGTCATCCTTGGATATGAATAGTATAGCTACATTCCTTTACTTTCCTTCTCTTTTTTTGAGAGAGTTTTCAGAGATACTTTTCAACTTTGGTATATGACTTACCAGCCAGCCACTAGCAAGCCTCTAATACTTCATGTTCTTAAAATTGCAAATTGGTATTCTAGGGCTTTCTCCTTCCAGGTTTCCATAGCAACTCTTGTAGGACTTATTCATTAGAAAGAGTTCTGTTTAATTGATCTCCTAATGTATTGCTTAATAGTAACTGTTAAGCAGTCTTTTGTTTCCAGGTCATATTTAGGGTTCACATATTTGCATAAAAGCATTTCATTAGCTGAAACCAATCATTATTAGTAATTTTCTTTTTTTAGTTTAAAATAACTAAACCGTCATTGAGATTTTCTGAATAGCAAATATTTACATCTTGCTGAATGGGTTTTCTCTGTGAGCCTGGGTGCTTTGTTTCTCTGAGCAGCAAGAAAATTACAGAGCTTCAACATGTTAATCAGGGAAGACAAAAAGAAAGTGGCTTTTTTTACAATTGAAATGAAAATGCACAGTGATGATAACCATAGGCCACAGGCAATATTTGATGACGAAGTTGTAATGGATAAATATCCTTTAAAAATCACAGTAATGCAGTGCCCAACTTGAATACATTGGGTTTTTTTCTATTATGCATAACAATCATTTTCTGACAGTTTGGGCTATGAAAGTTTAAAACCTCAAACAAATCCTTTTCTTTCCAAAGTGATGCTGTCCAAACCCCTTTCCATTTAGACTAGTTCCTATGATTAATATTTTTATGGTCAAATATATTAATTAATTTTGTTCTGCTTTTGCAGCGTAGTTTTCAGCTTGTTTTCAGCCTACTGGGGTACATGAATGTCAAACAATTCACCCAGAGTCACAGGGTTCATCTTTATAAGTCTTAAAAACACTGTGTTCACCAAGAATAAGCATTTAAAGTCTCTATGGATAACAACAGCTATTTTATATATACATGTGTGTTTATTTATTTATTTATTTATATATATTTACATATATATTTCAAGTAATTTAGACACCTTGAAAAATAAAGCTAGCTTATCAAACTTTATCAAACATGAATTGAGAGTATACAACATATGGCTAAATTCATAAAGCATCTGGCTATGAATTCACAATAATTGATTATTAGTATCCTAAATTCATATTCTAAAATTACATTTTTCTTTTTCTTTTGATACTTTTTCTGTTTTGTTTTGTTTTGTTTTGTTTTCCTCTAGTGCTAGGAACTTGTAGTTTTCAAGGTTTGTTCACAAACATAAGAGTCTTAAGTCTGATTCTTTTATTTTTTTGGGTTTTGAAAATGAGATCTGTAATTCTCAAGCACAGAACATCAAGTCCTATGTAAACAAGGAATGGAGGAGAATTTCTGATGAATTCCCGAGACTTATAAAGCATACATTATCCTCAGATCTCAAAGCATTCACAAGCAGTTGTCCCTCTGAGCAGTCCAATGTTACATGCATAGCTTGAACAAAACCCATAATGTTAGGAAAATAATTGAGGAGGTCAATAGTTAAAATGAAAGGAAAGGTATTTTCTTTAAACTTTTATTTCCTAATAAAATATTGACAAAAATTGCTGTTGTTATTATTTATATTTTGGTATTACTGTGAAGGTGTCCAGAAGAAGGAAAAATGCGTTTAATATTCATGATAAAATGTAGTCTGAACTTAGTTCCCAACTCACAGCTTCATGGTTTTGCCTGTACTGGAAAAATACTCATTAGTACTTGCACAGTGATTACTTTAAAATAGGTAAGAAATACCTCTAAAAGAAAAGTTACTTGATTGAGCTTTCCAGGAGCTCCAAATATCTGGTTCTATTTTCCATTCACTTTTTAACATTTTATAAAATGTTGGTATGAAGAAAAGCTGTCCCAGAAATATTCCTGGGAATCTTGTTGTTTATTATACATAATGTAAGGCAGACTAAGCATGAACCTCGAGAAAATTCAAGATTTGCGACAGTCTCTTGGTTACAGGAAGGAAAATAATCAATGGTCTCACGTACTGTACATTTCAAGGGGTTTATTTGCTCTATGAAACTCAGCTAACCACTTCCATTTTGGTTTTTTGACCCTACTGAAGTCCATTGGCTGTACTAGTCAGGACTCCCTGGCTGTAACAGGAGTTAAACAACTTGCTCACATATAATATTATAAACAAGGGCAGCTAAATGTAGGTGAGAACTGAGCCCCACAGATTATGAACATATAGAACAAGTGTTTCTAAGGGAATATGAGGTATTATCCATGATAGTAACTGCTCAATACTTCCTCAGACTTGATTTTCAATTATAAACTCTCAAACACATCATCATTTCTTGCACATCAAGAGTTGTTCATAGTTTGATATTTTTTTCTTTTATCCTATTACTTTTCATTTCATGCAAATACCTAGGGAGCACGTATTATGCCAAAAACATTTGCAGTCAGCATTTACATTTGCCTATTTAAACCCTTGAAATATGGGACTCAACAAATAAAGCAACTGAAATGGAGAAATCCAGTATGATAGAGTACAATCTGAAATTGAATCTGTGTCCTCTCATTCTTCCTCCTGTGAATGATGCTGTCTTAGCTTACTACATCTGCTGCTGTTTTTTCCTAGTTTTATTTCCAGGAACTAGTCCTATCATTGATCCTTCTACCTGCTAGGTGTGATTAAGGCTACTGCTCTAATAAGATTTTCTAAAGAAGCATCCATGTTGATCAAACACTCAGGTTTGTGCTACTGTCTAGAGTGCCAATTTGATGACAATAGTTGTCGTCTTCCTCTACCAAAAGAGCAAAATTATAATTTCTTCATGGAAAGGACCAAAAACCACAAAAACCACTACAGGCAGCTTTCATTCAGACCATAGTGCTCATTTCTATGCATTCACAAGGTGAGAATATTTATGTTGTTTAGGTGAATTTGATCTCCTGTGATACAGTGACCGGTGCACCTTCACTGCAAAGCTTCAGTGTTATCAAAATTTATTTGATTAAATTTATTTGATTAAAAAAAAGATAGGGATTTCAGCTGCGCACCTAAAACTATAGAATATCTTGCAATATGTATTATAGTAATATTTGCTCTAAATGTCAAATATTTAGAGCATATGTATATATATCTATCTGTAAATATATATATAAAGGCAATAGTTAGGACAAATATATATCTTTGGCCAGACATCAGTTCAAACAGTTTTTCTACTGTTTTCTCCTTTTGTCACACAAAAAAGAAAGCTGGAAAACATACAAAAAACATGAAGGAAACCATTCCTTTTTCTTAGTGTTGCTGTTTTTTATATATAAACCAGGATAAATTTATCAGTTGTTATTTTTTAGAACACCTTTCTAATTAATATCTTAATTGCCTTGCTAGCAGATTATGCTGGTTTTGCTAATCAATAAAACAACGATCCTCATAATGAGATTATACAAGAAGCAACTAATCATTGTCTTGTCACCAGTCTTGAACATTGCTTCCCATTATTAAAATTCACAATACTCAGTTGATTCCTCAGTAATATTTTACAACTCCAGTGTATGTTACAGCATCAAAGTTTTCACTATCGACTGTGGCTTAATGTCCTTGCTAGCTGTAGCATTCTGTGTGGGATTTTGTACACAAGTTCTAATAAATCAGTATGAGCAATATCCACCACAGTTACTGGGTTTCCCCATGGAGGCTACAGGTGTTTGGAGCTATAATCATGTCCTGTTAGTGATCCCAGGCTAGGTTTGAAAGACAGAAAGGTGTCTTCCACTTAATTTGTCTGCAGCAAATATGCATGCAATATGGTGCAGATGCCCTCAAGTAACACCTAACGTGGCCAACCTTACAGAAAGTCAAGCTGTGTACAGCAGCAAGAGTCAACACAGCAGGGGCTGTGTGATTTAAACCAACCTGGGGTATTCTCCGCTCAGCCCTAGAAGTACCAGGGATTCTGGGTGTGTGAGGGTTCCTGGATTGTGCATGGCATAAGGGTGAGGTAGCCCTGAAGCCTGCTGTCACCAGCTGCGGCCACCACATTGGCTCCCAACCTTCTCTCCTTGGCTGTGCCATGCCCGCAATGGAGCAGGAAGGTTGCATGAATCATTAACGTCAAATGTACTTGTGACTAAGAGTGCATTTTTATCTGAGCCCATTTAATCATGCACTGTCACTTTCATCTCAGACCGTGACAGGCTACCAGCTGAAGCGTGCATAGAAGATAATCTTTTCAAAGACAAAAGCGGTCCAATGTGATACGTACTCATCTAAGGGCAATAGACATTAAGGACATATCCTTTTTTTTTTACCTCCACTCTTCCTCCACCTTCCTGCACCTTAGCAGACTAATTGGCCATCCCAGAAGAATATGTTTCTGACATTCCTGCAAAGGCAATCAAAGGGAGAAGGACTCTGCTCAGTAGAAAGGTGCCTTCTTGACCAAGACAAGTACCTGTTTGGGAAGTTGATAGTATGGGCAGCTTGTACATAGTCATGGTGAAAGCAAACCAATGGAGTGTAAGTGCATTGTTCACTTGGACAGATCTCATGCTCCTACATTTTTATTAAATTTTACAAAGAAACTTGTTCCTTGGAAGCCAAATCTTAAAGTTAACAGGTAGAGATTTTAAAAGGATACAATTCACAATCATTAAAGTGATAAGTGACAGCATTCGAATGGGAATTCAAAATCTTAATGACCCTAAAACACATACTTTATTTCTAGGAAATAAAAAATAGCATCAAAAGTAGGCAAGCAAATGCTGAGTATCCCAGCCTGCCATATTAATTTATTTTAAGTAGAGGCTTTTTTTCCACCTTTTTTTAATAAAACAGAAACTCTATAGGATGCATTAAGTAACAGAAAAAGTATTGCAAATTTTGTGACATACTAAAATCATGCCCTAATTATCTAACTTAAAGAAATATAAATAACATATTTTTATGTATATATTAAATATACATAAATATATAATAAATATAGTGGTGTTTCTAAATACTGCACAGGCATAAAAAAACCCCAGTGCTGCATGTCTGCATCCACCCTCTGGTTTTGCTTTAGGCAAAGCAGTTCATGAAAAATTAATAAATATAACCAGGTCTCCTATTACTCCTTAACTAGCATCACTGTCACCTCTCAAAAGCCCAGATTAATTTAGAATGAACAACTGACTTATTTGCTTCCAGGGTCTCAAGTGTTTCCAGTCTGCTCACAACTTCCAATTTACCAGGCTTGTTTATTTAAAAAAAATCTGAGATAAGTTCTCATCTGATCCTCTGTCCTATTTGCCCTGTTTCCTCCATACTACAATCCCTGTTGAAAAACACATTTAAGGTCACAGAGGATTAGAATTATAAACGTATTTTCCACACCTTCACAGGATTTCTCTCTTCTTTCATAGCCAATGAACTGTTAATTGGGGTTTTTTCCATGTGGTCTCAGTTTATTTTGGGATATATTTCCAATTTATTTTCCATGGTCTGTATATTTAATTCAGGTAAATGACCAATATAATCACTCTCCTACTCAGTGTCTTCTTCTTCCCTGGAATCAGTATGGATCCTGTGTTGTGAGCTTGGCCTTAAGGTCACTGTACAGATTTAGTGACAAATGTAAATCTAGTCCCTTCTCAAAACGTAAACTCTAATAAAAACGTTAATAAATGGCATATTACAGACTCTTAGACACTCTTTAGTGGGATCATAATGGACTAACATGCCCTGGTTCAAAACACCTTTTACACAATAAAAAGAAGTGGAAAATAAAATTCTAAATGGCTTTGAAAAAAAAATGTGTAAGAAAATAATTGAATCCTCGGGGTTCAAAAAACGTTACCTGTCTGCTGACAAGGAGAAAACCTATACCTTCACTTGCATCAAGATCCTATAAAGGCATAAAGTGTCTTCAATAAGTATCTTGGACTGAATTACCCAATTAACAGAAACACCTCTATAAATTGACCATTCTAAACTACAAGCCTTCATGTCTCAGTACTTCTCACAGATAAGGTCAAAGATTCAGTCCAGGTGGAATACAATTGTGATCAGCTTTGGTCAATAAATGAAAAATCTTTGTGAGACTGGAAAAGATACACCCACTGGTTTTCAAGAATTGAGAGCCAGTGACAAACCAACCACAGAAATCAGCTCCTGCATGTATACAGTGGCAACATTAGTCATTGAGGTCATTGCATCAACCTAAGAAAAAGGTTAAAAACCATCTCCTAAATATAGGAAGAAATGCACTTCCTTACTTGAAAGTAATATTCTAGTGACCATGTTAGTTTATTTAATAGATTTTTGCAGTTGCAAAAAGTGACATCTTAGAAATACAAAGAGATACTTAATTTCTGTCCTTACCATTTGGAACTCCATCCTCTAAACTTATATTTTTGAATTAAAAGTGGCAGTTAGAAAGCTAATGGGCTGACAGTTCATACAAGGGCAAGAGAAATAGCAAGTGGAGTTAAAACATTCATTTATTTTTGTAAGAGAGAATAGGTTTGGAACTGGAAGACAACTATTCAATATGTAAACAATATGTATAAAAAGGCCCCATTGATGAGTAGCTACTATAACAACTTTAAAACAGAGTTCTACTTCAACAATTTTTTTTCCACTATAAATAATAAAACTGAATTTTCTGAGACTGGACCTTGCTCTTCCCTAGGTGAGAACATTTCCAGGTGAAAACATTTCCTTTTCTTACGTGATGAATTTCTGGCCAGTGAGGTCATGTCATCAGCTTAACTCGACAAAGTCCATGTACTGCGCATCTAAAGAAAGATGAGGGTCCTGTCAGGAAGACATAAACAAAATCTGAAGTTATTTCAAAGCCAGGGGAAGTCTGATATGGTGCTGAGAAAAGACAGAGAAATTAGAATAATAATTCAGGATTAGGTAGGATGATATCTTTCTTTCCTAGCAAAACTAACAATCTTTCAAATGTGATTAGAATAAATTATTTTATTTCAAGCTTTAACCTACAGACACTTTATTTGCATCCATGAGCCAGTCAACTAAATATGTTTGGGTTGATTGTAGGAAAATTGATTGAAGAAGGCAAGCCGTACATGCAATTTTATATAAATAAACTTTTAGAGTACAACTACCAACTGTTTACAGATTGACAAATGTATCCTAGAAGATGTTGTCATATGAACTGTTTTCTCTCTCTCATTTTTTAAAAGGTTATATTAAGTTTACCCAGTATTTTTCTCAAAAAAAGTCCATGGGCTTGTTTTTTGTTGGTCTAACAAAACTATCTGCTCCTTAACAAAACTAGTAAAAATGAGAAAACAGGTTCCACAAATAAAACATTTGTTTAAAAATAATAAAAAATGCTTATGAATTGAATGAACAGCAAAAACAGAAGCAGAAATTGCAACAGCCTTGGTTGCAAAATGGCAACATATTGTACACAGTATAAATGCTGACATCTCTACACAATTTTAATAATCTGTATTTGTGTTTGAATTTAATTTTGAATGATCTTTTAACAAAGCTGTACTAGCTACAATTTTGAAAGGACAAGAATTCTGAGAAGTATGGATTTGCCCTTAGTTTTTCAAGAAAAAGAAAGGTCTTCAAAAATCCTGTTGATTATGTTCTCTGTTTTAAATATACTAGCTGTCTAGCTGTTGCTTGTTTTCTTTTTTTTTTTTTTTTTATTTTGATCATCTTCTTCCAATTTTTTAACGCAGAAAGACATAGTAGTCTAATATATTGAGTTTTCTATTGGAAAATCTTTGGGCTAATTGGGTGAATTGAGATATTTGAGGAGGAGACATACACAATACAAAAATAGAAGCAACATTTTCTAAAGTATAAAAAAATACAGAAATGATTCACAGAGTAGAGCTCTTTCTAACATTTTAGAGTGGCCTCCAAAAAACATTTTTTCATCATGGTTATTTGAATCCCAAAAGAGGAGAATAGCATATTTCTCTTTAAAATATTTATTTAATTTTTTAAAAAAATTCATAGTGCTTTCAGAGGTATATTCAAATAACATGCGGTTTTAATTTGCAGCATGTTTCCTATGTCAATATAGAGCAAATACATATATATCATCAAATATATGTATATCATTACAACTCAAAGCAAAGTTTAGCATTTCAACATGCTCCTTTACACACCATTTCCTTAAAAAATAAGAAAATAATGCAATTCATTTCTACCTGCAGTGTATTCTGATGAAAACTCATATGGAAAAAAATGTATTATCATCAGCTAACACTCTTCTTAGACTTAAGTTACAGTATTTTAAGGTTTACACTTATGGCCACAAAATGATGAAATAGTTAAAGTGAAAAGTTGTAACCTGCTTTTTGCCCCTTCATAATATATACTATTTTCCAGAAACATATATGTTTTTCATGGAGTAATGCATTTAAGAAATAATGTTTGTGTAGAAGGTGCTCCAGAGTGATATGACCTGATAAAAAGGCCTAAATATGTCCAGTCATGTGGCAGCTTATTCACATTACTCTATAAGGTGGATTAAGAGAAGAAAAGTATAAATATGGGCAACAATTATAGGAAAGATTAAATGATTGTCTCATTAAACATTAAAATGGAATGCAATCAAGAAAGTGCAAATTCCTTACCACAGATTAAATTCACTCACATCCAAAAACACATCTGAAGTAATTCAGAGATTTGGCAAGACCAAATTCCAATGGCTGTTTTTCATTTAAAAAAATAAAGACTGGGAACAGATTCAAGGTTATGTTAAACAGCCATGTACAGAAACGTGACTTAATAGTGGCCTCCCTGAGTGAGTCCACCACCAGTGGAGAATTATGAAGAAATAAAAACAAGAAAAGGGCAAGCAAAGAACAAAAAATTGAAATTTGTTACCATACCATCTCAGTTTCTTCCAATACAGGTTAAATTTCTGTCATCACATTTATGATTTTTTCATGGACCATTCATCCATTACTTTGTCTAATTATTTTCTAAGCCCATTATGAAAAGTTCTGGAATGAAATGCAGATTATTTTAATATGTTCTGTGAGACAACATTTCAGTTCATTAAAAACTTGTTGTTTTAAACTTGTTTGCCTGGAAAATTCAATAGGTATCCCTGTTTCTCTCTTATGGAAAATAGAAGCATAGCCTGGCCTTGACACTATAGTTCTCTTTGCTGTTGTCTCAGTTCTGTATTTTCCCAGCTTGAAGAGCTTATGCTTAACCTTTCCATATCTTGAAGCAGCCATGGACCTTTGATGAGCTAGTCACACTCCCTTGGAACAAATTCTAGATTTGTTCTTGTTTTGAGACTGTGGGACAAGATCTACATGAAATTGTCAATTTGTTGGGCAAATTCATTAGTAGTGTTTTACTATATAATTAGACTAAGAAATTCAGTAGGATTGCAATGTATTTTTTTTTTCTGCAAAGGATTTCTTTTTCTTTGCTGTTGTAATCAATATAAAATTCTTATTTGCCATTATAGAATTTCTCTGTCCATTTGCTAGTTTTTTTGTTATGTAATTTCTGATAATGTTAGCTGTATAGAATTCAGAATTTTTAGCAAGTATATCTTGTCTTAACAGCCTTCCGGAAAATGTTCACCACAGTGGATATCTATCTTTTATACTTTAGTTTGTACTCCATAGTCAATGTTTTCTAAAACTCACAGTGAGAATTTGTTATTATTCATTTAATGGCTTTCCTGTCAAACTGAAACTTAATACTTCTTGCAGTTAGATTTGTAAGATTCCTCCTTAAGACGGAAATTCCTTAAAGTAATTGATATCAAATAAATTTACATTTTTTTGAGATATATTTCTCTGAATTAATGTTCACCCACCACCCATGTCATCATCCTTGAGTTGAGTGTTCCCCACTGGACACAAAACAGAATAGAGTTTAGGAATGTTTATAAATATCAGGTTCAGTTGGCATAATTAATAGGAGTCCTGACAGGAAGGCAAAATTTCAGGTCCACACAAGAATTTTGTAGTAGTGAAAAGGGAGAAGAGGCAGGAAATTAGTAACAAAAGAGAAAGGCAGAAAGTTTTTTTTTTTCCTTCTTTTCAACAGCAGGATCTATGCAGTGAAGAGGGTGAAAAAATTTTCTCTTGATATTAATAGAAAATATTTGTGCTAGTGATATTGAGAACAACGCAACTTTATGTATAAAAATTGCCCACTTAGTTCTGTCAAAGCTGATATCAGAAGATTATCTGATACTGAGAGTGAGCAAAATGTTTCTAACCAAATAACACATTAGAAAACTGAACCAAAAACAAACCTTGAAAACATGTTTTAGAAAACAAAAAACATTATTACACTGGCTTCAGTATTCGGCAATCTTTGACACACTGAGATTAATTTAAAAAAAATTCTTATTGGGTGATTGTTTTGCATCTTTATAATTTTAAATGGCCACGCTAACAAATGTGTAATCACATACAGTAAATTAGCAGCAGAGCTGAATGTAGAACCAGCAATGCACAGTTTCCTAAAGAAATAAAAAAGGCACAAAGTGAATAGGAAGAAAAGCTTCATTATTCTACGAACAATCATCTGTATCAGCCATAGAAATGAAGAAATTCTTTGGGTGCATGTACAGTCTAACTATTTTTTTGTTTATTCCTTCTGAATAGCACTCAATTCTACTGTGATTTCATTTGTCCACTGATGTTGATGGGGTATAAGACCTTTCAGTCCAAAACAGGGTCATCACAATTTGGCCATAGACATTAAATAATGTGCTCTATATGTGAAGTAATAACCACCTGCATTTAAACACATATTCATGGAATATTCTACATCTAAGCCCTGAAACTCTGTCTGCCTATCTCTAACATAAAGCTCATTCTATACATATTTATTAAATGAGAATGAAAACCCTTTCAGAGATATATAAATACTTAAAACACAGATGTTCAGTTTAAAAAGAGTAAATTGCAGCTATAGATCCTGGAAAATCTCTTGTGAGACGATGTAATCTGTTGGGAAACTTGTCAAAACCAAGATATTTCTTCTCAGCGTTCAGATCTTGGTTGACCTCAACATTTGCAATGATGTGAACAGCAGCCTGTGATCTCAGCCTTAGTCTTTATTAATCAGCATGATAAAGGTAACTTGACTGCTTTACACATTCTTTGAGTGTTTGTTAATTCTGACAGGGAGGAGACACTGCCTTTTTGGGTTTTGTCAGCTTACTGTGAATCAGTGAAAAAGTATAGCTGTTACTCTCAGTAAAAAATACGAGACACAGCAGAACTTGTTTCCATGCATTTGAATAACAAAACAGGTAACATAAATTTTTTTGGGGTAAATATATTGTCTTTAAAATGAAGTCTTATATTTTACCTCTCGTATTCTTTTCTATGCCCTTCACAAACAAAGTTAATGAGCTTTGTTATTTTGAATATGTTATACTTGCAATTTGCCTATTTTTGCCTAAAGCGTTACCTTGAAGGGGTGCTCTGAACATGACTGCCAGGATTCTTTACAGGAAAGAGTGACATTCCTGTTTCTGGACACAATCATAGAAACACAGAATATCCTGAGTTGGAATAACCCATTAGGATCATTGAGCCTACTCCTAACTGCACAGAACACCCCAATAATCACAGCATCCACCTGAGAGTGTTGTAAAAATGCTTCTTGAAGTTAAACAGGCTTAGTGCTGTGATCACTGTGGTCCGCAGTGGATAAAAGACAAATCCCAAATTTCAGCAGCACCTTTTCATGTACTGCAGTGTAACCCTCTGAGATAAAAGTGGTAGTTTAGTCACTGGTGTCCGCTCAAAAGGCCCTTTTCCCTCTGCTTATACATCTTATTCAGGATCTTCAACCATCTGATTAAGCATTTTCCATCTTATTTTTTCTGACACGGTGAAAAATAAGGTGCCATTCCATTCTTGTTTTTATTTTTACCTTTATTTCATGGTCCCTAGAATTAATCATCTAATAAAAGATGTCATTTTATTAACTTTCACTAAATTCCGTTCTTCATCTTTCTGGTCTGGCACCCCTTTTGAGCACTTTCTTTGTTGTATGGTGCATGAGGTTAGGAGGGAATCATGGAATCATAGAAACAAAGAATCATAGAAAAAGCTGAGTTGGAAAAGACCCGTAAGGATCACTGAGTCCAGCTCTTGGCCCTGCACAGCCACACCATGTACCTGAGAGTGTTGTAAAAATGCTTCTTGGGCTCTCTCAGGCTTGTTGCTGTGACCACCACCCTGGGGAGCCTGTGCCAGTGCCCAACTGGAACTCTTTGGGTGAAGAATCCTTTTCTAATAGCCAACCTAACTCCACCCTGACACAAATTCAGGCCACTCCTTCAGGTCCTGTCACTGGTCACAAAGAGATCTGTGCCTGCCCTCCCATTCCCCTCACAAGGAGGTTGTAAATGCGATGAGGTCTCCCTTCAATTTCCTGTTTTCCAGGCCTAACAGACCAAATTACCTCAGGCATTCCCCTCAAGGCTCTTAACCATCTTTGTTTCCTTCTTTGGATGCTCACAACTCCATGTCCTTCTTATCCTGTGGCACCCAAACATGCCCCCAGCCCTGGAGGTGAGGCCACCCCAGCCCAGAGCAGAGGGGACAATCCCCTCCCTTGCCCGGCTGGCCGTGCTGTCCCTGATGTCCCCAGGACACGCTTGGCCCTCCTGGCTGCCAGGGCCTTTCCATGGCCCTGCTCTCCAGCTTCTCATTGCCCAGTCTGTCTGTACTTATAAGACAATTTTTGATGTAGTGTCCTTGGAGGGATCACTGAACACATAGTAACATTACATAGTATTAATAAATACTATTAATTTTACTACTAATTTAGTAATACAATTAATGTAGGTTGTACACACATGGGTAAATATGGAGCGTCTTTCTAAGGACAATGGAGATAGAATTGTAGATATGATATCTGATGCTATCTCATACAAACTTTTACAATGCTCTGCAATGAGATTGGTTGAAAGAAATTACATCTATTCCATTGTTTTTTGTGGTTTTACACATTTCTTTTGGTCCTTTTCAGTGCACAGCATCTAGCTAGATACCTTCTCACAATTTGTGCTTGTCAGAGAGGTATCTGAGATACCTTTTCTTGCAGAAGGTCTAAAGTAAATAATAACTATGAAATCTCTCAGTTTAAGACACAGCAACACTCTGACAGCAGTCAAGGGATTCTTTGTCGGGTAAGTCTTGAACTTCTGCTTCTACTCTCGTTCTCATTCTCTGATTCTTTCACATTCAGCAGCTGGTACCTTTCATTCTACAGCTAAGTTACCAACTATTTAACGATTTTGCAGTCTATCAATTGTGTAAGTCATTCCTTCTGCCTGCCAATTTTATTTAATATCCCAGAGCTCTCCAGGCTACCCTTCGACTACAGGGCCATAAGAAATCTATCTGCCAACAGGTATGAAACTATCCCACAGGAGTGTTTTAAAAATCTAGGGATATAATGATTCAAGAGTCAAATTAAACTCCAGTACAGAGAATCATATTAACCACCAAATGCACTGGGAACTGCACCTATTTACGATATGCATATTTTTTAGAGATGCGTTTGAAAATTAAGGAGATTCTGTCCTCCTTTAATGTTTGGGAAATTTTAGTAAAACATTATGTGTGTAAGAGGCTTCACTTAGAAAAAATTAACAATTTTTTAGTTATTAGCTCTATTAGCTCTTTCATATGAGAATATATTTATGTGAAATGTTGATCCACCATCTTTACACTTGGTTAGAAAGGGGTATGTATACTGAGTAGAAGCATCCTTTCATTCACAGGTAAGGTGGTGGCATCTCAGTATTAATATGTGATGAACTTTTCCAGTTCTAGCCATCAGTCTAGACCATTGTGAGTACCTAGGATAAAAAATTCACCTTTATAATCTTGCACTGGCCTTCTTAGGCCAATGACTCTGGCTCCACTTCCAGCAGAAAATACAGTTCACTGATGCCAGGGTTGTATGGAAATAAGATATAAAGTGAAACAGACAATTCAAAACAGTTAACTCAGGTCCAGCTTTTTTTTTTTCCCTCCAAACTGAAAAGCTATTATTTTCCTAATAATTTTCACACATGACTACACCATAACAAACCATCTAGCCATTGCAAGAGATGCGAATGTCTCTTAAATCACTAGGTCAGAACTAGAAATCTCACTCACCTGCTTTTATGGTAACTTTCTGATTTTATATACTAAAAACCATATAAATATTTTAATCTATTATTCTTCTGTAAGAGATATTATTTATGCATTTATCTGAGTATTTTAAAAAGAAATTGTACTCACTTAATATACAAATTATTGCTGAAGAAATGAAGAAAATAAGGATTTTAATTCCCACTGTTTAAAGACTGACTCAATATTCGTTTCAAAAAAGTTGTTTTTCTTTCTTTTATTTTTCAGGGGTTTTGATTTTGTAAGAGCAAAATTCATGATAGGTTCATGCAGAAGGTCTGTACTATTACAAGTACAGCGGGTAACAAATTTCAGATGTTGGGTCAGGACTTCTGTTTGGAACTTCTACATTAAAGGATGTTTAGAAGCCACTATAGGTCTTCATACATAAATTTTGTGTATTTTTGCCTGAATTTCCATGTATAAACAAACAAAGAAATAACTTGCATGTTTGTGAGCCTGCACAAGAACGCACATAAGCCACTGTATCAATCTATCTATCCACATATTTCCTGCTCTTTCTAACAGGTTGAAAGGACTAGTCACACCCTGTGACTAGTCTAATTCTAATAAAATAATGGCTTGCTGAAAGCCAGTGTAAAATTAGAAACCATGCCACCCCCTGGAAAAAAATACCTGAAGCAGAGTATCCATATCAGCTTCTCCCAGAGTTTGGCTCCAATTTCTTCTGTTTCATTTTGCTACAATGCTTAATATTGGACCCTAAGGAAACAACAATTATATTTAGCACAGTCCTTATTCAGAGAAATTTAATCTCCTCATTATCTCTGGATGCTATAATAGGAACGCTGAGATGAACTGTGGTCTTCTGTTCACCTTCTTTCAGTACTTCAGCATTTTAACCTTTCCTTTTCCAAAGTCATTTTCTCAAATGTATGAGATGATTAATGAGAGCAGCTCTTTTGCTGTGTTCAACAATCATGTCCTTCTTGCTCATCTCTCCTTGCATAATTATAATTATGTTGTTCATGCCAATATTTAGGCCTGTGTCAGCACTTCCATTACAAACCCCAGTTTTCAGGAATTTGTAATAAGGCTGGTGCACTTGGCATTTTGCCAAAACTGAAGAGAACTGGAAATCACACTGGTCAGGGTACTTGAAACCAAAACATGAACAGTAATTTGTTTTGGGCTAGGCTCCATATTTGGCAAGAAAGAGTGGCTGACAGCAAGTGTTAGTGAAGTAAAAGAGATCCAAGTGTCTGATAATACAGCTGAGCTTTATATAATGTCAGAGAACAGTGCAAGAGCAGGTCCAGCTAAGTAAGAAAGTCTTTCATAAGACAGCCAAATAATGTTCCCTTTTTTGGAAATAGGCCAGTGTGGAGAAAATAAAAAGAAGAAGGAACCACAGCATGACTGAGTTTGTAGCTCTCTCAATAACAACTCAATAATTCACGAAAAAATCCTTAACACAGCAAAGGACTATGTAGAGTCCTGGAAAAGAGAAAAAGTTAGTAGGGTATTTAAAGAAAAGTGAGTCCATTTTCAAAAGCAACTGGTGATTCTGTTAGCAGTGCCTTATTGATTACTTTTAGGAGTGCTGAGAACTTTTTAAGATCATTTGCATAGCTAGAGTTTGTCGCTCAAACAGCACTTTGGCTCTTTAATTACTGAAATCCAGATAACTCTAATACACAAAGATAACTACTGAATATACAGAACAACAAAAGACTGGGAATCCAAACAAAGAATATACATAAATAAAATATTTGTAAATTTTTCTGTAGAAACACAATGTATTTATCCTTTTTTACCTTCAGAAAAGTAAGTTATTACAGAACAATGCAATAATAGAATACTAGAAAGATTTGGTTTGGAAGTGTTCTTAAACATCATTTGGTTTCAACCCCCCTGCCATGGGCAGTGAACATTCCACTAGATCAACTCACTCAGAGCACCATGCACCCCGGTGCTGAACAATTCCATGGATGGGACATCCACAACTTCTCTGGGCAACCTGTTCAAGTGCCTCACACCTTCACAGTAAAGAATTTTTCCTGATATCTAAACCTACCTTCCTCCAGCATAAGGCCATTCCCCCTTGTCCTGTCACCACATGCCCTCATGGATTGTCCTTCTCCAGCCTTCTTGCAAGCCCCATGTAGCTACTGGAGGGCTGACATAAGTCTCTCTAAACCTTTTCTTCTTCAGGCTGAACAATCCCAATGCTACAAAAAGTTATGACATAGAGGTACAGACAAAAAAAAAAAAAAAAGGATGGGATCATTGTTAAAATAGAATAATATGCAAGCTTAATAAATTCTCTTTGGGTAAAAAAGGTGTAACTTGACAATAAACATGAAAAAAAAATTCTAACCCCAAATGCTTACTGAAATATTTGTAACTTTTATTCATGGATTCACATGGGCAGAGGTTTGGTTTTGTTTGGAGTACTTAATGCACATTTTTTTTGGCTTCTTGACAAGGCTGAGGACTTGCTTATATCCAGTGGCAGAAGACAGGATGAGCCCAAGATAGAACAGATTACACATTAGTATACTCTTTTCCCCCCACCTTTCTTTCTTGTACTGATGCTTTTATTGAGAAATCTGAGAGAGAAATACCAGCAAATCAAGACACATGAAGAAGTTAGAACTGAATAAATTTGGCCTGAGGATACATTTCAGCTGTTGGTAATTGCCCGTGTTTGCTATTCTTAAAATTATTTTTAAGTTATCTTCTTGCCTGATACTTACTAGCTGTTCAAGCAGTTACTTTGATCAGCTGTACCTTCTTAGCCTGTCTGTACCTGTTTCTCCACAAGTCTGTTCTGTTACTCATCCTCATACAGTTAATAGACCATGTGCCATGGCATTCCTTTAGAACTGAGCAGCTTCAGTTCAGTCCATCTCTAATGAATATTTACTTCCATCAAATAAAAGTTTTCATCCATAATTTCAAATATAAATTAGTGGATAGTCTCATTTTTTTTCAGTCTTTAATGCAGTAAAACCTACTAAATGTAAATCTATCAAAACATTTTTTAAAATTATTTTTATGGAAACAGCATAATCAGTAAATATTTAGAAGTCCCTCTCTCAACGGTTTAGCTATAATTTGATAATTATTAACAAATTTTTTCAACCTACGGAGTGATTTTGAAAAGCCAGAGGCAAGGTGTGTAGGAGAATGGAATGGATGAGAAGAAAATGCTTCCCCACCCAGAGTAATCCCTGGATAAAGAAGTAAATGGACGCCCAATTGCATCCTTGCTGAGGACAGAGCAGCACTGCTGCATCTTTGCATTCCTCAGTAAACTTAGAACAGCAGTCATTAAAAACTCTTTACACACAATTTTTAAAGACATTTAACATTGTCTGAATAGCAATAGATTGATTGTTTGAACAGGGCTTAAGACACACCAAAGCAGGAAGTGGTTTATTTATGGCTTCAGCTTTTCTCTGGCAAATAGCCTATACCTGCAAAGACCGTAGCACCCACTCTTGATGGTGATGGAGTCTGATGACCCTCCAGATTCCTATATTTGGCTACAAGCCTTCTGTTCTCCCACATTTATTTCTAGGATGTCCCACATTCCCATTAGTCTCTATTCCCCTCTAGTCCTACCATGGCCAGAGAATTGTTAACCTTTGCAGATTCAGAAGGGATTTGAAAATGCAAGACTTCTGTTACAAAATAAAAGTAAGTCCTGGGCTTGTTGCATTTCAGGGAAGTATATGTCTTCTGAACATATTTTTAATGGGCTTATGTTACAAGTCAAAAACTGGGAGAAAAGCAAGTTTTTAAACTATTTGTTTAATTGCAAATCTGTGAAAAAAAAAGAATCACTGATATGTGCTTTTTTATTTTATCATGTCTTTACATATCTTTTGTATCATGTTTTCAAAAGACTGCACCATAAACTTTTTGAAGTTATTTGTGTATTAATTAAATATCTCTTTGCAATATCTCATAGAAATACGTGTGTCTGTGGCATCATTTCCAATTGCTTTTCGACCAGAGAAGAAGGCAGTATTATGAAATTAAAGTTTGACCTTCATTTCTCCTGTCTTAAATTGGCAGTAGAAATTCTTTCTTTTGGAGCACCCCACTCTTCCTGTGGAAAATTTCACTTATACTCTCTGGTTTGGGAGATGATACATAATTTCTATTCTGAACCTTCCCTTGATCTCCACTGAAGCTGGAGAAGGAAATTTTTCTAGGGAATTGTCCTGCACAAAATCCATTCTAACTCTAAATTTTGTAAAGGGGGCGTAAAGGGTAGATGGGGAAAATGGAAGAACTTGTTGCCATACAAGTTAAAATGAAATTAAGCGAATGTAGAAAACCAGTGATGGGAAACAGAACCAGTTTTTTCCCCTTCCAAATATGGATGGTATTGGAGAACAGATTTTACTATAAATCAGGTGAATTTGTCAAGCCACTATATATTTTATTCCATTATTGTATAGCTGATGTAGTCTAAAAGGTTCTTTATCAAACCAGTCCATGGAACAAATGGAACTGAAAACATCAATTTATTATTCCAGTGTACTAGTGAATTACAAATATGCCAAGAAGTTGTAATTATTTATTTCTTTTAATTTTTCCCATCTTCTTTATTTAAAAGATATATACATGTAAGATTGAGTAACAATCTCCTTGAAAAACAAAANAAAAAAAAAAAAAAACAAACCCAAAACACTCCTAAAAATCAAAAACAACCTATCAACTGAAAAAAACCACAAAACAAAAAAAAGAACAACTAAAAAACCCAAACAACACAAACCCCTACAAAACAAACAAAAAAAACCCACCAAACAACAACAAAAGCATACTAAAAAAGAAAAACAGAAACAAAAACAAAACCCCAAAAGAAAATACACTCAAACAAATAACAACAACCACAACAGCAACAAAACCACCAAAAATCCAAAGCAAAATCTGATAAAACCTCCAAACGCAAAAATACTACATGGCATCTGATCTTCAAAATGAAACAAAATAAAATTAGAAGTTTGAGAACAGACATTAATTATAAACTACAATATATTGCTATTACATGTTGAAAATAAAAAGGTACATTCTCATCAATGTTATTTTGTATGTACAAATTATTTTCTTTGCCTTGGGAGTGACAAAATGCCACTTTAAAACAAGTAAAAGGCCAGAGCCTTTCAGAATACCTTACCTTATGGTCAACACATTAATAAGCCTCTTTGAAATTACAACTCTGTCTTAACTTGTTTTAGTCCCTCAAAAAGTTATCTGGTGTGCCCACGAATGCACGAGAAAAGCTGAGCTCTGTGTTATGGGGGTGGATCTCTGGATATGTCATGATGGTATGTAGTGATCCTAAGAGGTTGTGTATCTCCATCTATTTTCTTACCTCTGTTTTGAATCATATTTCATGTGAGGTAACACCTAAAGCCTTTCAAAGTGCTGTTCCAAGGAGCCAGTAGTACCAGAGTTTGCTGTGCACTGGGCAAGCTGTTACACTCACTAATAAATGCAGAGTCACTGCAGATTCAGTCAGATTTGAAGTCCTACTTTCCTGTTTACAATGAAGACCACCAGAACATGATCAGGTGTGGTATTGGCTGTCCCCTGACAATTCCATTGTTTCAGTAGCACTCTAGGGACTGGATGGATGGTTCTTCCCTTAGTTTGAGATTCATTACTTCACTTATTTTTTTGATGGCTAGTGACAATTATGTACATAAGAAAATTACTATGTTTAAAAGAAGTCTTTTCTAAATATATCATTGTAGGAACATATGTGGACAGCAGGGACAGGGAACTCTGCACACTTGAGACATTCTAGAGAACACGTGGTTTTATTGCAAGGATCGTGGGTAAGAGGGCCTGCCCTCAGCCACCAGCCTCGGCTGAAGGGAAGCCCCAAAGAG
>VZDJ01000511.1:240821-257802 GCA_008694505.1 Cyanoderma ruficeps
TTGAATACATTAATCGGTTCCTTATTTCATGTCACTAAATCATATATTTAAATTTATGGGATTGCACCTTGATTGTACAACACTTACGTATTTCTTGATAGAAAATTAGCACTTAGTTGTTCAGGGTCCTCTTCATTGCATCACATAGAAAAAGCCACAGAAGAATTTTGTACTGAAATTTTTAGTAATTAAAAAAAATCTGTATTTAATTTATTCTTCCCAAATGGAAATCTTTAAAAATTATTCAAAATTTTCTTAGGAAACATGTTAAATTTCCTGGCTAGTTCTAATAATAATTTAAAGAAGACAGATAGAAAAACAGATGGAGGATATTGGCACTTGCCCAAAGTTGCAAAGTAAATCATTGTACTTCCACACAGACCTCAGTCATTCTGTATATTGTGGAAAGACTTGTACTGTCTTTAAATGAAAGACTGTTCTACTACTGGAATGTCTGCTCCAGATGCTTCCCAAAAATCTTAGGAATCAATCTATGTAGAGCACTGTGTTACTTAGAATCCAAGCCCAAGAATGGGTTTATTTCTGCAAGATCATGTCAAACATGGCACTATCACTAGTATTGAGGAGAGTAAGTCTAGGGCAAAGTTAAAAAGTCCATTTTCAACATGTGAGCAACAATCTTTACAGGGCAACCAAGAATACCCTACTTCCATTAATGAGATCAATGCCTACTGTCTAACGAGTCAATAAAAAGCACAAAAAAACCCCAGTAAAAATGCAAAAATTGTGCAGCAGACTCTGAATAACTTCATTTAAAACAAGAAGAGCGAATCCAAGTACAGGAAAATGCTGTATAAACAACTCTACTGTGAATGGATTAATAGTGCAAAACTGCAGTCCAGCTTTCCTTCCACATCAAACCACTTTTAGAAAAGAGATAACATTATATATATGTAACGTGGTAGTTGGGTAGTAAAAAAATATTCACCTCTAAAAACTATTGATTTTATATATATATATATATGTATACACACTACATATACACATATAGATATGTATGCACCTATATGTGTGTATTTGTGGAGAGATGTATGCATTTATTTATTTATTTATTTATTTTTATATATTTATATATATATATATCTACACACACACACATATATATACACACCTATTGCTTTTTGTAGAGTTTTAGGCAAGAAATTCCAATACTGGGACAACAGAACTAGAATTCTGGGATGAAGAGTTCCTAGAAATGGTTATATCTACTTATAAAGCAGATCTAATGCAGAAAACTCTGGAATGGAATATGACATATGACTGTGAATGTATTCATATGTCATTTCCTCAAGGGAGAAACAGAATCTATAGTATTTTCAAAGGAAAAGCAGAGCTAGGCAAATCCCCTCTATATTTGTTAGAGATTACTCCAGACTTTGCAGCCCTTATCATTTACACAAGTACAGAGGCTTGTAGAAAATAGGCTTAATGATCAGCTTCTCGTTTAGTGCTTTCTAATCTTTTAGTTTCCTCTTTCTTTTGCACAGATCTTTACAATACTTGCAAGATAATCTTTGGGTAAATTGGGTTCTTTCTTACATAGAATCTGGAGTTCAAATCCAGATATTTTGAAAGTAATATTTTTTTTTCCTTCTTAGTAGATACTGCAAACAACAACATGAAATTTTTTTGGCTTTGTGAAAATACTGGTGATCCTAAAAAACAAATTATGAAAAATAAGTTTTTTTGAAAAACAAAATCTACTTATTCATCCAGTTTTATCTCTTTTACCTAGAAACATGACAACTGAATTTAGTGTCAATATGTGCTCCATATACCAAATGCTAATTTCATTTCCTGTCCTTTGTTTTACTTTTCATGAAGGAGAATAGGTCACAAATACAAGGCCATGTTATTTAGAAACTTCTTTTTCTCATGAGAGAGCAGCTGAAGGGCTTCATCTTTTAAATACAACAGAAAAAGTTCTCTGTCCACTAAGAAAATGCAACTTTTTATCTTACAAAGGTAGGAAACTCATTTTACAGACTATGAAAGAGTAAACATTTATGAAGTCAAGCTGGAGGAGTGCTACTACTGACTTAAGTTTTAGCTTTCATATTGTTTACTGTCTTATGAGTCTGAACTTCATATAATGTGTTAGCAAGTTCTCTTCACAGCTTAGTTAGACAAAACTTTTCCAGCCCAAGAACCAAGGCCACCGTTGCAGCTTCAGGCCCAAAAAGGATAAACAGCAAATTGAGGAGAGCAAACTGGGAGGATGGGACTTCATGACCTGAAGTTGTAATTGGACAATTAACCCCAATATGTAAATGAACAAAAGCTTGCAAAAGTGTGAAAACTCTTGACCAGCGGCCCATACTGCATACATCTTGGGTCCATCTTGGATAGCCATCGCAGGGCTCTTGTACTGCCCAAAGTGTATTCTTTAAAGGCCTTTTAATAAATACCAACTTTATTCCTTTAAAACCATCTAGCCTTTGTTCCAGGTGACCTCTTTAGTCATCATTACTACTACAACTACTACTACTACTACTAATTCTACAAGAAGCCATTAAGAGTTGATATCCTAGGCAAAGTTAGTATTTATACCTTTTGTCTTTCAGACTGTTGCTCTTCTGGATTGATAGCAACCTTGTTTTAATATGATAAAGAGTAGGAGATCTCAGATGTCACCATAATCAAAATTTATGGTTGTGAACTGTGGTACAACCACATAACCATAAGACTGAACTTTTAAAATAATTGCAAAACTGGGTGACAGCTCTACCAACGATTATGAACCAAAGTTCTCTGGAGTTATTGGTTTTCTGGGGGAAGGGCTGTTGCATGTTTATAACTTTTTTTTCTTTAAACACAGTTACTGGAGCTTATGAGAATTCATACTGCCCTCTTATGTCTAGATTGCTAGAGAGTAGAAGAAAAACATTGGAAGGGAACCTCTTTAGCCACTCTGTGGTGTTTAACACTCTGAGTATGTTCATGGTTTAATTTTAACTGCTGGAGGAACATGAAAATTGACTAAGGAAGTAGTCTATGATAACTGGCAGGGGTGGAGGAGAGCAGGCTGACTAGATGGTTTCAGTTTTTGGGAAGCTCAGTGCCAGGTTGTATCCATTAAAGAACTTCAGATTATACTAAGGAAAAACATTAAAAGAAAATAAGAATTAATTTATCTGCAAAACTAATTTTTTTGTAATGTCAGTCTTGAGTTTTAAAGAGGTGATTATGTATTAAAATAAAACCTAAGTTGTCCAGGATTAAGGAGGAACATATGTACAACTCAGTCACTTGGGATCAAACACTAGATCCAAATGGCAGCTACAAAACACAGATGAACAATTTTGTTCAACATAATTACCTTGATTGCAGCTAATCTGATCTGGGCCGGAGTATGTGTATGTATATCTAATCTTACATAAGGGTTGATGTGTTTGCTGGATGAATTAGGTCAAAATACAAAAGAAAAAATAGCTAATAAGTACAGAACATTATCAAAATTTGGATTCTACAATTGGACTCTTATTTCCAGAAACCCAGTGCTTTGATGAAAATTGTTTATTACCTGGCTAAATTCTTAGCTAGGAGGCATCTTCTCGGCTTTGAAGATTTTGCCATAGTCTTGGAAATTAAAAAAAGAAAAAAGAAAAGAAAAAAAAAAAGAGCAAATTGCTGTGTTTTTCTGTAATTCTGTAAAACAGGGTATTTCAAGATAAATTATACTAACAGACGGTATCTGTCTTGTACCACAAAACACATGTAAAATACCTGTAATTTAGTCATTTCAAGGCATGCATGAGAAAAGGTAATAAACACAAACACATCCGTACTAGTTTGTAGACATGCAGACTTCATAAGTTAGAAAGATCTCAGGCCTGCTAAATATCAAAAATGGGATCCTACAGCACACCAAACTACCTAAAATTGCCTTCAAATTTAAGGTGCAATTTATTTCAAATGGCATAGACTTGTAGATATCAGCACTATCATACACAGACTCACTGGATGTCTGTGTGTGGCAGTGGCTGGATTGAAATAGAACTAATATTATAGTATTATAGGTTATAGGTGTTGTTGTATTTAGATAGATTGTTAAAAATGCATAGGTAGATGTAAAGATGTGACATAATATAGTTTTGTAACATCCTGGTGTATTCCAGTTTTACTTTTTCTTCATAATTTAAAATGCCCATTTCTGCAAAATATTTTGTCTTCCATACACTTTTCTTTCCAAATTCACACATGGTATCTAAGAATTTTATTATGTTTTCAGTGTGGTTTCCTGTACTTTGCTCCTTTACCAGTTCAGGAAGCACTTACTAGACCTGAACATATTTCTTTTCCTTCCATTTGAAAAAGTGAAAAACAAGTGATTGCACTGTTGCTTTGCACCAAAAACCGTGACAAGAAGGAAAAAGTGAGTTGAGCAAGAAGTAGAACAGTGAGCTTTAAATTACATATTAATACATTGAATTTTATTACACAGCATTTATTCCCTTGAAAACACGCCACCCTGAAACGTGAGAATGTTTCTAGGAAAAACGTTTTAATAATGGATGAAGATACTTAAAATTTTACTACCATTTTTCTGTTTTACTAATATATCCTAACAGTAGTTATAGTCCAAACCATAATGTATTTTCTTAGGACAAAATATATAATCCATTTACTCTTAGGGGCTGTTTACATCTCTTAGATTCTATCACAATTTTTGTCTTGAAACACTTTCAAAAAGAGTGTCATGGACATCATCCTTTTTGAAAAATCCCAGTAAGCTCCTTTTGTGTTGCAGGGCTCTCACGTGTCATTAAGCAGTTGGTTACCTACAGAGACAACCCAGACTTGTAGGAGAGACTAGATCTATCATCTTGAATACCACTTTCAAAACTTTAATTCATTATAGAAAATTTAAAAATACATTAAACCAATCCAAGTATTTCCTTGAAATCTAAAACTACAACTGATGCTTCTCATTGTCAAGAAGTTTAAATTACTTTTGTGAGCCCAAAAGGTTTTGGTAAATTAAATTGGGTGAATCGCATTATCCATTTATCCTTGTGAATCATGGGCGAGCACAGTCCATCACATTGGCAAAGAGAAAAACAGGAAGTTTTGCATAGTAAACTTTATGTGTTTTATCATCATCAGCTATGTTAAATAGTTCCATGAACCACAGCCAAGAGTACTTCATTTTCTAAGATTTGTCTGTTGTGTTTCTTGTGTGATTGAAGGTTCTGATTAAGAGTTTTCCCCTAATTAGGGCATTCGAAAGGCCCCTCTTGAATTAGCTTTTTCTTATGCCCACAGATAGGAATTGATAAAATGGCCTTAGATAGTTTATGTTGGTACTCCTCTGCCTACTCTCTTGTGTAGGGGAAGTTACATTAACTTTTTTATTTTAAAAATCCTTGTTTGACTGTCAAAGTTGCTCAAGCTTGAAAAATGAGGACAGGCACACACCATAATCTCTTTTTTGAGGCTTCACTTTTAGAAGAAGCTTCACTTTTTTCGAATACATGACTCAAAATGATTGAAATTGATATCATTTCATTGAAATTATATAAATGAAAATTAGGTGTCCAGGAACCATTGAAACACTGAACTGAAAACATATGAAGGAGCTAAATGCCAGAGAAATGCCTGATGAGGACTATCCACCTTTCAGCAGAGACCATTCTCAAGGAATATGCACAAACTTCAGGCTGACACAAAGCTACAGTGAACAAATTGTCATGTCATGGCAGAAGGTAATAATTGTGGTTTTAAACAGATGAATCCTTTGAGACCTGGAAAATTTCGTGTATGTCTGTTCACCTACAGGCACAGGAGCTTCTCCCATCCCTGCCATCAGCTGCGTCCTTGAACTAGGGCTGTGCTACAGCTTTGTGGATTGCTGCTCCTGGGTGTGTCTTCTTCAGGAAACCAGATCCAGAAATGGTCAGCACCGTCTAGGCAGCATCACTGTCTCCGATGTGTCATTTCCAGAAGACCTCCAAGACCTCTCAGCGTGGCAGATCAGTGAGTTGGGGAGTAAAAGCAGGTTACCCGAGGGCAGAATCTGGTAATGGACATTTCATTACAAACTTCTCTCTTTAAAGCTGTTATTCTCCAGGATTATTCAGATGACCTTAGTCAGGATTTTGATTTCATAAAATGGCATTGAAATGCTGTTCATTTACACAGCTCATTATGTTTTTGGGCAACATTTGCAGGTTTAACCTCTTAACTGCTGGAAGGATAATCTCATTTTAAGCTGCACATCCTGGTTACCAAAAGTAACTGAGTTGAATGAAAAGTAGCTCATCTTTCTGACACATTCAGACCAATCCAAAGACAATGAAAAAATTAAACAATAAACTCCTGTTTAAATATCTATTAGTCTTTCTCAGAAGGGCTGTAGAGATGAAAAAGAATAACCCAGACTTGTTAACATGGGATGTTTTTCCTACCATACATATACTCTGTCCAGGAAAATTATAATATTTTTCTGGCTGAAAAGAAAGTAAGACAAAATAATATTTTAAGGTATATTCTTCAGCAGATTTTTTCCTTCCCTTTGTTCAGTGAAATAAATCAACATGTGCCTCCATGCTTTTGATGGCATTGCTGCTACCAGATCTTTGGCCACATTTCAGAGCTGCAGGCAAATGTATCACATTTACCTCTTGCCCTCTTTGCTGCCCACTGTGATTTGTTTTACTTTCTAAAATTCCAGTGTGGATGCAGATTTCCTTTGCCCTCCCTCTTTATTCCCCACTGTTCTCACCACCACTGGCTGAAGACAGGACATAGTTCTTGAAAATGGTTGAATATGTTGCTGTTTCTAGGAGACCTTTCCATTCCTGATTTGTGGTTAAAGTGGGACAAACCAGAAGGTCCACAAGTGGCTTGGTTTCACTGTAGTATAATGTTCTTATGTTTAAAATTGCCCAAAGTCAAATGCTGGGCACTTAAACCCCCTGAAAAATTATATTTGCATTAGGAGGTATGGTCTTTTTTATACCACAAATGCTGTACAATTGTGCCATTTTGAATTCTTCTTCCATACCCAAGCATATTTTCTTATAAATCAAAGCATATATTTTTTCTATATAAGCATATACAGGCATATATATATATATATAAAAGCAAATATAAGCATAAATAGATATTTTTCTTGGAATATTATAAATGCAGTTGTATGTATCCAGTCTAAAATGGATGCCTGTGTCATTTACTTTTGCAAAAAATCAATAATGGCACTCAGAATATGCCAATTTTCACACTTTCACAGTCATGATCACATTTTGTCTTCTTTTGTCTATTATATGTTTTAATTAAATAAGTTACAATAGCTAAAAAAGTTAGACTTCACAATGTAAATACTCTTGCCTTGATGTGTTTTGTCCCGTCTCATATTTCCAACAGATGTGTTACATGGGTTGGCAGAAAATAATTTATTGGACCTTCCTTATGGTGGTGATCTAAATGGGAAGCCAGCTTAACACAACTGCTGATAGTGGTCTTAACTGCCTAACAAAACATAACTGTTTTGAATATCCTAATTATTCATTAGCTGAATAAACGTCTTTTTCACGTGGGAATGTTTATCATTTTTTGAAGATGAAATATTAGCTTCTTCCTCCTTCTATGATTTCCTTTCATTTGTGTTGATAGTTTCTGAGTTACTATCTGAACTGTCTGCAGTCTGTCAATGGATACTTCCCAGATCAGAACAAACATTGCTTCACTTCCATTGCTGTATAATGTTTGGTCAAAGACTGTCCATATGATCATTATGTCCCTAAAAGTCCTACACACCATGGAAGGTAACAGCTTTGCTGTAGTGCTGCATGGCTCTGATTTTCTTGAGATTCAGTCTGAAACACAGGCTGAGTTTAGAGAGCAAAAGCACAGCTGCTACTTACAGCATCATTTATGACTTTGTCAAAGTCTCTCTTATAAACACATTCATGGAAAGTAAGTTCTATCATATTCCCAGTTTATTGAACAGTCAGACTGGAGTGCAAGGAGAATAGACCTCAATTCTTGTTCACTAAGAAGTACAATGGCATTCAAAAAAGTCCGTTAAAAAAATCAGTAATAATATTGCCTCTTGCTGCCATTGGTTAAATAAAAGAATATTTATATTAATGTGAATGTATATTTTGCTTGTGAAAGCTCATGTATAGGTCATACCAAGTTTCTTCCCATTTTCTCATACTCATTACAGGTGTGATATTTGATCCCTGTACTTCTGGAAGTGTTATAATCTGTGGTAGTTGTTGCTTTTTATGTCTCCCAGCTAAGATTAAAATAATAGGATGAAATTTCTCAGGTGACAGAATTGGGCAATGTACAGATGCATGCACCCATGAAAATTAGAAATTTATAATTCTAGGTCTAAAGAAATCTTTATTAGTGGCATTTACTTTGAAAGATAAACATATTTCAGAACACATTCTTGGATCAAAAATAGTCTTATTGTGTCAAATAGAGAAGAAAATGTGATTATCTTGGGAAATTGATCCCAGATATAAGGTAAAATTGCTGTTTGGGGTTTTTCAGAGCATGAAAATAGATTTGAAAGAAACACACATTTCCTGGAAGGTCTGCAGGTTTGATGGATGCTGTGTCTACTTCATGGGAGTGGAAGGATTTAATCCCTTACTGTGTGGAGAGGTAACGCTCTTACCTTGGAAGTTTAAGAATTGAAATGTGTTCATTAACAGTTGAGTGAATCTCTAAGTACAAGTCCCACACAGTTCACTCACTTTTGTGGGAAATCAGAGCAAGCAGGATACTTCCTTTGTATTAAGAAGAACAGGAAGACCAATTCTAGCTCTGCATCAGATTAGGTAGAAGAAATGTGACATGGCATTGTGTATTATTCCCCTGCAGGCTTATAACAAAACAGGAATGTCTGGAAAAGGCAAAAGTGTGACATGTGTATGTTTGGAATTTATGAACCAGTAATGTGAGTCAGTGACTACTTTTTTTGCCGGAGTCCTGAGCTCCTGAGCTGTAAGAATTTCCAGAGGATAAGAATATAACCAAAATCTGGTCAAAATCCTGGCAAAATAAAGACTTTCAAAATCTAATGTACCCATATTGATTGAGGTCCCTGACATGCCTATGGAATATTCTGTCTCTTGTGAGACATCACATAAGTGTGAGAGGAATCAATGTGAATTCTAAGAATTTTCTTTTACTCAATGGGAAGAGGAGAAACATGTTTTCATTCGCTTTGGGTTTTTTCTGGTGTACAGAGGAGTGCAATCACTACATGCAAAATTCTGTTGCATATACCTTTGCCATTTTCCTCTTTTGCTCAAACACTAAAGAATAATAACAGAAAAAGCAATTAAAAGAACAAACAGGTAGTATTAATCTGCTCCCACTTCTCTCATTATATCTCATTTCATTAATCCCCTTTTTCCTTTGCCATTATTTTTGACCTAAATGCTCATTTTATCTTTAGGACTTTTGGAACAGGGCTATTCAGTTCCTGGAACAATTGTGTTAAGAAGTGACAGTTGTAGCACACGAGTGCAGTGAAATTGCATATGCAAAATTATTAATATTGGAATACATTTTTCAACTCAAATTAATTATTAAAAAAAGCAGTGATACTGCTTACATAAAAATGGATAACTGGTTAGAAGAAAAAGACACAAATAAGTCCCTACTGAGACAGAGCCTGAAGCTTGAGGTCAAAACTTAGATTAGACACTAGACCATAAATCACAGGAGAGAGCCTGTGGGGAACTGGCCTTCCAGTTTCAGCTGTTCACACAGTATTTGTTTAAAAAGAGAATAAAACTGAGCTAGTAGCATAATTTTCAAATCAGCAGACTGCATGACAGCACCACTGCTTTTGGCTCTGAGGGGGCCATGTGCCAAGTTAGGGAGACTGAGAGGAAACAAGAGCCCATATTGGCTTTTGCTGAAAAATCACCCTTTTATTGCTTTCATCAAGGCCAGTCCCAACAATACCATCAATCTGGACTCTAAAGGCTGAAAAACTGAAATCACTCATATGTGTAAACATAGTTTGAAAATAGAAGCCATGAGCTCCCATTTAATATCTGTAGTCATTTATGTTGAGAGAAAAAGGAAGGCTAAGTGATTATCACAGACTCCTGCATCACCAGTTGAGAACACAGAACATTGTTATAAGTGGGAATTTGTCTTCCTGAACTTCTGCAGGAGTATTTATATTAATCCACATCTCAGGAATCAGAAACTATTACATTCTTGATATCTTGATATAGATTTTGTATTGTAACCCTTCTTTTTCTTTCCCCTCTTTCTTGAAATTTTTATTAGTAAGTTGATGGGACTTAAATGTTTCTATTGATATACAAATTGCTCAGAAGTTTCAGGATTGTAAGATTTTCTCTTCCTTTCACCTCCATTTTATCTTTGGAAGCAATCTCACAACTTCCTCGTTATTCCCTACTGTGAGGTACCCCGTACTGTGATTCTCTGGCTTGTGAGCTGGATCCTCACAACACCCCTGTGCACTTAGCTCTTTGGGGGAATTAGATGAATTTACAGTGGAGTGTGCTGGATAAATCTGCTGTTGTTTTCTCAACTCAAGATATACTTTCACTTATGATAAAAATGGCCACCAGAAAACCCTTCCTTTGGTGGTAACTCTGACTGTAGAAGGTTATGAATTCACTGTCTCCTGACAGTCGTTCTTCAGTTGCCATATGGACATGAACGCTAACAGGGAATTGAAAGATTTCCCAGTTAAACAATCCATTGTGATCATTTAGTCTATCTGTAACTCGAAATTGATAGTCATCAGAAGGCTCTGAAACATAAATCACTCGCTATCAGGGAGTTAAAGCATTTGTTTAACCCAGTAATCTTTATTTAAGAAAAGCTTCAAGGGCGTTGCAATTTACACTGCAAAATTATCTAGAGCAGAGTCTTGCGCTCTTACCACACCAGATTTCCTAATCATTTTTTCTGTGTTCTGCCACAGTGAGCACTTCAGAGCCCTACACATTGGCACACTCTGCAAAAACATTTTTCTCAGGCAATCTTTGTGCCTACTGTCACCAAACCTGCAGGTGAGAGATTCTGCTCATCTCCTTGTCTAGAAAATTTTCCTTTTCTAAAGGACATATCTTAGGGCAGACAGATACCTAAGAATTGACAAGAGGTATTTGTTGAAGCCTTTCTTGTTAGCCCCTTTCTCTTTTGCTATACAGTTGCACTGATGTCAATACTCCCAGTGTTAAATTTTAAGATAGTCAGAGAAATTATCAAATTTCAAAATTGATTCTATTTAGTTATCACCAGTTTCGGATTTCTGTCATTGGAGACTTCCTGCCCAGTATAGTAGTTCCTCTGTTGCTCTTCACATATTTAATTTCTACATATGGATTTTCATGTTATGCTGTTATGTGGAGGGCTATGGAAAGATACTCAGAGTGCACAAAACCATGTAAATTATTCCCCAATTTAAATACATATCAAAATTAACTTATTGAATGTCAGCTGGAACTCAAAACTTAGGGACTTTTTTTTTTTTTTTAAGCAGGGCAAGTTTTGAATAATTAAATCTGAGCATTTCAGTTTGGAGAAAATTTTACACCTAATTTATAGGTTTCTGAAACTGGATGCTTGCCACAGAAATGCTAGCAGCCAGTTAATTTTTGTGCCATGAGAAGCACTACAATTAATTCAGGCAAAATCACAAATGTAAGCCACAGCAGAGAAACAGGTGTTTACTAAAGACTCACTGTGCTAGCCTACTTAATAACCTCACGTTTCATTCTCTACAACTCCTCTTAGAAGGGCTAGTAAACATGAAAGCTGCAGAAAGTATGTTCAATTACATCCCAGCATCCCATCATAAAACAGCAACCGCAGGAAGATCAAAAAATAAAATGGGCAGCTAGCATCCTAGAACAAATTAGATTTCTAATTAACCTCATAGATGGAAAAAGTATCGCTGTGGTAGTTTATTGTATTAATTATCTCTCTCTTACCTACAGGATATAGACAACTGTGGAGGGTCATGCTAAAAATAAGTAATGAAACCAGTCTTCTGTTCTTAACTAGGCTTGCAATGTAAGACCAAGAAATTTGTATTTGGAAACCAGCAAAGAACTGCTTTGAGTTTCAACTCCTGTAAGCCTACTCGGTAAACTTTAAGACAGACAAAATTTATAGACTTGATCAAATAAAAGAGATCAAAATGAAACTATGTTGCATATGTGGCCTCTGTCTTTCCATTAAAGTTATTATTTTCTTGTAGCCAAAATTTTACTTTTCTTGTCTTTGTTTTGAATTGTGGCAATGTCCTTGCTGTTTTATGCTTTCTCCCTCTTCCTTATCTTATTGGAAGGAATTTTTGCACCCACAAAATGAATCTAATAATTTGCATGTGTTTTGCTGTGTAAAAAGTTACAATATAGGAACTTCTATTATCTTTCATTATATATAGACCAGGTTTTTCCTTAGAGAAATGAAATGAAATGAAATGAAATGAAATGAAATGAAATGAAAAATGAAAGGAAGGAAGGGAGGGAGGGAAAGAAAGAAAAGAAAGAAAAGAAAGAAAAAGAAAAGAAAGAAAGGAAAGAAAGGAAAGAAAGGAAAGGAAAGAAAAGAAAGAAAGGAAAGAAAGGAAGGAAAGAAAGGAAAGAAAGCAAGAAAGGAAGAAAGGAAGAAAGGAAAGAAAGGAAGAAAGGAAGAAAGGAAGAAAGGAAATTGAAACCCCCAACTATATATTAGCTGACAATATTTCCCCCGTATTTTTTCCTATAGTCTTTCAACACTAATAGATGATCATTTCTACAGAATGAAACCTCTGAATCAGAGTCTGAAATAATTATTCTTGTGGATTTCTATGTAATGTTCACTTTTTGACAATTATACTCACATTCAATAAAAAACACATTACCTGATTTATTCTGCCAAATCACAACTACTCACTACTCACCTGCAGATTAGGTAGGATGTACCAAGATTATGTATGCCTTTTGCAATCCACAGGGAAAAACCACAAACTGAGTAGCTGGACAGTTTTGAATAGCAAATCTAAGAAAATTGTTTTAATTCTTCTTTAGACATTATGCAAGGAGGAAGAAAACACCCAACCCTGAGGTCTAAAACCTCAGCCAGCATTCAACTCATGTTGCTTCAATCATTGCTGTAGAGCTGTGAGGATTAACTTTGAAATGGACTGCCAACCTGAGGACAGACTTGCTGGGAGGTGGGAAATGTCAGTAACACAAACATGCAAAAGAGCTATTGTGAAGGTGTTACTGCACAAATTATAGCATCATCATATTAGAGAAAGCTGAATTTCCCTTTCTGGCTTTTATTTTTTACAGTGTGAAAAAATGAAGATGTAAAAAGTACAGTTCTTTCCCCATAAACAGACTGTTTGTGATTAAGTAACTTGGACTAACTCCTGTTTCCTTTATTAATGAGATTAGCCATATTTCTTTACTGGCCCCGGTTCAGAAAAGCACTTAAATATGTGCCTAAATCCTACTGATTTCAGTAAGACTTACATATGTGCTTAAAATTAAGCACATGCTTAATTTCACTGTTAAATTGGGAATAAGAAAAATTGAAGCAATTATCCAGTACTGTGATTTCAGTAACATTTTACCATGTTAACCTGCAACATCAAGCAAACCTAACATTTTATGATGAGCAACATGAGACCAGATGGGCTTTCAAACCAAGTGCTTTAAGAACACTCTTTTTTCTGAGACTGTGGATTTTACTCCAGGCAGCATGCAGCACTTTTTAGACTGTACTGGAAAAAAAAAAGTCAATGTATGTATTGTAGTAGTCTCAGTAAAAGCCACGTTTGCATAGAAGAGAATGACTGTAGATAAACAAGTTACTGATTGTGTCTTTTCCTTCCTACAGCAAGATTTAATGCTGCTTCTCTGAATTCTACAGTTCGCAATATTTTACTGTGAATAAATATTCCCCCAAGCAGACTCTTCTGGAGATAAGTAGACAGTTCATTAGATTTTATGTCATACTTACAGTATCTGAAATCTTACATCTTCAAAACATTTTAGTAAAATTTAATTAATTAATATCTCTGCAATTATGAGTGCTCATGAGAAAAGGTCATCGACGATGCACTGCCAAGGCTCCAAGTGGTTATCACAGCTTCAAAGAGTCACAAATGCATGTTTTCAAAACTCTCTCTTCTCCTCAGACTACTTTGCATGATGTTAGGAACACTTAGCTTCACCTTGGGAAAGTAATACAACCTTTTAAAAGCTTGACATTTTTGTGAATCAAAATTATCAGCAGTGCAGTAGAAAAATATAAGTAAATCTGTCTGAAAAATTATGGCTATGAAAAGTTTCTTTCCTTCCTCAGAGAAAGTTTTTGGAAGAAAATCTGTTCATACACTACTTCGATATACTTAGGTGAAAAACGTATTTTTTAAATAAGCTCACAAAATAATCTTTGGATTAAGAATTTTAACTAGATTCTAAAAAGCTGTTAGAATAGCAGTGTATTTTTTTATTTGCCATGTCATTCTTAAATGTATTCTCCTCAAATGACATAAATACGTAAGTAATTTTTTGTGCCAGAATGTGTTTATCCCATACACTTGCCCACTTTATTAAAACCTAGGTGTGAGTATATTTATGTAATAAATTTTGCTTATATAAGCACTGTTATGTCAATTATTTAAAGCGTGGCATTTTGAGTGCGAGCAAGCAAAAGACAAAAATCTTTCTAGTTTGGACCTCCTGTGCAGAAGGTCCCAGTAAGTTTCCTGGTCTCAGTGGCACAGCTCATCACAATTTTCCTGCTGTGAGGTTTTCCTTGGAGCAGAGGTGTTACTTGACATTACCATGACCACGGAGTACCCACCTGTGATTCTCTTTCCACAGATGCGAGATATTGCTTCATCTTCTCTCATTTCCCACCAGACTTCAACAGGCTGCACACACAGAGGGAGCCTTCTGAATCTCAAATTAGGCATCTCTTATGACTACATTATCTGGCAATATATATAATGGATTTTCAAGAATAAAATAGCATGGAAACTGAGCCTTTTGAAGTAATGCTGCAGAACTGTAATCTAAATATCTGTATGAACTTCATGTGCCTTTTGTAAATCAGCTAGCCCCACAATGCTGAGTAGAAGGGGTGGAAAGCCATATCAAATGGCAATAAAAAGTTTTAGAAGTCTCATTTAATGTAAACAATGTCGGTTTGTTTCTTTTTCTAGGTATCTTACTCTTTCAGTGGGTCTAATGAAGTTAGGGGCAATTTTTTTGTTCCATTCTAAGGAAACACAGGCTTGTGCAAGCTAAGGTAACACCACCCCCTTCTGTTCACACTGATGCTAAATTCAGTCAGCCACACATCCAGCATAGCAAAACACAGGTACTCTGATATTATTTGCAGAGCAAATAGGAAGAATGAATCTTACTGCTGCAGCTTAATCATGTACCTTGGATTATATATTTTTTATTAAACTATTTGGGTCATTCTTGAAGCTAGCTCATTACAAGAATTTTTGAACAACAAGTTATTAAAGTACCTAAAACAGATTGCATTTTTGCTTTAACTCTTTAGCACAAATGAGTACAACACAATTAATGAAACATTCATTTGGATACTTGGGAGAAATTTTGCAATCATTTTCATTTCAGTATGCTTCTTTTTATCCTCTGTCAGAGCGGCATCTCTCCTGATGTGATATTGTTTCTCTGCTTGTGAGGTGGAAAAAATCTTACTTTTAAGCCTTCTGCTTTACAGGCTTACTATGATACACAGAAAATGCCTATTACTAATACATTATACTCAGGTAGGTTCCTCCACATTAATTGATTAGTGCTTTATGTTGATTAGCAGTCTAGTACACCAATGTCACTTCAAATTACTCTTTGACACAAATCTGATGCCGATGTTGGGTTTTACGATGGCTGCTTCCATTGAAAACAGAGGATTGAGCAGAATGGCTCCCTCCATCCGTGGAGGTTCATTTCCATGTAATGAGCTGAAGCAGTGAGCTGAACTGGGGCAGAGCCAGGTTAAATATAATTTAGCTAAAACCAACTCAGTGGCTGTCAGCTTAGGGAAGCGAACAAGGTCACAGTGCAGGTGTGTGAGCACAAATTGGAGGAACAGCCCTGGGGCAGGGTTGAAGAAGGGGATAGGTGTGGGGCATTTGCAGATTTTGCTGCAGAAACTTCAACAAAGTACTTCTTTGAGTAAAGGTTTTCTTGGCTTTGCTCATTTACATTTTCTTCTCATACAGAATATGAACATATTCAATGTTAAAGGAAAATTAAGAACATTTTGGAAGCTTTAAGGAAATCACAGATAAAAAATAACCTGTGTGTATGTTTCTAATGCCATTATTTTTCAAGTGCTCACACTGTTGTGATTTCACTGCTTTTGGTCTGTTTTTCAGATACATACCATGAAAGCTGCTGGTTTCCATAAACCTGTGTGACAAGTGACTGAGCACACCAGAGTGCAAGAGCAAAATAAAGATGTGCTCTGCCATGGCTTCTAGGATCACAACAAAAGAAGAGCCCAGATTAACAAAACAAAACAAAACAAAAAACACAACAAAACAAGGTGTTATAAAGGAAAAACAAAGAGGAGGGATGGTGCTAAGAAAGGGAGAAGCTAAGGTTTCAGTCGAAGAGTTCAGATGAACTGTGCTTGCTGTGGTGATTTTTGGGGGCTTCCTCATCCACAGTGGTCACCCAAAGAAGTTTCTCAGCTCTGTAGCTGTATATTACATGTTAAGTCAGAGTCACTCCTTGCTTCTATAAGGTGAATCATTTGTACTGCCATGGGATTTCTACACCTACTGGAAATAAGTCACACCATGTCCCTCCGTGAAATTTAAAGGATTTTAGGCAAAATCCACCCTGAACCATTTTTCCATTGCCTGAGGGTAAAACATCTTAGACTTCACACTGATGCTAACCCAAATGGTAACTCAATCTGCAAAATGGATTTAGGGGTAGGTTTCTGAATTTCTGCAGTGTCT
>VZDJ01000511.1:257810-319153 GCA_008694505.1 Cyanoderma ruficeps
CAGTGTCTCAAAAAAAAAAAAAAGGAGGGGGGATGAAATTGTTCATATGTCTGGTTTTCAAAGGATAAACTTTTCCTTTCTTAAATTTGCAATTAAAAAAGCTAAAGGCACTGATTTTTCAAATGTTCAAAACCTCCAGCTAATACAGATTTCTAGATTATTCATGCACCTGATAATAAAGCAGGTTTTCTCTTATGGCTCAATATCCAGAAAATCTTTGAATGAGAGGTTTTTCAGAACTATTGTCAGGGCTATGCCGAGACTTCTTCAAAATTACATTTTTTGCAATGAATGGGATACAACTTTGGATTTAAAAATGTTTTTAATGTCACCTTCCATTAAAGCTGCGGAGCTCACTCAAAACACCCTTAAATGTCATTTGTGTGTGTTTTGGTCACACACTGTGCTGAAAAATTGCTCCTGAAGGCCCAAAGGTGAGCTCAGGTGTTAATTTCCTGACTTTCTACACTGTCCAGCTACTGCAATCTTTCTGAGTGAATGGTAAAGCATCCCAGACGGTGTGCCAGAGATTATTATTTTGGTTCTGTATACTTACAAGGTCCCCTTGCAATCCACGTGGTCAATATATTCCTCAAAACCACATGTGCCCCATGCTGTCACACCAGTCTGCTGTATTCCCCTATTGTTATACATCCGGACTCTGTAAGTGGCATAAGGAAGTTATAAATAACTTATAATTTATAAATGCACTCCTGTCTGGTATCTGCTCTCCTACTCCAAGCAGATAGTAAGGAAAAATTTCCAAAGAATATCATCACATTTTTATCAGGTTCCAGGAGTAGAAACTGCACAGATGTTGCTGCTAACCTGCCTTCCACACTCACAGAGGACACACCGAAGATCAGTGAAGCCATGACTTCACAGGTCAAGGAGGTGAACTTCCTCTCAAGCAAGGCTGGCAAAAAAAGCTCTGGCACAAAGACAGAATGACCCAAGAAGTCCTCATCAGGGCAACCCCTCACCACGTACCAACATGTATTGTTGACGTATACACAGAGAAGCTGAAGTATGTATGGAAGACTACTCAAAAAGCCAAGCACTACACAGAATAAATTATTTCACTTCATTTCTATCACTTCTATAAGCAACTAGAAAATGTGTCCAAAAGTAATGAAAAAAAAATCATCAGAAGGTCTGAAATGCTTCCAGATTGCATTTTTTTAAAATTTAAATACAATGTATTAGATACTGAAATTAATTTTCAAGAAGGTTCTATTATCCACCAGAAAGTATTTAAATGAACATGAGAGATAACTTGTTTAAAGCAGAGCAAAGGAGGTATTTCAAATTTAAAAATATAAAAATTATAAAAAAGTAGAAATGTGTCAAAGCAGGAAAAGAGGAGGAGCATTAATTCTGATGAGTTAAAAATAGAATTTTAATGTCATGTGTCAAAAGTGACAGTCCAGAGGTAAGAAACCTGCCAGAGAGTCTATGAGGCCAATAGATGATTGAGGTGTAAAAGGAACATGGGCCATTTTCATAGGTGAAAATCTATTCCCTTTCAATACCCAAGCAGCATTTGACATGGTTCCTTATTGAAGATTCTTTGCAGTAATTACATTGTCAATTACATTGATTGAATAGATTATGAGTTAACTGAAAGATAGAAAGCAAAAAATAGTTGGTTGGAGGAAAAGGTCATCAGCACAGACCCATAGGCTTGTTTTGCTATGGCCTGTGCTGCATGACAATAATAAATGTACAGGAAAAATACATGGCTACAAGGTTTTCCTGAAGCCACTCTTATAGTCACATCAGTTCTAAACTGGCAGACATCAAACAGCTACGTCACATCATGAATCAGAGTGCCATGGGCAATGTGCCCAGCACTGCACATAGTGTGTCCCATTGGCTTCTCTTCTCAGAACTAGTAGCCAATTTTTTCAAAATATATTGGCATATAGTTTCCTGGCATAGGCAAACAAAAGTTATCTTTAGACTTGAATTTTTCATGTGACTAAATGAATCTGTACAAAAAACTGTGCTCTTTTCAGTCTTTCCTGTTTATAACGCTTACAGGACCTTGTACGATCAAATTTACCTTTGTGGAGTTAATGTTGTCATGACTAGGAATAATTGTCTGTAACTTTACAGTTCTTAACATAGAAGGTTCTTCAAAATCTAGATGTGTGTTTTGTGTCCTGTGTCCAAACTTAAACACGATGTAGCTCAGGTCCCAACCTGTGGGTTAATCAGCCAATATAAGCAACCATGGAAGAAGTCAATGTCGGCTGGCATGCAGCCATTGCAAACAGCCAAAAAAATCATTTCTGAAATTTGCTCTCAGACACAAGCCAGTTTATTCTTGCCAATACTTATTGGAATCAGATGTGACTTTAGCATGAAAAACATACTTTGCAGGTTAATTATTAGTAATTCCTGTGGATTAGAAAACAATGTTTTAATTTCTTCCCGTTGGATTTTCCTTACATACCACTGCTACATAAAAGTAAAACCCTTTCAGTCTGGAGCAAAACAGCCATTGAACATGTAGATTTTCTTATAAGGATTTCAGAAAAAGCAAGGAAAAGAAGTAAGTTCCTATGACTTAATCTCAAAATTTTACCCAAAGGGTTAACTAACTGTCTTTCAACACTGACTTCCTTCTTTTTCACTATGGACAGTTTATTTTCAGATGGAGTGAAGATGGTGAAACAAATGTATACAAAAGAGTATTCTGAAGCTTTAGTGTGCCATTTTGTTACTTAAATTAAGTAAACCTCTAATAAATTATTGTCAGGTTCAAAAAGAATTGCATTTATTCCTTTGTGACCTTTTGTCAAACTGTGTATAATTCTGCTTCCTGTACAAAAGCCACCTGCACAGATAAGCCTTTTTACACGTCTATATTCATTTGGAACAAAATAATTCAAACTGGTTTTGAAGCATAGTTCTAGCTTTTCTGTTTTCTAGTGCTTTCAATGCTAAATTTTAAAAAAATTATCTAAAAAGATATTAGCGTTTCTAGACTTCATTGTTACTCTGAGTCATTAGTTGCATTTTTTAAAAGCAGACATATTTATAAATTGGTTTACAGGTACAACCATCAAAGAAGATCATGCTCCCAATAAAAAGGAAAAAAGGCAAACCAAGGAATGCAGATGGGCAAGAAAAAGATCATATATCATGGTTAATACTACTACTGTGATATTTGTAACCATCATCATAGTAGGAAAAACAGAAAACTTTGCAGTGACGACTATTGAGTGGGCTGACACAATTTTATCTGATGATCTGAGAGACCTACATGTTTTTTCATGACCCTCAACATTAAGAGTGATTTAAACACTGAGGAGACAAATCCAATGATATTATCTATATGAGCTGGACCTCCTCAAAAAACACTCAGGATTCTGACCTGAAGAATCAAGTGCATTTTGATACATTTTTCCCTCTTTACTGCATCCAATTCCAGAGACCGCATAATAAGTGTTGTAGTATGAATATTGTGTGAAGAGATATCAGATTCTAATGGGAAATTCAATACCTGAAATTTTACACTCTAATGCACTTCAGCATTAAAATATGTTATGATATCATATAGGCTAATAACTTAAAAGCGAGAATTCCTCTAGGACTTTTTCATGAGAACCTGTAGGTTTTTGCTTCTTTATTGACCTTTTTAGATGCTTATGAATAAGCATATTTTGGCCAGAAAAAGAAACTGCTGAAAGATTTTATAGTCTAATCATTCAGAAAAGCCTTAAAAATAGAACATGATATATAACTTTTAAGACCAATCTTTAAGGTCACTTAAGGCAAGAGCTCTTCATCACAGTATGTAGGAAATCAAGCAAGGAAGGGTAGAAAACATAATGGCTGAACAAAACCTCCTCCCCAAAGTGGGAAGAAAGAAGGAAATGCACAGCCAGTGGAAGAGGGGCATCTGGCCTGGAAGACTACACAAATGCAGTTAGGATATGTAGGGATGGGATCAGGAAAGCTGAGGCTCTACAGGCGTGATGGGACATTGGAAGGCTTGTGAACAATAGCAAGCAGCAATTCTATAAATACACAGGTTAGAAAATAAAGTTGTGTAAACCCTCCCCCACCCCTCACTCCTGATGAATGAGAAGGAAGAACAGGCGCCAGTGGAGATGGAAGAGGCTGATGTACTGAAAAAGTCCTTCACCTCAGTCTTCACTGACAGCCTCAACACCAGGCAGACCTGTTAGAGAGGGTCCAGGTGAAGCCACAAAGATGATCAGAGGGATGGAACATCTCTCCTATGTAGACAGACTGAGAAAATTGTTCATTCTGGAGATGAAATAGCTCTGGAGAGATGTCATTACAGTACAGCCTTGCAGTACTGGAAGGGGGCTTATAAGGAAGGCAGAAAGCAACTTTCTACAGAAGTAAGTGGTTATATGATAAAGTGATTTGGGTTTAGACTAAAGGAGAAAATAATTAGATGAGACATTACAAAAGAATTTTTTACTCAGAGGGTGATGAGGCACTGGAACAGTTGCCACAAGATAATGTGAATACCCCACCCCTGGAAGAGTTCAGGGCCAGTCTGAAGTGGGTCCTAATCAACCTAATCTAGGGGATGGCATCATTACCCATGGCAGGACATTGGAATTAGACTTTAAGGTCCCTTCCAACACAAGCCCACTTTTGATTCCATGATTCTACAGAATGATGGAAAGTTCCCACAGAAAATGTAAATAAGATTGGTTAAAAATGAGAGGACAGTCATAAGTACAATTGTTACTTTTGGGCAAAAAATAGTTGGAATTAGATAATTAGGTTTCTCAGTACAAAGAAACCCAAACCAAACAAGGCATTTATTCGAGACCCAGCATTTAAATCACAATGAGAAATTCTCAGGAAAATCTTTGATATTCACTTTGATAGAAATATTAGACCAATGCATTTTACATGCTGAACATGTTGGATTTAACTGTTGGAAATGTTATTTCACAGTTATGAAAAAAAAGTTATGCTGCCAGTTCACATTATGTGTGAGTATCTTGCTGTCCATGTAGGACACATGTAAAGCCCCAAACCTGACGAATGCACGACGTAAAGCTCTACTCTGAAGTATTAGTACACTGGTCCCTATGAAAAGATGACATCTCCCCCAAGCCTTGATTCAAGGGTGCAAATAATGGGAATTGTTGCAATCAAATGAGGCATAAATAAATAAATTTATATTTAACAATTATGCCTTTTCACTTTGGACTGTTTTGTCTAAATAGTCAGCCTGCATAAGAATGTAGAAAATTTATTCCCAAAAGTTGATGTTATAATCAGAAATTTGTGCTCTTGTCCCATTTTCCAGTTGCAAGAAAAAACAAAAGGTAATTTTGTTTCAAAGTTTTCAGTGTAAGAAAAGGAGGGAATTTTAAAAATTGAATCAATTACATGCAGTTAAAGATACTGAAAAATGATACTCAAAACTTCCTACAACACCTTTCAAGGTTTCAGGTGGATATTTCAGTGCAGTTGCAACAAGATGAAGAATGAGAATCTGGATGAAGTCTCTTTATATGTCAAGCAGGTCATTTTTTAGTTCCCAAATACAGCTTCAAAAAGGTCTTCCCTGTCAAAGGCCTGTATTTATGCTTTATTTGTTGCAATATCATTTAATAGCCTACTATTCATAATTTCCTTCTTCATAACTTTCTCAAGCTTTTTCCAACTCTCTGTCTAACTCCGTGCAGGGTTTGAAAGGCAAGATGAGATAAAGCACATTCACGGGCTGTTGGGTAGGTGGGACCACCATCCACCCAGTCAAATAGCACCCCGCTGTTTACAGTGATCATCATTAGTCAGGAGTTAATCTTCCATGGGAGGGTATTGCTCATGGAACTTGCCATAACACATTTCTAAACGTTCCAAAGGGGCACCTGCTTTTGGCATGGTGGGGAAAGCACTTTTTCAAAAGGAAGGTTGTGGGATAAGACTGTAGCTGTCCTTTGGGAAAATTATGGGTCTCATGAAAGTACTTGTGAAGCAATTCATAATTGCTTTGTTAGTCTTTGACTGGAGTGCCTTTTGGCCAGACTGTCAGCCAACATGTTTGCCATAAATATGGTTTTACCTTAAAACTGGGTTAGGTATTCCTTTGATAGTTTTGCTGGTGGCACAGATTCTGCCTGGGTTTTTGTCAAGGAATATATAGAAGAGACAATAAGAAATGCAGAAATAAAATAAAAAATAAAATAAAATAAAATAAAATAAAACCATCCATTAAAATAATCCTCTGAATTTAAAACATAATGAACTTGACTGCTGCAGAAGGTTTCAGTTTATTTAGCTGATTCTGTTTAATGCTGATGTCAACCATAAGTAAACTCTCACCTGCCTCATTTAAAGTGATTTATTTTTTCCTAAATTTGTTTGATTCAATACATCAATTTCTCTAAGTTCTGTTACTCTTAACATTTTTTTCACAAACTGCCTGCTATGGTACTGATTGTTTTAAGCACTCTAAAGATTTTCAATAAAAATGAAAAAAAACTGCTAAAGAGCTTTAAAATATATTGATAACATTACTTCCAAATATATTGGATTATTGGAGTATTGGACCAAATAAGAAAATTCTATTAAAGTACTAATTCAATTTAAGCACTAAGAAATTTTAAGATCAACACTGGTCTCATCTCTACAAGATTGTACTGGACCCTGAAAAGCTGAATATTTTCCTGAGATAATCTTTAATATTTCAATTTTCTGGATATTCTCCAAGAATTTGCAATCTTTTTAGGACAAATCGCTTTTCCTTTTGGCTGCAGAATACACCTTTTTTTCTTGTGAAGGATCTGATTATACCTATGGGTTAAACATTTCACAATTAATTTTTTTTTTTAATGCTGTTGTGCATACACTGGATATTTTACTCTTACTTTCTTGTAAACTTTGTGTGGAAACATCCTCTTCCAGGCTGGCAATCAAATTCTTTCAACAGCATTACATAAAATAGGTATCTGTCTCAAGAACCTGTCATTAAATTAGAAGAATAATGAATCTTGGTGTAGAACTAGATCTAGCGAAGATCATACTGTAATACCTAACATTTAGGTACAGTTAAATATCTCATTAAATTGAGACTAGGCAGGTGAATGCTTGTTACTTTTGCTACATATCTTTTCCAAGCATGCTACCTAAATCATACGTTTATTTCAGCAAGAATAAGTGTATTTATCATATTTAGAGAAGGTTCAGATATCAATGAAGTGTAGGACATAGAAGATACAGCATATTCTATAAGGATCTGCCTGGAGCAACCTGTGCCTGGTGGTAGATCCACTTGTTTTCAGAGGTGATGTATGCATCTCTCCTTGCCTTGGTCTATATCCCAGAGACCTGCCTCATACATGACAACATTTCCTTCTAAGAAATTAGTAGGGTTCTTGGTCTTCTAAGGCAGAGATATTGTGCTCAGGCATGATCAGTATTTGCCACAGAACCAGCCTGCTGCCAGCTGATGCCTCTCTGCCATCAACAAGTTACCACAGTTACTGTACTAGTTATTGTATTAGTTATTGACTAACTGATGTTCATGTGGTTCTCATAAGCCCACTACTTGAGCTTGTCCAGGTCCCTATGGACTGCACCCCATTCTTCACAATATGTAAAATACTGTAATTTGTATTGACAAATCACAAGTGTAAAGCTGGAAAATCTGGAAAAGCTGGAAAATCTGGAAAATGTTAGTTCTAAGATTAAAAATAGGTGTGACATGGTAGAAGTAAGGTAGGAAGGAAAGGAATGTATAATATATATTTTTCCATTTATTTTCCTTATTGCTGAATTCTTAATTTTATTATTAAGAGCTACTCATAGAAGATATATTTCATTAATAAGAGGGTTGGTGATCCTCTGTAATAAACCTTTTCATTCCTTGGGAAAGATCAATGAAGTCTCCCTTCAGTCTCCTCTTCTCCAGACTGAGCAGACCCCAGTGCTGTCAGATTCTCCTCATACAGTTTCCCCTTCACCATCCTCGTTGCCATCCTTTGACACGATTGCTCCTGTGGGACCCAAACCTGCCCCCAGCCCTGGAGGTGAGGCCGCCCCAGCCCAGAGCAGAGGGGACAATCCCCTCCCTTGCCCGGCTGGCCGTGCTGTCCCTGATGTCCCCAGGACACACTTGGCCCTCCTGGCTGCCAGGGCACTGCTGGCTCATCTTCAACTTGCCATGGCCCAGGAGCCCAGGGCCCTTTCCATGGCCCTGCTCTCCAGCCTCTCATTGCCCAGTCTGCCTGTACATCCAGGGCTGCCCCGGCCCAGGTGCAGGATCTGGCACTTGGTCTTGTAAAACCTCATGCAGTTGGTGATTGTCCACCTCTGTGATTTGTCCATGTGTCTCTGCAGAGCCTCTCTGTCCTTGAGGGAGATGACAGCTCAGAGTGTACAAATGCTATGCACTGGACATAACTCCATGAAAGCCATTTAGACTGTAACCTCCAGTCAATACTTTCAGGGCACATTAACTTGCACTCCAGCAGTTACATCCAGGCTAAGATTTCCTTTACGATGGTAGTCTCTGAATACAAAATTTTCACATAAGGCTGTATCATAACTGTGGTTTTTTTTTTCTCCGAATTTTTTTCTCCGAATTTTTCAAGAGACACAAGCTAAGTTGATAGTTCCAGTTTTCTCATCCTTTAATCTATGGAGTGTGCTTCTTTTTGCCATTCTTCCAAGGTTTGTTGTGTTTTATGAGCTCTCAAAGGGATCTGCTAAGAGAATGAGATTGTTTCAGACAGTCTTTCAATTAACCTAGGATTTTTCTAAGAAGCACTTTCTTCTGTCCTTTTTTTTCTTCATATTCAGAAAATTTACTCTCAGAATTTTTCTAAATTAATGGGGTAAGAAAAGTATTCTGGTTGAAGCACAGGCAGCCCCTGATACCATCTTGAAAATTCTGAATATTATATATCAAATGCAGACTGTTGTGGTTATTAATTTATTAATGTGTTAATTTTATTATTTTTATTATTATTATTTTTAAACAGTGTCACTGTTGTGATTCAGTAATGGGGTAGCAGTGTTAAACCAACAAGTTTTCTTTCGTTTGCCAGCTCCTTCCAAAGGACTTAGAGGAAGTCAGTCAGCTAGAAGCTTGTACACAGGTAATGAACAGCATGTAAAATCCATATCTGAATTTTTAAAAGACTCTGAGACAGCTCTTGATAGGCATCTTTTCACAGGTCCATTGCAATTCCAGTGAAAAAAGAGTAAAATTGCATCTGACTTATGGACTTTAAATGAAAGTATTGGTACAATTTCAGTTAAATTTTACAGCTTTTAAAATTCTTTCCCTGTGGAAACGGCGTCACATTAATCTGTCCATTCAGGGCCCTGTAAGGTGGTCATTGGCATTCCCAGGCTCCTGACTCAGACAGTGGCAATAAAAAGCATGTCTAATTTATCCCAGAGTAAAGAATTTTGCTTAAGGCAGATTTGGTCACTCATATGTAGGCTGTCTGCAACAACGTTTAATTTGCATAAAGGTCCCCAAGAGAGCTATCTATATATACCTCCTTTACTTCAAAATATAAGATAAACATGTGCATGATGTCTTTTGGCCCATGTATGGCCCAAAATATGACTTCCGTTATTTTCATGTAAATCAAATGCATTTAAAAGATATTTTACCTGGACATACAAAAAATATTTAGTGGTGAACAGAGCATATCTATCAAAAATATCAAAAGAAAATGCTATCCAAAAAGTAGCAGCACACCATGAAACCACTTCATAGTGACACAGGGGCTGACCTGTGAGCCAGCTGCCAGCAAAAAGCGTATTTTTCCTACAAGGTCTGCAAGCTTTTCTCTTGGACAGAGCGTGCATTAGCATGCACCTGTATCACTGCTTAGGAACCATTTTTGGCAACATTTTAAAATAAATGTATTTTTAAAAATTGAAATGTATTTTTAAAAAAATATTTTTCTCAGCGTTTTTGGAATGGTATAAACAAGATAGATGAATATATGGTTAGTTGCTGCTACTTGTGAATCTCTACACTAACATGAGAAAGAATAATTTTTTTCAGTTGAATCTCAGAAAGACCTTTGTGTATATAAGAAATATTATAGCAAAATAATAAATTTACAGAAAATCTAGGATCTTTAGAAGTTCTCAAGGAATTTAATAGAAAAAGGCCTAAAATACCGACATATTATTCCACAGGCAGTGGACCTTCAGAAATGGAGGAAAAAAGACAAAGGTGGAAAATCACAAAAAATATTCTTTAAAGAACAAGAAAAACAGAATCCAGAATTCAACGGTAACAATCTATACTTTGATGCAAAACCTTTGTAAAATCTGCTCACTAATGAATGAAAATCCAGAACATTCAGACTTATACAGTGAAAGCTAAGTTCTATGTATGCCATTGTGTACAATGCAAATGACAATTGTCAATTATCCTCCTATGCTTCTGGGAGACTTAACCTCAATTTTATGGCCAAAACTTCAAAGAAAAATTATTCATGAAAGGTCTAATACACTTAAAAAAACTACTGAGGAGAGTTTAAGAGTTTTTTATTTTATGATAATTAGATAATTACAGGAAACCCAGTTCTATTTTTTATCAAAAATCAGTGGAAGCCTGTGCAGGACTTTGTGAATCAGTCAAATGATTTGGGAGGTTACCAGTTACTTAATTATTTTGAGCCCATTTTTCCTGTGATGGTCACACTTATTTTCTTAAAAGAGAAAGTAAAAGTAAAAAAAACCCAAACAGTTGTGACAAAGATTTCTTGAGCATAGAAACAAAGAAATGAAATTAAAAAAATTAAAAGCACCTTATAATCTCTTTTCTCTGCCCTTTGTAGCTCTTTTATAGTGACTTTAATTTTGTTCATATTTCTATGTGCACATTTGTCTGTTTGCTGCATTCCCTTTGGCGGTATGAACCCATGGCTTTGTTCTATTCCTGTTTTATTTTAAACCCCATGGAGAGTTATCTAGTCACAGTATTCTCAAAACATAAAGTAGCCCACATTTACTAGGTCTTAAAAACAGGCTTTAAAAATCCAGTCTAAATACTTCAATACTGTTTCAGAGCCAAAACTGACAAATGCCTTTTCCCAATGGAGCCTTGTAAATATCAAAAGATTCAGCTTCCACTGAAAAACGTGATGTGTGTAAAATTAGCCAAGTTACTTCAGTTGCTAGCAATATAAGCAGTACTAAAGATTATGTTTAGTGTGGAGATAGTCTTACAGTTTAAGACAGAGAATATTTGAAAGGCATTTTGAACATATATGTGAATGCCTATATACTTTTTCAATCTTTGCACATGTTTCCATACAGACATAAACATGAAAAAATCACACAAAAGGTTTTACTTTCCAGTTTGTATTGTGGATTTGTAAAAGGATCATAAAATCATAGAATCATGGAATCATTTCTTTGGAAAAGAGCTCCAAGATCAAGTCTAACAGATAACCCAGCATTGCCAAGTCTGCCACTAAACTACGTCTTGCCATGTCACATCTACATGTCTTTTAAATACCACCAGGCTTATCACTAGTGAACCTGGTTTGGTCCGTCCTTCCTTCAAATCAATGAACTTTGCTCAAAAATCCTTTACCCCCTTTGAAACAGGTGTACCCTGTCTGTTGCCAGCAGTCTTGGTGTCAAATAAACTGACGCATGATCAAAGAACCCAAAGTTCTGCCAGTGGCACCAGTCTCAGAGAGGATTGATTTACTGAGTCTCTGCTTCCTCCCTAATCATTCCCTGTGACTGGAAGTAGAACACTACTCTCCTTTAACCAGTTGTACCAAGCCCCTGAAGTCTCTCTCAGNTTGTTCTTGTTCTTGTTCTTGTTCTTTGCACCCAGACTTGGGATGCTGTGCAATCTTTTGAAGGCAGGATGTTAAGCAAATTTTGTCATTTCCATTTCAATTCATACCAGACTAGGACTTCTCAAAAGTCATTCAGACTCAGACTCAGGTGTGGCATTATAAACGTGAAGGTGAGGGATTCTGATAAACTTCTTTTTTTCCTTTTTTATTTTTTTTTTATTTTGCTGGCCTTTAGAAACACATACTGGGCTGCTAATCTTTTTCTTTCAAACTCCAAAGAAATTTGTAAACAAGTACAAATCAAAACTAGAAACATCTCCGTTTAATCACTCATAATCATTTTCTCATATTGTTCTGGATTGTTTGGGGTTTTTTTGTCTGCTGGATTACATGTTTGATTTCACCCTGCACTCCTTGAGAAAAGTTTTATGTTTGAAGCTTTCAGCAGAGTACTGTCAGGAGTACAGGGGGAGGACTGGGATGTCTTTTATATCCCTCTGTAGAAGTGAGCATTCCACAGGTGCTAAGTGCCCTTTGAGTTCATCAGGCGGATAGGACTAAAGAACATTTGCTATCTTTTTCATCCCATAACCTTCTGTCTCCTGATTGAACACATGCTCATTCACAACACAGAAGGACTTTCTCAGAAGCGGCTCACATAAGATATGACAGCTGCATACAGCAAAGATTTTTGGGCAAACTTAGTTTTGACAGCCAGGGTGATCCAGCCACTGCACAGGTGACTGAGCAAAGAAGCAGAGCCCTTAGCTTTCTGCATATCGTACCATTTATTTGGATATATTAAAGGACTGGGAGATGGAGAAATATACATGCAGAAGAGTGAACAACTTTATGTTGCAACTGTGATCATCTGCTTCTTTTGATATGAACCAAAGGCTTTTTAAGATCAATAATAAAAGAATAATAGACTTCTGAAAGGGCTTTTTCTGTCCTAGGTTCCCTGTTGTTGGCATTTCAAAGAGTATTAGATTTATCTTGTTTCAGGTCAGAATAGCTTTTATATCCACAACAATTTTGGTGCTTTCATTGAGCTGAGGAGGAAAAAAACATATCTCCTGGTGAGCCACAGGAAGCAACATGAGTTGGGTGGGCTAGGAGTTTAAACATGAAGGAACTGCTCTAAAGACCTGTCCATGGAAGATTTCCTGTCTCCCATCAAATCTCACCCTCTGGAACTTGATTTGAACAGATCACCAGTCTTTTATGTCTTCTGTTCTTTCTGACACCCTCCCACCTATCCTAAAGTGAAAGTGAGGGGAAGTCACACGTAGAACAGTGTTTGAAGGGCAAGGCAATTTGAGGAATTTCATTTTCTCATTCACTTAAATTGAGGTTATTTGGTTCACTGTTTCCCAACAACTCCAGTTCCTGAGCTGACATAAAGAGCAGAGCAGAGCACAACTCTGTAACAGAAGTGTCCAAAAGGCACATTTACTTAATAATTAGACCTTTTATTCATTAAATTGAATGGTATTCAACAAAATAATTTTTGGCCTGTGACCACTGTAATCAGTACTTTTCCAAGTCATTTCTTCTACTCAATACTCACCCTCTTCACTCAGTTGTGAAAACCTGCTTTAACTTTTATGGTTTTAAAAGACAAGGTAAATTTTTCTAATCAGTGCCATTGCGATCCTATTACTCTCCAAGTGTATTTCTCTCCAAGTGTTAGAAGCATATACATTTGTCCCTTCTTCCAGTTCCAGTGTCAAGATGTTATATTAAAATATTTTCCCTCCTTAGTCCAGAAAATGTCTTGATTTCAGAGAATTAAAATAACCACACCAAGAATTAATAACTAGTTTATAAATTCCTGTTCCTGCTAAGTCCAGCCTCTCTGTAGGAAATAATCTTTCTTTGAACATCTAAACTCTAACTATGTCTTGCAAGATAATAACTGGGATTTTTTTTTCATTTCAAAAGTGTGTACCTAAGTGTCATGTTCCTAAATCTTTTTATACAAATGCTTGTTGTTAGGAGGAGGTTTCCAGATATTTCAAGTTCTTCATATATAAAGTGGGTGATGGAGAAGGGAAATATGTGTGTGGAATATCCACGTGAACATATTCCATGGGCAGGAATAAAGGTAGTACATCAGGTTAATGGGTGTGGGAGGGAAGTATAACATCTGTTGCCCTGAGCTTTCTGTCTTTTTGTCTTTCTGTAGAACTTTCTCATGCAGCTTCATGAAAACAATATCTATTCTTAGAATGTTTACATACTTCTCCTCCGAGAGAAGAAATGATTGATGGTGATGTCCACCATCCAGGTTGAAGAGGTAGCGACCTGTGTAGCCAATCCCTTGACCTCTGTACATATACATATAAACTGGAGTCATATTTGAATTAAAAAGGGTTTTCCCTCACTACCGTGGTGTGAGCTTCATTTCAGTGTTCCTGAAATTGGGACACGCCCAGCTTCGGCCCGCAACATCTGGTGACCCCCCAACGTGTGGGAGCCTGCAGCCTGGATCACAAACATCTCTTTGAATTCCTCAAAAATTCACATCTGAAGCTGTTTTTATGCCTTTTTATTTCTTTTAATGATGTTGTCTACAAATAAAACCAGATATACATTAATTTAGTCCTTTATTGAACAACAATTTAGCTATCCATGGATGATTCTAGATATAGGGGTGGACAAGGAAAGTACTTTTTTCTATTAATGTATAAGCAGAATAGTGAATTGTAAACTTTTTCCTCTATTGAAGTTATAGGGAAGAAAATATCTTGAAAATTGATATTTACATGAAGTTCAACACTTCACAATGATACGGGACTTACAAAGGTTATTTGGACCTTCAAGAGAGATCAAAGTGCACATGCCATGAGGAGAAAAATTCTAGTTGAAAAATGGAGCTTAACATCATCCTGTACTATGTGCAAACTCAAAAGTGTTTGTTAGAAATGAGAAAAAATCTTTTTATCATGGGAATTATTTCAATTTAGGAAATAGCATATCTATTGGACGATAAGTATCTTGCCCTAAAATACCAGTAAGTTTGTTAAATTTATATTCAACTGATATTCATGAATAGCAAGAGAGACTAAGCAAGTCTTTCAATGTTTTTGGTAATGTATTCTCAGTGGAAGAGTGTAATCATTGTGCAATGAAAACTAATACAAAAGGAAAAAACCTACATCTGACAATCTGAATAATATGCTTATTCACAGAAAGCATCTTTAAGATATCCTTCACAGATCATTAGCTTCATGAGATTAGGAATGAGCCTGCATAGATTTAGCGATGATCCCTCTCCTCAGGATATTGTAACAGGTATGAAACCCTTTCCAGGCCATATGGTGACAGAGGGCAGCACTCTTTCCCAGGGGCCTTGTCAGACTTAGCCACAATCTATTGTCAGGCACAGTTGGTGAAATCTGAGTCTCACTGAGTTTAGTGAAACAGAAGTCCCCTTAAAGATAGTATCAAGAAGACAGCGATCACACCAAATGACTTGCATTCTGTCAGTCTGCCACTTTTCTCACAAAACCCCATAAGTGATTACCACAACATATATTTGCCTCCACTTTTTTTCCTTTCTAAAAATTACTCATATTTATGTACAAATATATGTGGTATATAATATATACTGGTATCTGTTATAAAATTCATCATCTTTTTCACAAGTCACTATGTCCATACATACAACACCAGTACACCTAAGTGACTGGAAAACAAAATGCAAACATGATCCTGATATATTTCTGTGTTTTGGCAGAAGTCTAGTAAATAGCTCTGTCATTTTTCCATCAGGAATTTAGATTATTCCATCCTGTAAAATGGATTTTAAATTCATTATGAGAATATACACATTCCATATATTCTACATCACATGCAGTCATAGAAAATATAATTTTTGATGCTTTTTAAAGCAAATAGAATGGTTGAATCTGTAAGTCATAACATTTAAAATAATTCATATAAATAGATTATTTGTAAATCGTGGGGAGGATTGGTAGTGCACAAGAGTTTTATTCAATAGAATACTCATTTTTTTTCCAGGAAAACTGATGGCCTTACGTAGTACACAGACCTTAGTCAAGTGAAGTGTTTAAGGCTGTGCTTTGTCTACATCTTACAAATCCAACACAAACTGACTTTCATAATCCCCATGTGCTGTCTTGAGCTATTGTTCACATTCAGCATACAGAGCACAAGCCAAAACAGACTAAACTTTCCCTCACCAGTGGTTCACTCCACCATACTGACAGCAGCAACGAAATACAGAAAGGCATGACAAATACTTAAATCCAGCTAAAATTAATCAGGAGCTCAATTAGGCAGAAAGTAATTACTGAACCTGTAATTTGACTAGCACACAGCAGCAGATGTTCCTACTCTTGCATATAGTGCCATGGGACCTTTATTAGCTGAAAATAACCTCGTATTTGGAATTCACTTCCCATCCTATTGGTCAATAATACTTTTAGTTTATTGAACTGTGGGGCCCATGTGTTTTCCTCTGCTGTAAGATATTGGGAAAACTCTAGTGGATGATGTTAAATGTATTTTAGCTTCGGTTACCACATTTTTGCAGAATTAGGCTTACAGGAAGGAGGTTTACAGGAATTAGGCTTACTGTGGCCCAGCTTATATGAGTTATCAAAAGGTTAGACACAATAAGGATCCTTTTGAAAAGCACACCATTCCTATTTTTATAAAACCACAGTTTTAGATGTCACCCTGGAGATTGCACATCTTCCATGATATTCTCTGTATCTTCTTTCAGAGGCAGAAGTTCAGTGAAGACTCACAAAGAAACATCAGCTGATAAATAACTGACCCCCTTTTATTTCAGTATGACAGTTTCCCAGGAAAAAAATTCTCTTTGTGCACCTAAGAAACAAGTTGTTATTTTTCTTTGTTCAACAAGCTCTCATACTGCAATGATGTAACTTAAAGCCTCATATCTAACTAAATACCTTAAAATATAAAAAACCCCCATTATTTGAATGAGGATGGGTGGGGGTTTTCTCCTATTTACCTGTTTTTCTCTAGAAAATAAAGTCCTGTGTTCACTAAATCATATCGCTGTTGCCATGGAAATAGTGGAGATTTTACACCTTGGCATTTTGACTTCATTTCTGGATCAGATAGGAAAAGAGGTAGCACAGGACAAGTTGGACTAAGAGGGTAACACAATGATTTAAACAAAAACATCTCTCATAATTAAACCAAGATGTCAAGGATATTCATGGCAAATACAGAAAAAAACTGAGCTGATTTCAATGGAAATATGCAGCACTATAATATAAGAAGGCTTCTATTTCTATCTTAGGCCTTGAAATTATTATAAATTACACAAAAGAATCCCCCACTTTTTTCTGATTAAAAGCTTAGTAATATTACCTAATCATATTTTATCATATTGACAGGCCATGAAAGAGTTACCAAAGCAGGTTAAACCCATCTTTCAATGGATTACTACTCAGGCCAGTTTTAGCTCTACACAGTATTAACACTTAAATTGTTTTGCAGAGTGGAATTCTACTCTTACAATCTACATTAGAAAACTAAGCAAATGTTAAATTTGTGTGAAGTTTTGATTTTTATTCAGCCATAATACAACCAAATAACATTAAGTATCACAGTAATCTGCTGTTCTAATACTAAAACAGCATAAAATAGAAATATGTTCAAAATCATCAGCAGTTATTTAAATTAGAAAACATGGAAACAGTTGCCATGAAATGTCTTTTATTCCTTAATTTAAAATAGATTTTGGCAATTGAAGATAGCAAATTTCTCTTTAAAGGAAGAATGCTTGTGTACCATTGGCAGAGATCAAACAAAACTGTGACTATAAGTAGGGGGAAGATAATTTCATCTGGGTTAATAAATTGTGCTATGAAAGTGCTTCTATGGTGGCTGAGTGGAAAGGACATTGAGCAGACCCCAAAGAATTATTGTACAGAAGTTTATTTCTCACACTGACTATACGCTTGCTAGTGGACAAGCATTTCAGTGGTGCTGTCCTACTTTTTTTGAGACTTGTCTCAATTTATAAAGTATAGAAAATAAGAATCTTGTATTATGTTCTTGAACCAAGTCCCACATGGGGCAGAAGGGGGGAAGCTAGACATGTATGGTCAAAATGTGATGCCTAAAGAAGACACGGGGAATTGCAGATGACACTGGAACTTAGGCTGTATTTTGAACCACGGTATGTGTGTTGTGGGGGTTGTGTTACTCAAGAAGCATAAATACTGGGGCAGAATATCATGGGCTTTCTTTATTAGACTTCAGTACTTTCATCATTGCTGTCAAGCTGAGACACCTGGCATTGCTCACCATACTGCAAGGAAAGAGATTTCAGTTATGTTGAAGTCTATGGTAGGTGCATAGGAATTATTTTGATCTTTATAAAGGGGGAAAAATGAAGACTATAAGAAATTATTTTAAATATAAAGGAGAACACAGGCTACAGCATCAAAGAAAGAAGTAAGACATCACCTACATTGAACTCATCTTCCAGTTGTCCACTGGACAGGAAAAAGGGTGTAACATCTGCTTATTTAGTGGAGGTCTACACCACATCCAAAAGAGGGAAGACCCTCCAGATCCATTGCCCTACAACAAAAATATTAAAAGGAAGTGTGTATTCTGGCTTACAATCTGAAATACATAAATCCACTTACCATAACATTATGGAATGTCACTGAATGAATGTGCATGGCAATACTTGTAGTCCAGTCCTGCTAGCCACCTCTGTGTAATTAGAGTGGATGTGATCTATGCAGGTTTTCCAGTCTAATAAGAGTAATAATATCCAATTAGAAACAGCAATAAATTAATTTCTTAAAACAATCTTTTTTGAACAAATCCTAGAAGCAGAAGTTCCTCTAAAACCCTGGAAGCTGTTTCCAGGAACACTTAGTACAAGAAAATTTTCAGGAGTAGTCAGCATGGCTTTCTTCAATCAGAAGTCATACTTGATCATTTTGACAAACTCCTATGATAAAGTGATTGCCCTTGTGGGTACAGAAAAACACTGGATTACTGAAGTGGCTTTTGACACTGTCTCACATCAGATCCTCAAAGACAAACTGTTGATGTTCAGGGTAGTTAAGCCAAGAGAGAGGTAGGTTGAAAACTGATAGAATGTCTGGGCCCAGAGACTGGTGATCAGTGTCTCAATGTCTAGCTGAAGGTCAGTAACTAGTGGTGCAGCCCAGGATTCAGTACTGGTTTAGTCCTGTTTAATATCTTCATTAATGAACTGGATGATGGAACAGAGTGTATTCTGAGTCAATGTACAGATGACACAAACTGGAAAAGGGTGGCAGATGCTCCAGAGGTTTGTGCTTCCAATCAGAATGACCTTGGCAGGTGCAGAAATGGGCTGCTGGAAACCTAATGTGGCTTAATGAGGAGAAGTGCAAAGTCCTGCACTAAGAGAGGAACAAACCCAGTTGCGGGCCCACCGAGCTGGAAAAGCAGCTGGGCAGAAAATGACATGGAATTCCTGGTAGACACAAAGGTGAACATGAGCAAGCAATGTGCCTTTGCTGCATAGAAGGCCAATGGCTGGGCTGCATCAAGCAGAGTATTGTCAGCAGATTGAGGAGAGTGATCTTTTTTCCTACTCAAAGCTGGAGAGGCCATATCTGGAGTACTGTGTCCTGTCCGGATCTCCTCGGTACGAGAGAGAGATGGAGCTACTGGAGAGAGTCCCAAAAAGGACCACAGAGGTGATTAAAGTGCTAGAGCATCTCCTACAGCAGGAAAGGCTACTGTACCCTAGAGATCTAGAACTGTTCAGCATGAAGAACAAGAGCTTCAGGGAAATCTTACCATTGTGTATAAGTACTCAAATAAAGAGTGCAAAGGAGGAGCCAAGCTCTTTTTAGTGGTGTGCCATAATCAGACATGGGGCATTGGAGTTAAACACAGAGGTTCCCTCTGAACATCAGGACACATTTTTTAACTTTTATGCTGGACAAGCACTATAAACAGGTGTATCTCAGAGACCTTGTGGAGTCTCCAGCCTTGGAGATACTCAAACATCATTTGAAGTCAATACTGAGTAATGTTTTACAGGGAGGAGACTCTGCTAGAACAGAGAGGTTGGATCAGATAACCTCCAGTGGTCCTTTCCAAACTTATCCAGTCTGTTATTCTATGAAACTCAGACATTTTAAGCTCTCTTTACATGCCATATAGTCCAGCTCTTCAATTATCCTGGTGTCTCTTCTCTGGACTCACTCCACTGTGTTAGTGCCCTTGTACTGGGGAACCCAAATCTGGACAGATGACAGCACTTAGAAGAAGCAATAAATCAAGGTGAAGAATCACTTCTCTCAACATATACAGTATACTCTTGCCAATAAAGATCGAGTGTGTTTGCCAAAGGTATCTTCCTTGGAAATTTGATTGCTTGCTCCTCCATTCTGTGTGAACACAAAAAAGCATGGTCAAAGAAATTTTATTTTAGTGTATAGAAATTAAAGTTTCCAAATATCAAGGTCTTAATTATCCTTATGTAATACATAGAAAAATATTTGGAATGCTCAATTTTCAAATATAGCATGAAAATTTTATTTCATGAGGAAAAGAAAATCTCTCAACATTTGATTTTGTCAATGTTTTTTTAAGAATTCTATTTTTAACCCTCTTGTGTGTAATTGTTTTATTTTTGTCTACATAAATATAAATAAAAATGAGCTGAAATTCTAGCAACAAAATAAACCTGTCTTTCAAGGCATGATTTCCAGTTTTTAGAAGCCTGGCGTTTCTGGTACCACTTAAAAGTGAAAGAGGGAAGGTCATCACTGGCCATACTGCAGAAATAAGCTTATCAGTGGGAAGGGAGAGAACCCTTCTGGCCCTCACTTGATAACATTTACCACTCCACTACAGAGCCTGTAAAAGTGTTACCACCTCAGCACTGCCCTTTTTATTCACAGAACCCTGAAAGCAGAAAATGAACACAAGTGCAGCCTAAGCTGCTGATGATTTGTCCTCTTCAGCACTCATGAAAGGGGTTCTTTCTGTAAGATGCTCCATACCCTTTCATCCTTATTTCTGTGCACAGGAAAAAAACTGCAGGAGGACAACCTTACACACACTGGCTGGTTAAACCAGATACGTGAAGCAATCCAACACCAGATAAAGACATGACATGGAGAAAATATGCTGAAGACCAAGTGTACATGTGTTGTACCTCAAACCTCACAGTTAAGCTTGCTCTAGCAACCACAAATAAGCATTTAAGTAGTCACTTAATGCTGACAGGCAGCAGATGCTATCCTTTAAATAGGAACTTTCTTTTAACAGCAAGATTGCCTCTGGAAGATTTGAGATAACATCAGAGACCATACAAATTATTTTCATTATGTTGCTGCAGCATATTAACAGAAGTACCTTTAAATCATTTGTGCAGCCAAAAAGAAGTAGCAGTTTATAATTTGTTACTATCCAAACTGAAGCAATTAAACTGTCAAGCATTCATGGCCATTCAAATTTACAATTCATCTATCACTAAAAAGATACAATCATCCAAAAGCCATTTAATGGAGTTATTCCTTCTTTGATTTGTGAACTTGCATTATGACTTATGAGATGTTCATAGCCAATAAACAATGAGCATTTCATTCACAGATATCACGTCGCAGTATAATTTTTTCATAAAATTATTTTCTTACATATCTTTCTCAAGCCTAAGAATAGCCTGATTCTAGTATTGAAATCTTTCTACTGTTTTTCTAACAAATGGAATCAAATAAGCAAGGATAGATTTGTGTGATTTTTGTGAAAAATCTTCCAACATAAATATTTTTACTTCTTATGGATTATATAAAACAAGTAAAAGTAAAACAGGTCCAACCTCGATGTTGTGAACATTTGTCATTTGTAACTTTATTTAATAGTTCCAAATCAAGTTATATTGTTCAAAGCATCTGTATATAAGCAGTTACATATACAAAAAAATTCATCACAGTTGTTCCCAATTCAATTAAAATACATATACTGAGAAAAGCAGCAAATATTTAGTTCATATTGGACAATTCAACTATCTCCACTTACTAGGTCTGACAAATGATTTATTTTGTGGATCCATGGTAGATATGCCCTCATCTGATTCTTATAATACTGCTTAAGTCTCTTGAGTTCATGAAATATCATTTAGGTCAATTAGATGAAGAGGAATCAAAAGAAGTGTTCAGTAGCTAAGACAAGATACACCGAATAAATGTACCCATAGGTTGCAAAAAGAAAAAAAAATAAAGAAAGAAAAAAGAAGAAGACAAAATAGACTATTTCATTCTAGACAATAAATCCTTGCTGCTCACCTGGATCCTCAATTTTGGTCCTTAACTCAGAAACTGATTAGGGGAATATGATAATTCAGGAAATTAAGCAACACATGCAGACTAGATTCACAGCAGGCATTTTTTCCAATACAGCAACTGGCACAGCTGGTCTCCAAGTGCAAGTAGTGGCACAGCACTAGGTCCTCCACTTCAAAATCACTCCCCAGTATATCAGGCATTTCATGCACTCAAGTCATGAAAAGAAAAAACAACCAACAAAAAACAGAATGTTGCACACAACGTACTTTTTTCAGTTGTCTGTTCAAGTGAATGAGAAAATGCTGAAAAAGACATGTCTTAAGAATATTGCTTTTTACAGGTTGTCCAAAAGAAGATGTAGGCACAGCGTATTCTGAACATGGTGACTTAGGGTTTGGAACTTGAATACTTAAAAGTTGTTCAAAAAGTATTACATGAGTTATAAAACTCATGAGCATAAACAAACAGGTTAATATATGAGTGGCTCTATGGGTATTTATACCAAGTTTAGCTTCTGTCTAATGTCATGAATGACGGATAAGTCAGTGCAGTTAAAAAGGCTCTTTGTGTAAGTAACAAAAACATGTGTCTTCTCCCAATGAACATGCCACTTTACAGACGTTATTTTACATTCCACAACTTATACAGCATCACAGCCAGTTCCAGAAGGTGGAGGTGTAATGAATAATTCTGTGCAGAAATGTTTACATAAACTTTGCAGTGGTGTACAGATGATGGCTATGACAAGTTTTACTACTGTGGATGTATAAGTTACCTGAAAACCTCTCACAGAATAAAATGTAACAATTTTTTGCATCACTTTTCTAAGGGCATCAAAATAGCCAATAACCTTAAGAGATGCTGAAGTTGGATGGAAGTCCAATATCTTCTAAAAGAAAACATTAAATTTTGCATATTGGTTTCATTTTCCCAAAAGGATGATCCTGGTTCTTGAGAGAGATAATGTGAACAGTGAAAAATTCTGTGTTGGATTTCCTCTTTCTCTACACGTCTAAGTTTCATCACATTTGAAGAACACAGTCATGCCGTGTCTGGAAGCACACCCATATAAAATTTAGAAATGTACAAAAACTATTATCACCATCATTTTTCTTGACTTTGGCAATGGAGTGGCAGAAATTATGAATGATTTATTATTATGAATGATTTTTTGGACCTTCACTTCAGAAATACCATTTCTTATTGAATTTGATTTTGTGTTATTTTGTTTAGAAATCTTTCCTATTCTAAGGCTACAATTCAGAAAGAATTTCTTTTCCTACAAAATATTTGTTAGGTGCTTAGGACAAACCAAAGTGCTACTTTGCCATTACATGTAATAATAACTATGCATAGTAATAAATGAGCACTCAGAGCTTAACTCTTTCTGTAGCTGTTGTATATAAATGAAAACTAATATAACAGCACTCAAAAATACGGCGTTTTCTCTAAATGTGAGGTATGCTTTGGAGAATGCCTATAGAGGATATGGGCATTCAGTACTCTCAGTGTGTTCTGAGCTGAGCTGTATGAATTGAGCTGAAAATGGTTCAGATCTTCCCACAAAAAAATCAAAGTCAGTTTAGGTAGAGTTCTCCAGGTCTGATGAAGGTCTTTGCTCTCTGGGGACATGGTGATGACCACAGAGTGACAGCAAAGCCATGTCTCTGAAAAAGTGTTGCAGGCTGGAGTTTGCCTCCCAAAACCAGAAGTGACAGACAGGTCTCACTGCAGGCACTGCGCCATCATCTTTCTTCTTCACACACCATAGGAACAGAAACAGATGGAGAAACATCCAGGTCTGGGAAGACACATGATGTCACGTGCCAAACTGCTCAGATCACCACAGTTATGGGAAGACTTAGAAAACTCTAGACTACATGGGAAATTTTAAAATTAAAACACAGAAGCAACTTATGAAATTAGATATACACAGGTTTTCCAAGAGAAAAGGAGAGAATTTTGAGTAGTCATTTTGGTGAGACAAACCAATAACTTTAGTTTTGTCTTTCCTTAGTCCAAGTCCTGGAGAGGTAAGTGGTATATTCCAGCCTCTGGAAAACAGACATCACTGAATTTTTCCTTCAGCGTGGTTTACATGCTTCTTCCCTTGAGCATAGCTTCAGCTAAACATGGTATAAAGTTCATTCTTAAACGTGGTATTTGAACCGCCCAGCTACCCTCCATGTTTCAGTATCTGGCCCCAAAAACCAGTTTATTAAATGTAGATTACGATAAGGTTTAGTCCTTTTTTTTAATATTACTACATAAAAATACATAGAGATTGAGAAAAACTGGAGATTTTCAGCATAGGAATCTTACATAAGCTAGCAGTTGTGGAAGATTAAGGTTTCAAACTTGATGTCACTGGATCAACGACAGCTTTTGGGAGTTTTCAGTGAGAAGAGGGTAAAACTCTTACACTTATTTTAGTAGTTGTTTAACAAGATTAGAGACTTAAAAACACGTTCTAGTTTTACTTTTACTGTCTTCTACATAAACACTCTTTAAAAATTCTACTTATCAAACCTAAGCAAGAATCATTTCTTCAAATTAAACAAATTAGTTTAATTTAGGTACTTGTCTTTCTTTTTCTTACACAGGTAGATTCAGATCCTGACTATATAGAGTTATTTTTTTCTTCTGTCTGGAATTTTTTTTAGGAGATTTATGAATGAAAAATAAGTGTTTTTTCTTTACCTAAAATGTCTTCATAAGTATGTATGAGGGTGGTTAAAAAAATTGTTTTTCATTCACTTCTTACTTCCTCGATTTTAGAAAGACAGACTGGGAAAAAAAATCATAGGAAGCATGCCCTGATATTATACAAGGCTATAATAAAGCCAGGTTGTTTGCAACACTGGGCTTTCCCATATAATATCATCTACCCACACAAAGCTTATCAAAGAACCAAGACTTCAGTCTCAGAACTCATTTTCATGATTTTTCTAGTTTATTGTATGTGAAGAGAGAAGATCACCAGAAAGAGGTATGATTCCTGAAAAATACAGCATGTGGACAACTTGCTCAAAAATCACAATGCATTTCTGACTGAGAAATCAGTAATTGCTTGGGAACAGATTTTTGATCTGGACAAGGGATTTTTGTTTTGTTTTGTTTTTTAAGGAAGGAAATAAAAGCAGAATTATGAAAGAAATACCTTTCAGCTGAGAAATGGAAAACATCCTCCTAATAAAAAGAATTATTTCATTTTCAGACCTTTGATAAAGAGTGTCGTTGAACAAAATAATAGTTTTAGCAAATACATTTTTTAAAAGGCAAGAAATGTCACAATTTCTGTCTTTTGAATTGTAAATGGGAAACTTTTTAATAACAAATTACAGAACTCTGTTTTGTTGGGTTTTTTTCAATTCTTTTACCAATGCCAGTTCACAAGAATATCCAAAAGCATTGTGAAGATCTACTATGACTTCTCTGTGCATTATATAGGAAAAGGTAATCGCTTTGCTAAAGAAAGGGAAGAAAAGGAAAATATTTAAGAAAAAGCTCACTGTGCAGCATACAGGAGAGTCAAGGAGGAGTTTAAACGGCTGGTAAAGGAAGAAAGAGGCAATTCTTACAAATATTGTTAGAGACACATGATTATGTGAGCTGAAGAACAATATGGAGCCAAGTGCAAGATGTCAACACAGATCAACAGTGGTGACAACAGAAAGCACTTGGGGAAAAGGTATTAGTTTTCCCTATCTTCAGTTCCTAGACCAAATGACCCAGAGGTTCTGCTCCTGTGCTGGTCAGGGAAAGACTGACCAGAACCAGCTGATAGACTGACTGTGCACAGGATATTGCACCTAGAGTGAGCTGAGAAGGAGCTAGCCCTCACTGTAACCCGCCTAACATACTCTAATCAGGTTTACCCTTCGCAGTTAACTGAGTATTTACTGTCTGATCCAGTCTTCTACAGACAGAAACTTCTAACTTGTTTAATGACATCATCTACCAAACAACTCAGCTTAGTGAAAGCATCCTTGGTCAGGTTTTTGTCTGAGCTTTGCAGGTGCAGTGGAAAAGAACAGAGATGCAGAGAGAAGGAATAAAGGATAGGAGTCCTTAAGTGAGAGGATATCAGCAGAAAAGTTTTCTAACCATGCAGAAAGATTCTCTTATAAGAACAAGAACTATTATTACTATATGATGGACTAGACTTCTTTTCCTTAAAATCTTTTCTAGACTTTCTGGTGAGAGCTTTTAGAGGCTCCTGGGTTTCAGCATCATACTTATGTTGTATCACATTTTATGATACTAGTACATTTGAAAAGGCACAATGAGCCATGTACTGAAGTGTGCTCTGCCCCTTCTGTTAGAAGACCTACAACAGCATAGAAATTAGTGTGATTTTTCTATATGCATTATTGTTTAGGTGGTTGGCAATTGGGAATACTTTGTAAAGGAAAAATGTTTTCCCTTCCTCAGCTGTTAATCTAAAGCATAAAGATGGCACAAAGCATAACTTTAATTCTAAGCTGAGGAGGACAAAGGTATTTAAGGTTTTTATCACAGAACACCAGGGCAAGTGAAGTGTAGTTTTGCTCCATCTCTCTTGACAGCCATTGAAATCAGAAGCTGTGTATTTAGATAATGAGGCATATCACCAATTGCAACCAAGCCTTTCTTGCAGCAACTTCGTACAGATATAATTGTGCCACAAAGGTATGCTCTAATTATGCTAATCATGATGCCTTGGCATTCACTCAGAGGAGTCACTCTGTATTCATCGACTGCAAGAAAAGTGTCAGAACAGCATGCTGCTACTTGGCTACTTCCTTAATAGCCCACCAGCTTCTGTCAAAGGCTGAGTGTCCTGTTCCTAGTGCAGTTTGTCTAATATGATTTCTACAATTATTTTGTCAGTGTGATGGCTGAGGGGTGGTCTGCAAAGACTCTGGTGTTTTTTTCTAATTGTGGGTGGTATTTGGCAGGCTCTAGAGCACTAGAGGAAGATATTAAAGAAAAAAAATGGATAAAAAATATTAATCAGGAAAGGACAAAAAAACCAGAAACCCTTATAATACACTGCATATGAAAATCACTGAAATTGGTTGTCTGCTGTACAGTTGTGAAAAGTATGCTTATAAATATTCATAAGGGTACTAAACTCTCTGTAGTGAAATATCATTTCACCTGTCACAAAACAATGAAGTTCTTTAAAAAATTTGAGTACAGTATTAAATGGGAAATTACATCTGTTGGAGAATTCTAAAGCACAATATTCGTAGGAGACAGGAGTACATTTTTCATCTTCCAGATAAAACAAATTTAAAATGAAAAGAAGGTAATGATTTTCCAATATCTCAGTATTGTTTTCCAGCATGAGACATTTTAAAAGTCTGATTTATGTATTGCTGCACACCTATGCCGAGGATTAAAGCTCTTTTTAATGTGCTTCAACAACTTTTCTATAAAATCATATTACATTAAATCAATAATGTTTATAGATTTCATAAATCTATCAGCATTTCATCTTTTTCTCATATGAGAGAGTATTAATCCTCAATTTTTGTGAAACAGCTTAATAAGCCTATCTTAACACAAGGCGCATTGTAATTGCAAATTTTACAGCAGATTGGGTGTTCCACCAGAAGTCTGAAATAAAACTGAAGTCATACTATAGGCAAAGAAAAACCTATGAAACAAATCCTATTTTCCTGCAATTTAGTGACTGTGTGATATCAGAAAATATCTGGAGAATGGTAAGAAGGAAAACAGTAGAATCAAAACTACTCTGGGAACTGGCCACTTCATGAAGAAATATTTTAATCCTCCCCCATTTTTCACAAATGGAAAAAATTTAGTCTGTCTCTTAATGAGGCTCCTTTCAGGAAGTCCAACTCGTCCCTGAAATTTGGAGATTTTGACTATCTGTGCAAAAAGGGAAGATTTTTGTATATGGTAGCTCAACTACATTTCTGATGATTTCCATCTAGACTGCAGAATTCAAAAATATTTTTATAAAGTTGTAAAGGTTAGATGAAAATTCAGCTGGATACACAAGATTTTCTGGAAGAGTCAGAAGACTTCCAAACCAACTTCTAACACAACTCACATGAGACAATCCTTTTCATTCAGCTGAATTTTCATCTAACCTTTAAAAGATTACAAAAACACTTATGAAATGTGGCTATATTTATCTTTAAAAGAGAAGTCTTCATTATTTATTTTAAAAATAATTAATTTTTGTCCCAAATGAGGATATATTTTTTCCTTTTTTTTGATGCAGATAGGTCAACTGTCAAGATAAATACTAAGAACACAGCAGAAAAATATGTTAATCCTTTACTTATTCATATCTACAAGAGATTTAAATAGAAATTTAATATGGATATTGCTAAATTCTGAACAGGAGCCAAACTAATTCTAGAAAAGTGTTCTCTCTACATATTAACTACTGTAAACATGCAGAGATTCAATCCTATTTACTTTGCTCTCAAAATCTGAGAGAATCTTGACCATTTTTCATAGGTTTTTTTTATTTTTGTTTTTGTTTTGTTTTGTTATTTTTTTTCTAAAAACATAAAACAGAATAAAACTGATCACAAATCATTTTGAGTAGTTGCTCTATTTAGTCAAATATCAGAGATGTTTCTGTGAGGGTATTTCAGAGATTTCAGTTTTCCATCATTGTTTAGCCTTTTACTTGATTAGAGATTTTCAGTGCAAGAAGTTACCCCTAGTAAAATAAAGCATTTTTTATGTTTCATAGTTTCTCTTAGTTTTAACTTAATCAGAGAACTACTACAATGGCATGTATGATGATGCAGATAGTATTGCATCACATACAAAAAAATGTAAATATAGCAGCATAAATGACTGTTTTAATTAGTCACAAATCACATTTTTAGTCTAGGGGAAAAATCAAGTTGGAATCAAATTGAAATCACTGAATTTGAGGTTTTTCCATATGACTTGGAAAGAATTATAATATGCTATGTTTTATATTATATCAAAATTTTGATATTACCAAACATAAGCAGTTAGAGCATCGGCACAGCAACCCCAAGACTACCTTAATATTGAGATCAGAATTTGGTCAGTCTGCTTGCCCCAAAGCAAGCAAAGAACAGAAGCCTCTTGCTTTGTCATTATTGAACCTGTCATACTTTTTGCTTAAGGCTTATGTCTAGTATAGAAGAAATAAATAAGCAACAATTATGGGTCTGCATAGAAGAAACCATGCTTTTAAAATCAAAGTAAAAATCGAATCAAAAGTCAAATATGTAAAGTATTAAAAAAAAACCAAAAAAACCCACACCCCAACAGATTCTACTACATTTTACACTAAAATTGTGAAGAATTGTTCTTCTTATTTTTCAGTATGTCTGATGGATTCAAGCTACTGAAAAACAGATGTTTTGCGTTCTTTTTTGAGTCAACCCAGTTCCATAAAAATATGGTCCTATAAATATTCTTTATGCAAGTATCATTTTTCTTGTATTATTTTGTGTTTACTGTTATAATTGGTCTCTAGTATGATGTTCACGAGGCCTTAGTTAATGTTAAAGGATATACTGTTTTTAAAGAGCAGAATTACTTGAATGAATGTTTGTAGAAGACCAAAGCACATCACCACAATGAAATGCATTGTGTTCATTTAATTAAACACATGGGCTGACAGAGGGTCAGTGGGATTCAGTGGCCTCACTACAAGCCAGTCCCAAAGCAGACTCACTTGGTTGTACTTCATACCACGCTATAGAATTGTTTTCTGCATTATTTTTCAAATCTAAGAGAAGTTGCACTGAGATTGTCAATAGACTATTATATTTATGAATTTTGCCCTTTTTTTCTCTACTTTCACTCTCCAGTTTTTTTTTTTACAAAGCTGTCTCCCCTCTTCTTTGAGGAAGGTATTCTAAGAACAGTCACTGGACAGTAATTTTGGTTGCTGCTTCATGTTTATGGCAAATGTAAGCATGCATCACAAACCTGTTACAGGTACATTGATATACAAGTGCTTACAATAAATGTGTAATGCATTGAATAGATAAGACCATTTTTCCAGTATAGCTTTTTTTTGACAACTCATAGATAACTTCAAAATGAAGGGTCATAAGAGAAATATTCCATAATTTCCAGATTTTTTAAACAGGCTTCCTCTCTTTTTCTACAAATACATCACATAGGTCTGATGGTCATTGGTATAAGTGAGCCAACCAAGGATGTCAAGATTGGAGGCGTGCTGGGCTGCAGTGATCATGCACTGGTGGAGCCTACAATCCTGACCATGTGGGTCAGGTAAGGCCTAAAGTCAGGACCCAGACCTTCAGGGAAGCAGAATTCCAGGTCTTCAGGGAGATAGTCAGTGGGATTCCCTGGGAGATTGCCCTCAAGGACAAGGGAGTGGGACAGTGCTAGCAGATCTGTAAGGAAATCTTCCACATAGTGCAAGAGCTCACTCTCCGTGCACGAGAAATTGGGCAAGGAAGGCAAGAGACAAGCATGGCTGAGCAGGGGCCTCTCTGTCAAACTAAAAGACAAGAAGCAAATGCATAGACAGCTGAAGCTTGGAGAGGGGACCTGGGAAGGCTGGAAGGAGGAAGTTCAGTTTTGTGGGGATGGACTGAGGAAGGCCAAAGACAAAGCCGGATCTGCACCTGGCAAGAGATGCAATGAATAACAGGAAGGGCTCCTTACAGACATGTAAACCAGAAAAGGAATGTCAAAGAAGGTGAATTCCCTCTGATAACAATGGCAAACTGGTAACAACAGATAGGTAGAAGGCTGAGGAACCTATCAAACTTTTTTTCATAGTCTTCAATGACAACTCTTCTTTCCACACCTCTTAGGTGAATAGACAGCAGGATGGTGACTGGGGAAGCAAAGCCCCTCCCACTGTAACTGAAAGTTGGGTTCATAACCACTTGAGAAATCTGAACATACATTAGCCTCTGGGAACTGGTGAAATGCATCCCAGAGCCCTGAGTTAATCAGTGCCAAGTCACTCTCCATGATACTTGTAAAGTCATCGCAGTCAGATCCCGGGGGACTGGAAAAAGGGAGACATGGTATCCATCTTTAAAAAGGGTATAAATGCAACAGATCCTCCTAGAAACTGGCTAAGGCTCATGGAGTACAGGGAGATGATTAAAGACAGCCAGCACAGCTTCACTAGGGGAAGTCCTTCCTGACCAACTCAGGGGCATTCATGATCAAGCAACTCCATCAGTGGACAAGGGAAGGATTACAGATGTCATTCATCTGGACTCTAAAAATTTTGACGCAGTCCCCTACAACTTCCTTCTTTCTAAAATGGAGAGAGCTCTATTCAATGAGTGGGCTGTTAGATGGATAAGAAATTGGTTTTACAGCCTCATCCAGGGAGTGGTGGTCAATGGCTCAGAGTCCTGATAGACATCAGTGACAAGTCATGTCCCTCAGGGGTCTCTCTTTAATATCTTTAACAACATAGATGGAAGGATCGATTGTACTCTTAGTGAATTGGCAGTGACACCAGGCTGAGTGGTGTGGTTGACACACCTGAACCACAGGGTATCCACAGGAACAAGGCCCACTGTCAGCACAGGCTGGGCATGAACAGCCCCAGAGCAGCCCTGCCCAGAAGGACTTGGGGGTGCTGGTGGGTGAGAGGCTGGACATGCCCTGCCATGGCACTCACAGCCCAGAGAGCCAAACGTGTCCTGGGCTGCATCCAGAGCTCCGTGGGCAGCAGGGGATTCTGCCCCTCTGCTTTGCTCTGCTGAGACCCACCTGGAGCTCTGCATCCAGGGCTGGGGTCCCAGCACACAGAGGACAGGGACCTGTGGGAGCAAGTCCAGGGAAGGCCACCAAGATGATTAGAGGGATGGAGCATCTTTCCTATGAGGAAAGGCTGAGAGAATTGGAATTTTTCAGGCTAAAAAAAGGATTAGGGGTGACCTAATTGCAGCCTTCCTGTACCTGAATGGAACATACAAGAAAGACACACAGAGAAGGACTTTATACAAGAGCATGCAGTGACAGTACAGGGGGGAATGGTTTCAAACTGAAAGAGGATAGGTTTAGATTAGACATTAGTAAAAAATGCTTTACTGTGAAGATGATGAGGTGCTGGAACAGATTACCCAGAGAAGCTGTGGATGCCCCATCCTTGGAAATGTTCAAGACCAGGCTGGATGGAGCTCTGAGCAACCTGGTCAAGTGGAAGCCCACAGGAGGAAGATTGGAATAAGATGATCTTTAAGGTTCCTTCCAATCCAAGATATACTATGATTCTATGATACATATCAGTGTTTCTGTCCCTGAGGTCATCCTTCATCAAATTGCTGGCTACAAAATTTGAAAAGATTTACCATCATTATCTCTTAACATTCAGTGAGAAGCCCAGAGAAAAAGTGCAGGTATTTCACACAAAACTCATTCTATCTAGATCCACATTAATGTATCTTAACATGAATGGGTGTCTACAGACTGAACATTTCACCTGAAGTTGTTGCTTCTGTATTATTAAAACCAGAAGTTTACATATATTTGTTTACCCTCACACTTCAAAGTGGAATGTTTGGAGGAATATGAAGGGATGTCCAAGGATATGTGTTCCAGGATAACTGGACACAGGAGCACAAGCACTACAAATTCCTTCATCTCTTTATTTAAGAGCACCCTGTGAGTACTTGGTGCCTTAACCCTTTTAAATGAGGAAGATATAGAAAACAAATATAGAAATTGGTATATTTGACATTTAAAGAAAAAGCTTATCTTTGATTGCAATATGTGAAAAGGGCTATTTTCAGTGTGTTCATTTATCATGCTACTTAGCCTAGCATCTAGTAGCCACCGCTGGGGGAAAAAGGACACGGTTTTGTGCATAATTTACAAGAATTTTATTTACAGTCCTGTAAAAGTTCTTTTTTTTTATCTGGCCTCTCAGTAAGACTAATTTTTGTGTTCCGACAACCAGGATGCTTACATATTATGAAAATATTATTTTTTCAATAATAAATGAGATTGAATGTAATCCAGGACTAAAATTAAATTTTTCCAGGAAAAGGAATCAGTCTAGTTCTTGTTGAGTAAGTGTCCTCAAGTTTATCTCAGAGTGCTTCTCTCTAGGCAGATAGTGTTCAAAGCCTCTAGAGACTGAAAGATAAGTCTTTCTCTCACACACCCACTTCTAAATTACAATTGAATATTATTCCTTATAGCATTCATTGAGCTAATCCTCAACAGCTTTCTGTAGAAGTCAACTGGTGATTGACATGTAACCTACTGCAGGTTCAATTCAACATCTTTCACTTCTAGGTTTCAAATTATCACCTAAAATAAATGCCCGACATATTTTGAAAAATACTGTGAATATTTAAGGGCACAGAAATATTTGATTTTTTCTCCTCTTGAAAATGTAATGCTACTTAAAAGACAAAAAGTCTTCACAACTCCAGGTGCATTGACAATTTGAAACGGCTATGTTTATGCTACAACACATCCTACATTTCAAGTTTCTGACAGTAACTCTGCCGTTCTCAGCAACTCCAGTTCAGATCCTCCTTCCTATAACCTGGATGCGTAGATCAGAACATACACAACAAAATGTATTTGTTGAAAATCAGTTTTAAAGATAATCTTTCAACCCAAAAATTCAGGCAGAAATTCTTTGGCTGTGGTTAAATCTAATTTAGTACAGCTTTTCTGAAAACAGTTTCTATCAAGCTCAACTCTGTGCCGTCTCTTACTGATGCCTGTGTCAGTGAGAATCTCTTACTTCCCATCCTCAGATTGGAACTGGAAGTCCCAGACAAAAGAGGAAGTTTCCAATCCCTCTTGACTCTCTATGCAAAGTCATTTACAAGACTTTCCCAGGGTATGGGCTAAATTGCCCCTTTCTTTGAACAAAGAATAACTAGCTGTCTTAAACAAATGTGGATGTATTTTTTAACTGCAGATATTCAAATTTTAGCACTTACAAAATATAACAACACTTTTGTTTTACTGCACATTAAAAAGAAGAATTTAATTTTTTTGTGATTGCAGGGCAGTGGGCAAGAGTTCTGAAGTCCTATAATGGTTTCAGGGTTCATTACATGGTGAACAAACTGTCTTCAGTGTCACAGAATCTCAGTTCTCTTCTGCACACACAACCAAAGCTGGAGCAGACAGGAGCAGACTGACCAACTTCATACCACAAACTGTGATGACTGATCCATCTTTGCTTGATGGATACCCCCCCCATAGACTATCGCAGCTATACGTCTGCACAATGTGCAATTCAATTTACTAAACTTGCATCCTGTACTTGAGACCTTGCTATATATATATATACTGTCCTTTTCCAACCAGTGCCGTCTTTTAGTGAGGAGAGGAAAGCCCACATGTTTAGGCATGTTTCACCAGCCCCTGAGTCATTGTCACTGAACTTCAAAGTTACTATGCAGATGTCTACTCCTGACTTCCACTAGAAATACACATCTCAGAACACAGTTGCCAGAATTAATCAGAGAAATTCATCCCTTTTTGAGAAAAGATCTGGGGCTTGGGAAATCAATGTAATGCAAGAGTCTCTTAGATGGACAAGAAGTCCATAGGTTTATATTAGTGCCCTTCAATGGAAAACTTTCAACATGAATTTAAAAGGTATTTCCATCTGCAACTCCATGATATCAAATCCTGTCAGTCTAACAAGTGTAGATCTGGAACTGCTGTTTCTAGAAGCTAACTTGCTTAACATTTACTCCGAGAGGATCTAAAATTGTGTTTCTCTTTTAAGGTTATCCATATTCATCTGGTTTGAAATATATCATTCCTCTTTCTTCCACCATTGTATTTGTTCCACGCAAAGGCTTCCTAATACCTCCCTCATTTGTTTGCCATTGCCCTGAAAGTATGGTATTGACTCATACACACAAACACACTGACGCACAGACACACAGACACACACACATACTTATAGTTGCTTTTCATTGTGGCTTACTTTGGGAGAGATTCTTTACAGCCTGGAAATTTTTAATGTCTTAGAAGAGTATTGATGGTATCTAGTATGTGCTTTGGAGTACGTGAGACAGAACACATGGGGCTTGCAGCTATAGTCTAAAAAATGGTGCAAAGCTACACACTGAAAGAATATGTGTGAGTCATTAGACTATTTAAAACACACTCTACCAAATACACCCTGTATGCCTGTCATGTCAGTTGGTCTTATTTCATACCTGCTATTACAAGAAAAATGGACTGACACATTTAAACAAGTGAATAAGGAAACAAAAGTCATGAAAAATCAGAGCCAAAGCAGCAGGGTAGATATGCTGCACATGGTCTTCTACTTGGACAGATCTGAACTTTTTTCAGTGTCAGGAATCTTAGATTTGTGACCAAAATATATTCTCCTAACAAATCTGAGTTTGAAAACAGCCTTTAACAATGAAATAAACAGAAACTATAAGCCATGAATCTTGACAATATATCCCTCACTAGGACAGCTCACAATAATGTTTTTTTTCAATTGTTTTCCACTATTCAGGGTTTTATCCAGACTAAGCAATTTGAAAAGACCTGCCAATGACGGATGCCAAGTAACTGGAATACATACACCCACTTGAAGTCACAGGCTCTCTGACTTAAGGCCTGCCTTTCAAGCATTTCATTCCCACCTTCAATATGATAAGTTTTTTGTCTTCCTGTTTCCAAATTGCTAAAGTGGGTACATCAAATAATTGAATTGCATCATATTTGCACACAGAAATATTCCTTTTTGGAAATATTTGAGCAAATTCCTCTTTTGTACTCATACGTGACACTGCATTGAATGCATAATTTAGTACTTATTTTCAGAACAAATAGCCTGGAAAAATTGCATGCACAATTGATAGTAATTTGAGTGTGCAACCTGAGGTTGGAGCTTATTAACATATTCATTCTGCCTAGGATCTGTGTGCAAACTCAAACGATGCTGTCTCTTAACAAAAATTGTACCAGGCAGCAGGAACAGCATGAACATTACATCAGTGCATGGTACAACTCAGAATGAAACAGAATGAAGGAAGAGAACATAGTGAAGTGCAGATGATTATTTAAATTTGCTATAAAACAAAGCCAAAAGCTTTTAAAAATATTTTATGGAAAACAGCTTTTATTACCATGATAAAAAGAAAATTATTTCATAATTCTGCAACAATTCTAATGGATCTGTCTGAAGTTTTCACAGCAAAAAAACCTAACCACGGTAGGAAAAAAAACCCCAAAATTTATAAAATTAATTCCCGTAGTTTTATTTATTTAAGTAAATGAAGTTGATGATTGGACAACCACAGCACCTTTAGACTGTCTGTCACTAACAAAAGTCTACATTCCCCATACCCACAGTTCATGGTGCAAATTTGGGCACCCATTTAATATTAACCTTTATGGTATTTATCCAAATACTATATAATTCTGCATCCTGACTCTTGGTGAAGTAAAAGCTAAACCATCATCCAGAAAGAAAAATCATAATTGCTTTTTCCCTCTGCAAGAAATCAGGACTTTAGAAATACAATAATGGACATCCTGATATAACATTGGCATACATGCACAGAATGAGAAAAGAGGTCTGTCATATGGAAGAGAATTCCTTAGACAGCCACTTGTCTTGTGTGAGGGCAATAGCATCATACAATTTTCTTAATTACTATCTATGAAATAAAGAGAGCATGGCAACAGAACATACATATGCAAAAACGAATATAGTAACATTTACAAAATGTTCTATGTATGCTGACACAAGTACATAGACAAAACCATAAAATCTTACACAAATAATTGACAAATCAAGGAAACTGCTAAAAGTATAAATTCACTATGAACCAAGGTTATGTATTTAATAGTATAGTTTTGCAGAGTATGTCTTTCAGTATTGATGCATTACATAAGAGGATTTGACAAGGTTACAATTTATGTTACTAATGGAAATTCTTTTCAAGAATTAACCTTTAGGCTAAAAAGAATGACAGATATTCAAATACTCTCAAATGAGTATTTGAATTGAAAATTTCTATTCATTTTTGCTCCCCAGCAGAACTTCCATCCTGCATTGCAGTGTGTCATACACACAATTGAATTCTTAACAGCTGCCATTCAACAGAGATGCAGAGGACCATTTGAAAGTAATATTTTGCTCTGTGTGACATCTCGTTTTTTTCATCTCAGAAATCATAATTTTTTTACACATCTAGTAGTCTTCCTAACAGGAAACCAGTTCTGCCTGTCATTTTGATTGGGGAGGAACCTTGTTTTCCAGGTCACTGGCTTGAATTCTGGAAACAAGATATTCATGAGGGACCTGCGTGGGGAATTTACATCTCAGTGCAGAGTTTTCCTCTCCATTTGTCAACATACGAGGTCAGTGAGCTGCTCTCTTGTCAGGGGGAAGATAATGGCTGCTGCATTGCCTCCCACTTATTACACACTCAGTGCTTCTGACCTTCATGTGAGACCCCCAAAGCATTCTGATTTTTGGCTTTCCTCATAACCTAACTCAAGCCCCTTTTCCCAGAAACCTACAATCTGTGACTTTAGGTAACCCTCTTCTGTCTTCAATCATATTCTAACACATGAATCCTATTGCTGCACACTCTTTATTTCACAAAGCTATGGGATGCTTACATTTGTCATTACTTGGGTGAAGAGACAAAGTGTTACTGCAGTAAAAACAGTAATATGCTCTTATTATTCGCTAACATTAACAACTTTAAGCATTATTATAATACATCATTATATTATTTGTACGTCCATCTATTTTTCTCAATTCTTTAGAGTTTAAAAAAAGATAATAGCACACACTTTTATTCTGAGCTCCTGAATTTAGAAAAAAACCCCAAACCACCAAAACAACCTATGTATTAGCTAATATAAATCTCTCACCCTCATATATACTGTTATGCTATCAGGTATTAAGTTTTTCTCATGTTAAATATACGACAAAGTCAGTTATTAACAATGTGAATACTGAACTTTGATTTAACTAAGGCCAGTTAAACATATCTAAAACATATCAAAGTAAAAAAACATAAGACTGACCACAAGACTGCCATTTTATATTGTTTGCTTTGCTGGTCCTTAATTCATAGATATTTTCAGCATATTATGTGAGCTGCCATGTTATCTGTACAGTGACAATGAAGACAGTATGACCAATGCCAGGAAAATGTCATCTTATGGTGCCACAAATGTACATTTAAGATTCAAATATGTCTACCACATGAAAGAGACCCCATAAGGAGAAACTGACTTGTGCACATATGTAAATAAACTAGTGAGGAGGTGGTTCTGAAGTAAAAGTAAAAAAGCCTTCCTATACTGAGACTTCAGGGATTTTTATTAAAAAAACTTATTTTCTTGTTTTCAAAATTCTATTTAAAAATTCAGATTTGATTGTGTCATTGTTCTAGTCATTATTGTTTCCAATTACATATGACATTTGTGTCATTCACTGAAAAGTGTTATGGTTAAGCAATTCATTTCATGCTTGTGCTCTGCTCCAGCACTCCATCAAAAGCTCCACACATTCTTAGCATGAATGACTCTCCAATTAGTCTGTCTTTAGAGTAAATAGTCCCATGTACTGGAGAAAAAGATTTTAAATTGTATATAAGAGCAACTGAGCAAATGAAGGGGAATAGTTAAGTGTGGGGACAGTTGACTTATGCACTCAACTTTTCCACTAATTTTTGGTTTTATAATGAAAACATTCAGAGACCTAAGCACCAAATTTAAATCAATTAATGCATACATAACTGCTGTTATTCCTGCTATTAAGATTTTATAATTCTTCTAATAATTTTAAGAGCTCAATCTGCTCTCCACAGCTGCCTATTGGGAAATTGATTTTTATTAATTGTCACACTAAATGTTATCTAAGCCAGAAAACTGAGCCAGAAAGGTTACTGCTCTGTGATGTCAGTAGGACACTTCATTATGAGTCTTTGTAATAAAACCATTGCAGAAAACAACGAAAAACAGTTATATCCTAAAAAGCAAGAACAGACACATAGTTCAGGTTCAAAATCCTAAACCTGCTTTCCAATCTAATTTGGCTTATCTAGTCTGGGACAAGAGTTAAGTACAAAGATTCAACATAGGATTGGCCCCAGGAAAATTTAGGATAGAATGAAAAGATATAGTATACAGAACCAAGTCTGATTCATGGTTGAGATCAAAAATCTAAACCCACATCATTGTGGAAGAAAAAACCCTAGTCATAGTCAAATTGGTTCATATTTCTTAGATTTACTATCAGTTGTTCAATTTACAGAAATGCTTTTGAATTTGAATGCTTTTTAAACTTAGTGACAGGAGTCTGACAGGAGTCTATTTACAGTTTCAAAGAATGTATCCAATATAAGAGACAACATTTCACAGAAGAGAAATAGGTTTATCTGGAAAAAAAAACTACCAAACACTATATTATCATTTCAACAAGATTTAGAGTGTAACTTTGTAAGTCAGTATAAAAATAAGATTGCTGTTTTGCATTTGAGAATATCAGTTCACTACTTTATTTTCTTGCAATTATTTGAAAATAATCTGGATAACTTTACAATCAAGGTATTTCCTCTTGGCTCCCTGGTATACACCAGGCTGCCTGAGGAGATGATAGACATCCTAAGGTGTCCACAGCATAATCAGTCTGAAGAGCCTCCAGTATTAAAATTCTAACTAATGATAATCAAAAAGAAACAAAAACAATAACAAGGTTGTGTAAAAAAAGGCAGCAGATAAAAGGGCTACATCTGATTTAATGAAACAGGTAGATGATTTGTCTATCTGCTGCTAATATGTACACCCAAGGTATGTGACTTTTACATGAGACAAAGAGATTTCCCAGCTGTTCCCAGTGCAGAATTGACTGAACTGTACTCAGAGAAGACACTTGTGATTTTTTTGGTAAAAACTGTTCATCCAGATGTAGAAGCAATCATTTAGGACAGCATTTTGTTCATCCTTAAGATAGTTAGATGCTTTATATGTACTTTATAGTAGTTAGGGGAGATAACACATGCACATACTGCAGGGGATGTGCAGGACCACAGGTCAGAGAGGTTTCAAGAACTGGTCAAAAAACTATTTTGGGAATATGATCCAGTTGAAGACTCTTGCTGCGGAGGTACACTCCTCATCATCTGGTACACAAACAACCATCTTTTCTGTCTTAGAGATTTCATTCCCCATGCAAACATTTCTCTATGCCAACATAAGCATATTTTTAAAAAGCACTGTCTGGATCACTGTGCAACAGCAGATTTGACCAAATACTGGCAACAGTCCTTCTCTAAAGTGAAAAAAAATTAATAATCTAGATCTATAATAATCTGGCATCAGCTAGGCAACAAGACAGGAAGTTGTAGCAGACTTCTGGTGATACGAATTGAAAGTCCTGTGTTTGAATAAAATATCACCCTGATGGAAGGGAAAAGCAGTTAGACAAGAGATGACCTTTTTTTTGTCTGACAGTTTTATCTCAACCCCTTTCTTTAACACAGACCTGCAAACTTCATACTGACCTTGGAGAGCATCACTGTTGCAGTATAACTTTTCTGAAAGTGCTTTTCACACTAGAGAAGGGTTCAAGCCATCCTCTAAATTTTTTTAAAATTTCAAATTTAAATGAGATTCTCCTCTTAGGAGTGATAACAGAATAATTACTCCCCCAAGGTCTGGCTGACCATACTATGCCAAATGAATTTCAGGAAGTACATTAAGTCTGTATAATAGGAGCAGGCATAGAATACATATACTTTGTTTCCTACTGTTTATCTCAATCTTTTGGGACTTTTAAAAAACACTTAAGTTACATACAGACCTGTTATGCCCCAGACACAAAGGCATACCCTTTATAAAATCCCTCTCTGGGCCATAACTTGATAGGGCATTAGACAGTGGTCAAGACACTCATGAGAGCCACATTTATACTTCTGCATTACTTAGGAGGAGGACACTCATATCATTGTCACTTGGCAAGGAAAAGAGCTTCTGGAAACCAAATTGTGTGAGCTTCTGAAGGTTGCCTCTTGTGGGCTTTATTCAATTCCGTTTCTTATTACCATCTCCAAAGCACAGCTGTGTCACCACCATGTTTATTCCAAACACCAAGATGAAACTTGTCTCAAAAAAGCAAAAGTTCCTGTGTCTTTAGATGTCCTAAAAAAGCTGGGAATGGTTACCACTATGCTTCCTATGGCACCACAAAACTGAACCAAACCCCAACAAACCTAAGATTTCTTTAAAATGAAATGTTTTCCTTCATGCTTTTAGATATTACGAGATCCATAATAACACACAGAATTACTGATGGTAAATACAATGCATGTGAAAAATACAATGCACATGAAAGGTACAATGCTTATTATTTGCTTATTATTTGCAATAAAACTTCTGTGACCAGCACAGTTGTGCACATAAGAGCATTACAGCTTTATATGGCACTACAGAAGTTTGTTCCTATAATGAATAAATACTTTGGAGTATAAAAATCATTTGTCAGAACACAAAAACCAGAAAGATTAGTCAAAACCACTGAGGAATTAAACAGAGTAAGTCTGCACAATACACATAAGCATACATTATTGATAACTAATAAATTATTCTACTTTGGAGAAAGGAGAAGACATGGAGTGAAATAGAATGAGTTAATATTATGCATATGATGATTTTTTGAGAAATTATTTCTATTTCATCATGTGATACAATAATTATGAAGTGTTTGTGCAAAACTTAAAAAAATCAGGAATTGCTTACTTTAAGGGATTACCATAGAAGAAAAGAATGCCGCTGTAAAAAAAAGGGTGTTTTTTCTTCTTTTCTCTGTCCCAGAAACAAATTAATAGAAACTTCTCTATACCATTCTCAACTGGCTTTTGGAGCTCGGAAGACAACTCAGCATATTAATGGTTTGATATTTATAAGATTATTTTACTGAAGAATCAGTAAGATAAATAGAAGATGAAATGCAAAAATCTGCTCCAGCAAAACCCTAAGTCTCCCATGCATCTTATAGTTTTATGCATTAATGCATTTTTAATACACCTCTTTCCTTTTGTGATTACACTTCTCAGAACTGGATCTCCAAGATCACTAACAACTCAGTAGGCCTACGACAGTTTTCCAGAACAAGTCCTCCACATGTGTAAAAGGAAAACCTGTTAGCTAAAGAAAAGCCATTACATTACTGTGATGTACACCCTCTGTTTTTATAGTTTATCATCCTATGGAAAACTGCAGTTTTCTAAAGAACTACTTATTTATATAGTCATCTGTCATCTTTTTTTCATGTTCATAAGCATGCTAAAGTGAACAATAGCAGTAGAGGCACCCACTGTTTTAACATTCACCTGCATTCATGCAGGATTGGAGGCCTTTCCGGTGTTTGGCTCGAACAAGAAAGAATTTACTATCCAGAGCTCCTGTTCCTGGGTGACAATCAATGATTGTCTGTCCAAACCGGCAACTTGTAGCTATGACAAATGACCTTTAAGAACATTTTCCCTTTTCCCATTCAGATATTATTTACCATGACAATAGAGAATCTTCATAGTTTTTCAGCACTTGTTGCCCTTAAAATGAAAATATTCCATTGCCACATCAATGAACTTGCATCTATAAAGGCATGGAAAAAAAGCAATAGCACTCATGCTACCATAGTTCTCCTTCTGGAAGGGTGACTTGCACATAAGGAATTGCATCTTCAAAAAGATGACAATAACACCTCACAAAATTTATTCCTGAAAGAAAAGTTAGTGTTGAAGCACACACAGAATCATTTTTAGATAGTAGTTCTTTAAGGATTTGATTTTTTTTCCTGTCACATTGATATTTATCCCTAGAGCAGAGAGAAAAAGAAGTTGTTTTATGATGAGTTGAACACTTCTCAGACATTCAGATGAAATTCAGACTCCCAGAAAATGTATGATAGTATTTGCATCTCTTGTTTTATAACTAGGAGGCGCATAAAATCAGAATAAAGTTTTAGTATTTTATGAAGAGTGTAACTCATATTTCTACTGCATTGGGCTGGAAGAAGGGTACTGAGGAGGGAAGAAGCAGATGAAAATCTTCATAGAATGGTAAAGCTGATCTTCAAAAAACTGAATGTCCAGTATTCCAATGAGAGTCAGTAAAAAGATCAGAAAAGAAAATTCATCCACTGGTCTCCTAATTGTGAAAAAACCCCAAGCTCTTGATGTTTACAAAACACCAATACCATGCTATCTATCCCAAAGAAGGGCTCTGAAACATTCCCATTGTACTCAAAACTAGATTTACAAAAAATCAGAAGAAAAAGGCTCTTGGATGATAATAGTTATTTTTCTTCACTTTCTAAAAACACAATCCAAATAATTAGACTTATTTTTATGAGTTTAGGGGAAATATTATAGCTTCATGATACCTTTGCTAAAGTGAAGAATGCAGTTTCGTTGTATTTTTTAGGTAGCTGGCTAATTCTAAAAGAGCACAAAGGTGAAGGAGGTGAAAAGCGATATGATGAAATCATTAATATATGTTTAATATTAATACAGGGAAAGAGAAGAACTTGTAGTTACTTGCTAAAGAAGAAAGCCAAGAAATTAGTTCTTAAATACACCTATATCACTTTTACTCTCCTTTTGCACTTTCTTTTGTGTATCACAGATATTCTTTGTACAGTAGGTGTTTACGTAAATAAAAAAAAATAAAAGAGAAACATTTGAAGATAAAAATCCATGTACATTGTCAAAGTTTACAGGAGTATACTATAAAGTACATATAGCAAAGGATCAATTAAATCTGTCCAGGAACCCTTGTCATAGAATCACAGAATATTCTGAGTTGAAAGGGACCCACAGGGATCACAGGGTCCAACTCCTGGCCTTGCACAGCACCATCCCCAAGAATCACACCATGTACCTGGGAGCACTGTCCAAACTCTTCTTGAACTCTGTCAGGTTTGTTGTTGTGACCACTTCTCTGGGGAGCCTGCTCCAGAGCCCAAACATCCTCTGGATAAAGAACATTTTCCTAATATTCAACCTAAATTTCCGCTGTCACAGCTTCATGTTTTCCCCTTGGGTCCTGTCCCTGGTCAGCACAGAGCAGAGATCAGTGCCTGCCCCTCCTCTTCCCTTCTAAAGGAAGTTGCAGCCTGCAGTGAGGTCTCCCCTCAGTCTCCTCCAAGCTGAACAGACCAAGTGACCTCAGTTGCTCCTCATAAGCCTTCCCTTCAAGGCTCTTCACCATCTCTGTTCGTCTCCTTTGGATGCTCTCTAACACTTTAATGTCTTTTATATCTTGTATTGCGTTTGATCCTACATCCTGTAGTTCTGTATATTACACGTGTAGCCAAGTACATAATATTTATGTCAATTTTCCTACAAAGCAACAGTTTATGTTTTTTGAGTCACAAAACATAAAAACCAGACAAATTTCAATAACAAAATGAAGAGTTCAGATTTTTATAAGGTTTCAAATGGTAAGAAAAGTACTTATTCGACAAAGTGTTGCAAAGTCTTGAGAAGTAAAAGGGATAAAAATGCATCATCATAAGGCAGCTGATATTTGTCATCAATAAAGTTAGTTTTAGATGCTCTCATCTATCTGAATTTCAGGCAAGCATTTGCTGCATTTCTGTAAGAGAAATCACTAGCTAAACCAAAGTGAAAGGAAATCAGTAGAAAATGTTTGTGAACAAGGGAGATGGTGACACTTGCACTGAAAGCAGAAATACAGAAGAGGAAATATCTATAAAAACATGGGAAAATATTTTAATTAGCAAAAAAGCTTCTAAGGACTTGATGTGGCCTGATTTGAAATACTGGGGAATTTCTAGCCACTCAGACTGGGAGGGGAGAAGGAGGAAGAAAAACAAACAACAACAACAAAAAAAGAAGGAAAAAAAAACCACCAGAAAAAGTAAAGTAGAAGAGAAGCAAAGGAATATCAATATATCTATTCAAAGCAGAGAGAGGTGGTAAAGTAGTGTAGTTAGTTCAGTGTACCAGAATGAACATTAGGAGAGTCTTTGATTATCAGTATGCAACAGGGAGAAGAAATTACTAAGCTAAAAGGGTAGTGCTCAAACATATTTAGGAATAGAAAAAATAAATAAAATCAAACTGGAGATACGATTCCAGAAAAAAAGTTAAGACAGGAAATTTAGCAAGATCTTGCAGTATTATGAGATCAGAGTGAAGTGACTGAAAGAGGTCAGTTCCAGTCTGACATCCCATACCACAGAGGAGAACAATATCCTGTGAACTGTGGAAACAGAGGCAAAGATATTAGATTTTTATTTTGACAAGGGTACTGAATGAGACGGAGATATGATGAGAAATAGTTTCACATTTCTGACATTAAAGAGCAAGAAAGAGATAAAACATGATTAAAATGCTTGTCAATTTTTGAATTCTCTACTACATGGCTTTTAAATATTTACAGCAACTAGATGTCTATCGTTAGTCAACTCATAAGTCTGTATGTGTAAGTCAACCCAATGTCTTCAGCTTCATCCATAAGTGAATATGGTTTTTGTGTTTGGGTTTTTACTGACAAATAAAGACAAACTAAGTTTGCCAGTGATACTACATTGGGAGGAGCTTTTGACTCCCTCAAAAGCAGAGGCCCCACAGTGAGACTATGAGGGTTATGAAATCACCAACTGTATGCAGGTTGACACAGGAATGGCAGATTCTGCACCTGGGCTGGGGCAGCCCTAGATGTACAGGCAGACTGGGCAATGAGAGGCTGGAGAGCAGGGCCATGGAAAGGGCCCTGGGCTCCTGGGCCATGGCAAGTTGAAGATGAGCCAGCACTGCCCTGGCAGCCAGGAGGGCCAAGCGTGTCCTGGGGACATCAGGGACAGCACAGCCAGCCGGGCAAGGGAGGGGATTGTCCCCTCTGCTCTGGGCTGGGGTGGCCTCACCTCCAGGGCTGGGGGCAGGTTTGGGCACCACAATGTAAGACATTAAACTACTAGAGAGAGTCCAAATGAAGGCAAAAAAGAAGGGGAAGGGCCTTGAGAGGAAATCACATGAGGAGCAGCTGAGGTCACTTGGTCTGTTCAGCCTGGAGGAGACTGAGGGGAGACCTCACTGCAGCCTGCAACTTCCTTGTGAGGGGAAGAGGAGGGGCAGGCACTGATCTCTGCTCTATGTGGCCAGTGACAGCACTCAAGGGAATAGCCTGAAGCTGTGTCAGGGAGGGAGGGAGCTGGGTGGGTGGGCATGGACAGGGAGGGGCGCTAGCTAGAATATTAGGAAAGGGGTCTTCCCCCAGAGGATATTTGGGCACTGACACAGGCTCCCCAGGGAAGTGGTCACAGCACCAGGCCTGACAGAGTTCAAGTGTTTGGGTATTGCTCTCAAGCATATGGTGTTGTTCTTGGGGTGTCTTGTGAAGGACCAGGAGTTGGACTTGATGATCCTTGTGGGTCTCTTGCAACTCAGGATGTTCTATGATCCTATAAAATCAGCCAGTCAGAGCTTTTACAGTCTGTGTAACACTTATACTGTCCATATAACAGAACAAATCCAGAAAATGGGGGAATTTGGGAGTAGACATTGTTCCACATTTTCTGGCTCTGCTTAATCTATTTTACAACTGCAAAATACTGTTTTTCCGATGCTGAAATTATATGTTTATAAAAATGAGTCCTGAAAGATTTATATTAATGGTAACTGACATAGTTAAATGAGGGGTTGTTGATATTTTCTTGCCAACAATAATTAATAACAATTACTGAAAAATTACTAGGTCTGCTACCAAAAGAAGTGTAGGAATCTTCATTTGTACTGGGATTGAACTTCCTTGCTAGCTGTTTTTATCATTCTTATACCATCTTTTCTCCCGCTGTGATAATTTAGAACTTGTCAGAGCTTTTTGATTCAAGGCAACCTCTTTTTCCAATCATCAAACAAAATTTCATTTTCTTCCTTGATATAGAATAATTATAAAAATAGTGATTTTTGGAAAAAATGAAATGATAAGGGGAGATTATTTACTCAGCTTACTTTATTTTAGATGACTGTAATATTGATTAGTCTATATTAAGACTAAAATCGCTCTGACATTTCATTTTAAGAAAAAAAATGTACAAAAAAAAGAAGAAACCTACTTTGAATCACAAAATTCTGCCACTTCTCAAATTATCACAGCAGGGTAAAGATGCTCTTCCCCAAAGCTAGCAGGACACCCTTAGTCAATTTTCTACCGGGAGAGAAAAAAGTGCTCACACACACACATATTCTTAAAAGTGTAAGTTTGTGATGGTGAGAGACTTCATAACACATTACTAGTCTCATGAGCCATTGAGTCCCGGGGATTGGTAAATGGACTCTGAAGCCCTCCACTACTAAATTCATGTTAGCAGCAGCTTTTGTTTCTCAGGACAAGACATCTTACCATCCAATGACTGTGTGGTCAACTGTGTGAAATGCATTGGTGGCCTCAGTTCAGATCCTAGTGGACAAGTAATTACTGCTGCTGTTGACCTGCAGGCTCTTTTTCACTCCGTTACACAGGTACAAACAAGTGACTCCAAGTGAATTGAAGTAGTGTAAATGCAATTAGATTCTGGCTCTTTAGTGGCCTGTTGCACGCCTGTGTGCCAAGCTTTATGCAGTTGTATCAACCTAACCATCTCCCACATTAAGTGAAGTCCGACATAAGCAAGGACATCCAGAGGGTTATGCAGATGCAATCTCACTATAGAGCAACAGGACTATTTAGGAAAAGTCTTCAGTCTGCAGTATGTAATGAAGATGATGGTTATTAGCATTAATTGTTAAGTGTACATTGTTTAGAAAAGTATAATGCAATCTGAATTATATTGATAGTTCTGAATTCAGAATATTGTGCCAGGCTCTGAACTTTCCCCCTGAAGAAATCAACATGTCAATTCAGATATCTGACACTGTTTATGAGATTAAAAATATCTTTAAAATAACAGAGAAAAACTGACATGGGATCTATTTCTTGTTGCTTTTTTTGTGACGAGTATGAGTGAATTTTGTCACTAGAATATGCATGAATAAATGCTCACCCATATAAATATAGTTTGAAATACTGGCCTCCTGAATAGACCTGGATTTATGTAGCTTTTGAAATTATAACTTTAAACATAACATCTTCAGAAACCAAAATTAATTTCTTACCTATCAAAACATTAGATGTAATTAGGAAAAGCTAGTTAATTAGTTTAATTAGGGTCAATCCAATGAATTACAAAAGATGCAATGTAAAGCAACAAATATAAATCAAGCAAGCTTCTGTTATCTTCCTAATTCCAGAGACCATTTGTGTAAACAAAAACAGGGTATTCATAAGTAATCTGAATAGGAAGTTCCTGACAGAAGGAGTTTTCCAGTTAATGTGTACTGATTTGTCCAAAACAAATGGACAGTTTTCAGGGGAAGCCTGGAGATAAAAAACTAGTCCTGAGGCAACAGCTGGGAACCTGAATTGAAATATTTTCTCTCTTGGATGGAAAGCACATACCTGAATCTATGCTTCCCCTGCAAAATGAAAATAAAGATTAGGTTATTCATTGATGAAACTCAGTTTCCTGTTTTTGGTACTACCCTCTTGCCAGAAAACAGGTGAAAAAATGGAGAGTCAGAGCTTAGACTCCCAAGGGAAAGTATGAACATGGATGGCCACAGGTGTAATTCCTGCATTCATGCTTATTTTCTACCTATCTCTGTCTTTTTAAACTACCAATTCCAATATTTTGTAAGGCTTTCAACTTGCCCAACCTCTGGGATGGAAACACTTTTAATCACACAACATGTTCATGGGATGAGAAAGTGTGTTCTCCTTGCCTGCCACAGAAGATACACAAAGATTTGGCCACAGGTAGCACAAGCTGCCTCACCAGGGCATGCGTGGAGGTGAATGTGCTAAAATGTAGTGAGTGCCTTCAGTGCCTTTGTTAATAGAGGTTTAAATCTCCAGCTTGACATTATTTGAATGTAGTTCTCTGTGGTTTAATTACTGCCATTATTATTATAGATACAGTAGTAATTATCTCTTCTTAATGTCTCATCATGTTTTGATCAATTCACATAAAAGTTTACTGCAAATATATGGTTAGGTAACATTAAAGAAAACATGTAATTATGGAATATATAATCAAATACCTTCTAAACAGTTGTATATTTTCCAACAATTAAATGCTTTTTAAAAAATAATTAATTGGTTTTTAATAGGCAATATTCAGCTTTTGAAGCAATGAATATATAAATCTTTATTTGTTGACCTCAAATTACTTTACTCCAGTTATATTGATAACATCTAGGTTTCTCAAAAACCTGCTGGCACAAAATCTTTTCAGCTTTATTAATGATTCAGATGGCAGTTTCTGAAGAGACAAGTTCCCACAGAGAAGGAGCACTTGATTAATGACCTGGAAACACTTTTCCTTTTCAGCTGATTAAATAAAATTGACTGGATTTTTACATTTTTATAATAAAATGACCCGCAGGGCTGAGATGACACAGTGAAAGCAGCATGTTCACTCTTCAACAGATTTTTATTTTGTCACTTGTAAAAATGAAAGGGCTAACCACCCAAGCAGAAAAATGCACTTTATCACTGTCCACTGCCGACATGCTGACAATTGCTGCATACAAATACAAAAACACGGAGGAAACTAGGCTCTGTTTACACTCAGCCTGATTTTGTCTAATGATGACAAAAGGTCTATGACTTCTTGGGGTTGGAGTGATACTATTTAATTATTATGCAAAATAGATTTATAACAACACTACTGGCAATCATAAAAGGCTTTATAATACGGTCACTTGGAAGCGATACCAAATATCTTTCCAGAAATTTACATATAACAAGATCTTTCATTTTCTGAAGCAAGATGGTAGCTATTGTTAAAAACAGAATGAAAATCTAATGCATTTGCCAGCTGAAATAATTGGAGCGATTGCACTAGCCATCACAGAATCCAACCCAAACATAATTCGCAACAATTAAAAATAACAGATGAAACACCTTGTGTCTAAGCACACACTTGCACTCACAAGGGAATATAAGGCTGCTATATGCTAAGCCATAGCAGTAGCTTCTGTGTCCAGTCTGCCTGAGTACACCCCAGCTTAACACTTCCATTCATCTCTTCTGGGTTTTTTGTTTTGTTGTCTCTTTCTTTGACCCTGCCCTTTTCATATAAGCACCCAGCCTGACAAAACAATCAATAATTTCAGTCTGAGTAAGTAATCAAAAGTGTTTTGTGCTCTCTTAAAAGCTGTTTGTTTGTCTTCCTAGTATTAACTGTGTCAATATCAGCAATCCCTTGTGGGTTCAGTGGTATAAAAAGATATAAAAGATCTATATCTCATATGAAATCTTATATCAAATCTATCCCCTTGAAAACAGAGCTACCTTATCCTGACTACTGGGGACGGCCCATGGTTGACCCTAATGGTGTAACGAAGCCCAAATATTGGCTGAGAGTTTTAAATGGACAGAGGCAAATGCACAGCAAAAAACTGTGGCAGTTGTTAAACACTGTCTCAGTTATCGTATCTCTGAGCCTTGACACAACAGTAAGCCTGGAGTAACATCTAAGGAAATACAAAAAACATGCAGTTTCCAGATCTACCCAGGACTGCCTGCATTATTGTACAACTGCAGTTGGTGTGTAGCTTCTTTTTCAAATTGCATAGTAAGTGTAAAGAATTTAGTGGTGTCTTAAAAAAAAATATTTCTTCTAAAGAGATGCATTGTATCACTCATCAGTCATGTTGTATCTGTATCTGAATATCAGAGAGGCTTAGCGTCTTTGAACCTGCAAAGAGGAAGATGCACAGCTTTAACAGTATTAACTTTTCATTTCCAAGTTGGACCACTGCTATAATATCTTACAATTCACTGGTTACCTGTAGCACATGTGTGCTTTTAAAAATACTGATGTTTCTTTGCTTTCCGCATGGGTGCTGTTGTAAGCTTAGACAAGGCAATTGGTAGAACCAGAACCACTCATAATAGTGCTGTGAAGAGTAGTGTAATTAAAATGATTTTTGACATCTATTAATTAAGACCTAGGACTTTTAATATATGTGTCACTTCTGCACAGGGACTATTTGCATATTTAAGACAATAATTCTAGTATTTTGTAAAATGGAGTTCTGATTCTTAAACAGATAAGAGGATAGCCACTCTGGCAAAGACTTGACCTCGTTTGCTTCTGTTTCAACTAGAAAGTTAAGGGAGTGTAATGCAAAATAATGCAGATACAGATATAGATATAGATGTGAAAGATTAAAGTAACGTTGAATGGTATTTATAAGCAAAGTTTACCCAGTTTGAAATAAAAAGATTGGATAAACCAATTCTTGAAAGGTCACAAAAGGTCCTACTCTCTTTAAAAAAAATCTCTATCAAAATAAAATTGCAAATAGTGTAAAAAATGAGAAGCTGAAGTGTTGGTTCTCTTAAACCTGGAGAGATGGGCATTGACGCATGTCTAAATTAAGTCAGAATGACAGGATTCTCATCTGCTAAACCCCTTCCCATCCATCCACACTGACAATCATACTCATGAATAAAAGGAAGCAAAACCTGTGGAGATATAGAAACCATATACATTCTTCAAATAGCTTATTTTTCATTCTAAATTAAAACAAGCATGGTAATACTGTGCAAAATAGCGCTCAAATATACTTAACTTCCCACAAAATTACCCCTCACTATTCAGGGTGAGGGGAACCCTAAACAGCATAAACCAGACAAAATGTCAGGTTGGATGTGAAATGACAAAGAGGAGGAACCATCTACCATAGCCAGGTACTTCTGTTGCAACCACCTATATATTTCCACTCTTGGTCTTAGGCCTTGATAAACCAAAGGAAAGGCATTGAGGTAGGAGTAGAAAAATGAGGTTTAACTGAAGCCTCTGATGAACACAGAAGAAATATTTCTTTGGAGTACAGACTTCCAGGAATAAGGGATACTAGTTGTGTGTTGTTTCTAACACCATACAAATCACATCTTACCAGTGGTACATACTGGGAATAGTTCCTCACCTGTATGTGGATGGCAAGAGAGCTCAACCATGGAAACTCAGTCTTTCAAGATCAAAATGTAGGGGCTGATATTTGCACACTGTGAGTACAAACCCTGATCCTTTATTTTCCTTAGTAACCAAAGAGATAATTGTTAATTTAATCAAATGGAGGAAAACAAGGCATTGCACTTGGCATGAATAATCACTTGCACAGGAGCAGGCTGTGAAACAACTGTCTGGATGTCAGACCTGCAGAAAAGGGTTTAATGGTTAATGTGAACCAACAGTTTCATGGTATTGCTCTAAAGACAGACCTTTCTGTGATAAACAGGATCTATGTGACCTTCAATGTCCCTTTCAACTCAAACCATTCATTGTGGCCTTTAACAAAAGGAGTGTGTTTTGGGATTCGGATTTGCCATGTCAAAAGAAACATGCTGAAAAAAAAACAACTTAGAGAATGGCACCATGAATGATCAGAGAGCTGGTAAAATGGTCTTGGAAGGGAAGAGCTAAGAGAATAAGACTGTTTAGTCTAGAAAAGGAAAACACTGTGACGTAATGCTTTTTGCATTTTTAAATATATTCCATAGTTGTTGCAAACAAGAATTATTTATTCCTCATGCCTGGCGAAGACAAGGTAGAAGGAGAAAAATAGGCTGACTACTAGGAAATATTTTCTAACCATGAAATTAACAAAGCAAACGGATGAGCTGTCTGGGCAGATGCTGTCATCTCCTTTATGAGAGACACTTTTCTTGGAGGAAAAATTAAAGAAATGTCAAGTTTTAGTATTAGGCTAAAATAATGAATATTCTTCCAATGTCAAATCAAAGGGGACACTCTTATCTATCCGATTTTGGAATAAGATCTACTTGGGTAGAACATTTTCTTGCCTAAGGAATAAGTCAGATTTTGCAGTGATTTCAAAAATGTTAAGAGCACACAATAATTTTAACACAAGGAAACCCAATTTAAAATTTATCTATATTTCTCCTTCTTAGTCCAAAAGGCTTTGCTAGTGAAGAAAAGTGTTTCACAAATAAAATCACATATCCACAAAATAACAGAATCACAAAATGTGTCTGGTTGGAAGGGACCACTGTGGGACTGTGGGTCATCTGGTCCAAACTCCCTGCTCACACAGGGTTGTCCTAGACCACACAGTACAGGACTGTGTCCAGATGGTTCTTGAATATCTCCAGTGAGGGAGATTCCCCAGCCTCTCTGGGAATCTGTTCCAGTGCACAGTCACTCACACAGTAGAGTTCTTCTTCATGTTCAGATGGAACTTCTGTGCATCACTTACTGCCTGTTACCTCAGCACCTCTAAGCAGAGCCTGGTGCCTCCTCTGACCCCTCGCTGCAGAAACTGACAGAATTCATGAGAGAGGTCCCCTCTCAGTCACCACTTCTCAAGGCAAACAGGCCCAACTCTTTCAGCCTTTCCATGGATGGAAGCTGTAAGATGTTCCAGTTCCTTAATTGTATCGGTTGCACTGAGGAGTCCAGAAGTGGGCACAGCAGTCCAGAGGTGGCCTCACCAGGGCTGAATAGAGGGACAGGATCACCTCCCAGAACTTCCTGAAAAAGATCTCTAATACCCCCCAGAATACCATTGTCCTTCTTGGCCAAAAGGTCACACTGCTGGCTCATGGACAGTTTGTTGTCCAACAGAACTCCCAGGTCCTTCTCTGCAGAGCTGTTTTCTATCAGGTCACTCCCATTGTGTACTGATGCATCTAAAATTTTGAGAAAATCAGAAAATAAAAATACAATAAAAATTCTAGTTAGTTTATCAAAACTAGTTTTGATTCTATGTTTTTCACATATGAAGTTTTCTTTCTAGTTTTTGTGCTCACCCTCACTCTTAAAAACACCTAACAGAAATTTTCTCTTATTGAGGCATTCTAATATTGTACAGGCCTATGTTAATCTACAGTTAGTCTGTGGAAACCACAAAAAACTTGGTAATACGGTTGTCATTTACAATAACTATTCAATGTAGAGAAATTTTCTGGTAATTGTCATCAGCATTTGTGCCAAAACTCCACTCATTCAATGAATACTAATTTAGTCTGTCTAAATTGTCAAGTAATATTTAGGCTGGAACACTTAAAGCGCAATTGAATACATAATTTCAATTGATTTCACATTGCCATTTCACTTGTGTCTTTCAAGAGGCATGTATCTTTGAAACAGATCAGAATGAATGCCAAGAAATTTGTTGTCTTATTATAACCTGTAGAATTTCTTTCCAGTATGTTATTGCATAAAGAGCAATAAATACAAAACACTTCTGAAAGGCTTACTGATTTTTATTTATTTATAAATTAATTGAAAGATTTTAAATAAACAGGATAATATTTGTTTGAGTATGTAGAACATTCACAAAACAGAAATCCTATCAAGTAACCAAAAGGGAAGTGAATCCTTTCCAGCCTCAATTTTTCATTCAAGTTTTAGCTTGAGATCAGTTTTGTCATCCGTATTTCAGGTTTTAATATTTGACATGCCAGTATTTGGGGAGCAATACAAGATATAATGAGCAACAAGTTAGTCTTCCAAAACAGCATTAAACATTAGAAACATTAAGCATCAGAGGCATTAAACATCTGTTATAAATTCTGTACAGACTTTGTCCTATGACTAGGACCACCATTCCTAGTGTTCACCTGCTAAAAGGGTTAGAGCAGAAAAACCATGCAGACTTTCCAAATCAAGTTCACTACTGGTTGCTCCTGGCTGCCTCGTGTAATTACCACAGCCTAAATCATTATTGAATTGGACACTGACAATTAAAGAATTTTCAGTTTTGGTGTACTGGGTGTGGTCAGCTTAATCAGAATGTGTTCATAATATCAATTTTAATTTTTTGTATTGACCATTATACCTATATGACCAAATACTTTGAGAAAAAAAAAAACCTGGCCAATGTCAGAGGAATTTTTTTACTTCACAATACAATCAAAATAAATTCAGTGGATGGAATAGAAACATTTTCCTTTTACGATCCCGTGTGTTTCATATCTGGACTTAAAAGAATGCAGAGCTAAGGCAAAGTATTCTCCTTCAGCGTAGTCCTGCTCCCTGAGTATTTCACATCACTTTCCTAGTTGTCCACATTTTCCCCAGGCACTATGCATAAAGCTTAGATAATTCATCAAGAACCAGAGATTTCATTCCAAATCATGTGTCTTGGTTAAGTGAAATGTCTAGCTGTTCCATGATGCTTGATTTATTGTAACACTGGAATGAAAAGAGAGAAGTCAAAATAAGATGCAAGAAAAACTAAGCAAGTATCCTTTAATATGTACTTTTAAGAAAACTGAGAAAAGGCAAATATATTCAAAGATTCAGATACCTTCAAATGCAAGAAGTGCATTCCTCTATTCTGCTAACTCAGTGTTTTAGCAGCCTGCAGTAATTTAAAGCTTTCTAAATCCATATTTGAGTTTTCATGCAGAAGTTTATTAAAAATTACTTTTCTGTCTACATAACACAATCCCAGCTCTGAAAACCCAGTATGAAAACAGTATATGACCTCATCCAGGACAGAGTATGTGACAAGGATGGTAGAGGATGGCATTGTATGGGCCATTGTAAGGTTTGTTTATTATAGTATGAACAAAGAAATACCTAACTTCAAATTAAGTTTTATCCTTTATTACTTTCTTAGGAATAGAAGTTCTTTGTGAGACCCTTCACTTTTAGTTCTGTGTTTCAAAGTGTGCTCTAATTTGGGGCATCTGCTATTCTTATTTTTTAAGCAAAACAAATAGTACAATTTCAAGGACTGTAAAGATCAACCAGTTCAAACCTCAAATATAAGAAATAGCTCAAGAGATCATTTTGCATGCGAGAGTAGGTTTTCAAAAGAAATTCATTGCCTCTGAATATGAAGCATTTCAGCTATGTAGTTGTATAAACCAGGACTGGATAGGTCTGGGAGTGCAATGACTGGCTCAGCTCTGTGGTGAAAGACTCCTTTGTGGATTAAGCTTTCCATATTAGTCAGCAGTAAAACATGCAGCACCCACAATTCATCTGTTCCTAAGGATTTTAATATTTTTTCAATGGTCTTTATCTGAGATGGCTTCCACCAATATGGAAATACATATTTTACTACATTAAGTTTTTCAGTTTTCAGTTTCTCTTCAACAATAGCCTTATTCCATTGTGCCTCAGTCTTTCTCCTGCATGTTTAACAGAGATATTCTAAATATTTGACAATGACCAGCCATAACTGTCTTGATCTATCATACTAAACAGATGGGACAAACTAATTCTGTCTTCCCAAGAGCCTTCTACCAATGAGGTGGTGTCCTCTGGCTTTCTTAGAGGGCAAAATTGCTGCCTTCCCATTTTCTTCCCTTCAGCTGGTCTCTCAGAGACACTAACTAGCACTGACTCCTCTTTGAGGAGAACTGAATAAGGACGTTGCTGTTTCCTAAATTCCATTGCCATGGACCTGTATGAAAATTCCTTAATGGATGCTCTGGGGGAGAGAGAGCTGTGTTAATTTTACTGTGGATTTGCCTGTGAAAGCAATGTTGGGACAGGAAATGCCATACTTACTTTGCAGAAATAGAATTTCTCTACCTTGCTGTTTTTCAAGAACTGTCAGATTCTTGAATGATGCATACATCATTTCTAAGAGCACAGTGTAAAGCATTACCAAGGGAATATCTGAAGATATTTACACTTGAGAGTTTACTTCCCCCTAGATTTCTTTGCTTCAGAGAAAAGCTTGAAACATCATTTGTTTTCTAAATAAATGTAACTATATTTTGTTTAGTATAATTGAATATTGCTAAAAGAAATTTCCAAGCTATCACATAAGTATTGCTTGCCAACACACCAATGTTAAGACTCTTTAAATCCACTTTTCTGGACAAAGCGGTAGGAAAAACATGAGAGGAATTTCTTACAGAACACTTCTTTTATACAAAACCCTGGCTTCTTATTTATGGTATGCTACTTTGCTCCTGGCTTTTTTTAAACTCCATTTACTTGACTAGAGGTAAACATCATCATTTCACTCTGGAATTATATCAGTAAGTTAAACCTGGTGAGTTTATGCAAAAAAATTGAGATCCGCCCATCCTGATATACCAAAATGTCAATTTTCTAAGATGCCCAGTACTTTCCCTGTAAAGAGAAAACATTAATAAATACCTCTCATTTTATAGAATAAGCAGAAACCAAGTACTTCTTGCTTTTTCACTCCTTAAACTGCCTGCACAATCCTGGGACTTCTAAAAATTCATATTAATTTTCAGTATATTCCTATGATAATTTGATTCAGTAGCTGACATACAGATTTTTTGAGGTGTTTGGATAATTAACAAAAATAGTTATTGCTTTTAAAATTACAAAAAATTGTATTGTAACAACATTATTTAAATTTTTAAGATATTGGAACACTTATAGTGTGTTTGGCTGAGAAGTTTACACATTGCACTAGACTTTTTATTAGAGTTGTGAAAAGACCCATTTTATCTTGCTCATGAAATAAAAATAGTCAAGAAAATAAGATGAAGGGACCTTTCAAAATAAAACAAAACACTTGAATTTTTTCCATATCTTTTATTCCTTTCCTTAAAATTACATATATTTAAATGTCATTTAGGAATTGTACTTTGCTGTGAGAAATTTAGCAACTATGCTTAAAAATGTAAAAACAAACTAAAAATACATAAACTAAAAAAAACTTGAGCTGCATGAATTGCATTCCATCCAGCAAAAAAGAATGCCAGATTTAGTGCAAAACCAGAGTTGATTACCACAGGATATGTTTTTGATTAACTTACTTGATCAAAAAATGGTTCCATTCATACTGTAATGTCCAGTTGTCTGCACTGTACTTAAGAAGACTAGACATATTTTAATTGCTGTGAGATACTTCCTCAACCAAATACAAGGCATAACTGCACAGCTAGACTCACATTTCAGCTTAACATAGTTTGTACATGCAAACATATAAGTCAGGAAGGAACATTCACACATGACCAGTTAGATGCAAGTTTCAAATCCGAAATGTGGAGGGCAGCATCAATTCTAGTGGCTCCTTCAGAGAATATATCCTCACAGCACCATCTGAATATAGGCTCAGTCTACCAGGGACAAAAATGAAGTTTTTCTCCAATGGATATTTGTAAACACACCTTGTGACATGAAGACATGTACATGCAGACAGTCACAGTCATAACTGATTAATATTCCATATATTAATCTGTTGGACAGTTCTCCTATGCACATTTATTCTACAAAGAAACAATTGCAGACTTGTTGTTGCCCTAAAGTGAAATAATATTTGACTGTCCCTAGACACTGAACAAAAGGCAGACAGGCCATTGTTCTTTCAAAGGAAGTCTATTTCTATCAGCCTCAAATTCAATGGACTGGGAAATTTTCAATGTCTAAATTACGTTTATAATTTTGGTATTGTGTTTCTATTCAGTGATACAATCCCTGTGGCTTCCTTTTTCCATGTCTCCCATGTCTGTTCTTCAGCTGAACAAGTAAATGAAAAAAATCCTCTGATAGGGTTTATTCTCTTTTTTTCCTACTGTTTTGAACATTTAAGAAATCTCACCTGAAATTTAAGTTTATATTATTTTATTTTGCTTTGAAATAATAAGAAAATGCTCTTAATTGAGATATCAGCAGTTCCTGGCCTTCATTCTTACCAACTGCTTTTATGTGAAGGGAAGTATTTTGGGCACATATACAGTGGCAAGGGGAGAAAGTTAAGGAGGTGCCATCCTCTCCATACCCATTAGTATTAATGTCTGTAGTATGTCCCTGTATGATAGTGTTGGAGTACTTATTTTCCTTTTCTTGCTTCTTATTAATTCAGGTGAGAAGATAGGAAGTAGATTACTGGCTAATAGTAAAGGGTTTTTTTTTACTTTTTCACTTGATTTTGTATGTTTAGGCTACACAGAATAATGTAGCGGTGCACATTTTGGGTTTTCTACTGTTCTGTATATTTTGTTATGTATTTGTAATGATTTGTTCCTACTCCCCCCCCGCCCCATCCTAAAACCCCCAACGGTGTTTCCCTTGTGATAGACATTGTCAATCACCTTGTAAGAGCTGGAAGATTCTGGGGAAGAAGCCCTAGGATTTGACAAGGTACCCTGGTACCACCTTCTTTCATTGTTCTGTTAAGTTTCCCCATTCTGGGTCACACCCTCCCTCCCCCGGGATTGATGCGAAGTTCTCCCCTGCTCAGTGTACGCCCCCTGTACTTAAGGTGAGGACAGAGGGGCTGCCGGGCATTCTCGGGGGCCCTCTCCCTCTCTGCTCTGTCCATCTGCACATGGAGGTAACCGGGTGGAATAAAGCCAGGTGAAACCCAAGCAGAGTCCACTCTTTCTTCCACGCCGTCGACCACGCTTCAGCCTGAGGTTCAGACCCACCAAATCTCTCTTATATAGGGCCCAGGGACAGAGCTAGCCTGTGAAGCAGCTCCACAGTGCCTTTCTATAGAATAATAAAATCACAATAGAATATTTGTTGGACGGGACCTGTAAAGGCTGTTTAGTCCAACTCCCTTGCAAAGTGCAGGGACATCTTCAATTTGATCAGATTGCTCAGGGCTCTGTCCAACTTCTGAACTTTTACAGGGATGGAACATCCATCCCCCCTCTGGGCAACCTGCTCCAGTGATTTGACACACTCATCATAAAAGTTTTCTTCCTTGTATCTAGTCTGAACCTACCATCTTTTAGACTGAAAATGTGGGGTTTAAACTCATTTAGTGTTTAAATTTTTATAAATTTAATTAGTTTCAAAATATGAGGAACTACAAATACTTTAAGCTAGGTGTACATCTAATACATATCTCTTTTCCCTTTTTGTCATGTTTTCATGGACTCAAATGCACAGAAGGAAGATATCAGAATGGCTTTACTTGTGCAGACAAGTCTAGGTGAAGTGTAGTTTTAAGCATACAATTAAACAAATTTATGTTTAATCCATAGAAATATTCCTGAGGCCAGCTGAAGCCAATGAAGTACACATAAGGATGTATGCAGGAGGAAGATCATACAAGTGGAATTTCTGAGGATGTTTCTCTTCTGGAGTGCTCAGTCTTTTCATAGCAGGGGTTCAGTATTTGATCATCTGTCTCAGCAGTCCAAGGACATAAATTCTTGCTTTGCAGCCATTCCTGGAGGCTAACACATTTCACCAGAGCAAGGGCCTGAGGTTCAAGCACAGAATGCTCTATCGCAGATATGGTACCATATTCAGAAAGGGGAAACAGCAGAAGAAGGTGGAAGTGGTAATTTATCAAAATACATATTTGTCTTTTTAGATTTCTTATCCTCATGATACTGAAGTCCCCTTTAATGCAAAGCAGTCCATGTTCATGAATTATGCATAATGTTGTCTAATTATTTGTATAGAAATCAATATTGCTGATCATTGCAATATCTGGGTCTCCAGAATAATTTGCTTCCTTTAATCTTCTCCTGACTATCTATAAAACAAGCCCTATATGTTTTGATAAGCCCAGCTAAATTTGCTCTTCTTCAAGCCCTATATGTTTTGATAAGCCCAGCTAAATTTGCTCTTCTTCAGTTATTCAATATCCAGTCTTCTTGACAAAGCAATACTGAGAAATAAAAATGGTGAAGCAGGAAGAGTTTAGACATACAGATATATACATATACGCTCACTGAGAGAGAATAGAAAAGGACCATCTGTAAATTACTGTTTTCCATCTCAGTCTTAGACTGTTCACCACCTTCAGGTTGTTTTAATATACAGTAAACGTTCAAAGACATACTTTTGGCAGAAGACCCCTGACCCTGGCAGCATTACAAGTGGGTGTCAGCTATGAGTTGTCCTGGCCCTCTATGCAATACCTCAGAGATTACTTGGCATCCACAAGTAAGAGACTTGTTTCAAGTATCAGTCTGTATTATCTCTAAAGAATTCTAGAATATCGTTTTTAAAGAGTTCCAGTGATTGTTAAGAAGGGTTTTATGCAAATGAATAGACAACAACATTGTGTGCACAGTTTTCCTATCAAGAATATTGACATTCTACATAAGTACTAGTGGTTGTGGTCCATTTGTTAGCCTGCTTCAGAGTGTTTCACCAGATTTTTGTCTTAGTTTTAAGGGAGAAAATATCCAGAGATAAAGATGTCCCTGCACTCTGAAGTGTACAGATATCTATATCTATATCTATATCTATATCTATATCTATATCTATATCTATATCTATATCTATATCTATATCTATATC
>VZDJ01000511.1:319170-431866 GCA_008694505.1 Cyanoderma ruficeps
TCTATATCTATATCTATATCTATATAGAATTCAAACTCTTTCACATCCACCTTACCCAAAGTGCTTCCAGCAGTTTTCCTGTCTGTCCGTAGACAGCAAGAGCTTAAAACATATACTGGCATTCTGAAAAAATAGGGATTTGAGAAATTAAGAAAAATTAGTGTTATAAACCTGATTCATTACTATTGTTTAGACTTTAATAATGATAACTGGGCTCTGGATTCCTGTGACTGTGAAGGAAAAATTAGTCCTATTCATTTTAAGCTTCCTGTTGGACTGTCATACAAGGCTAAAATTTTCAGATAAATAACCCAGAAGTGGGAACAAACTTCTGAGAAGGGACTTAGATGTAGAGAAAATTAAAATTTTGTAAATTCAAGGGATTTTTTTTCTTCTCTTCACTAAAGTAACATTATGAAAAACCAGTACAAAGATTCTGAATGACAACAAAACATGTTTTATTATTGAAAGAGATCACATGCTTTAATTTCTGCCCTGACTTTTCTGTCCAAATTTATGTGTGTGGTCCATAATTCCAAAGCGAACTGCAAGCAGTAAATGATGAGTGAAGCCCAGTTATGTGTCTATAAAGCATATAAAATGGAAAAATTTTTGAAAGTTTACATTTCTGATTTACAGGATTTCTATGTATTGATGTTTTTTAAATTGAACTTTGATCAAAAGTGAATGGAAGTATATGATATACGTGTATATATATACATATATATATATATAAAAGCAGTAGTCTGAAATTTTCCATTTCAATGTCCTCAAAATCATTTATAATATACCTTATTCTGGAAGTCACTAAGTATATACATTAACTCTTAGGAAAGTAAAAGCAAATGAAAATTGCAAGGCAGTAATCACCTTAAAATAAAAGATGTGTCAGATATATCCAATCACTCTCAAAGTTTTGGCTTGGTCCCTAAATTATCTGCACAATAACCTGATACGTGTTGTTTATAAAATTCTTTTCCAAGACACTCGTAACTGTAGGACATGCCACCAAAAGATCATATATACCTGCATTTTATTTCAAAAATAATCTGAGAAGATTCTTATTTCAAATAATGACCATGATTGCAGATGTTGAAACATGTTTAGAAATATAGACCATCATAATATTCTCGTATAATACTCTCATATTCTTGAAATATTCTCAAGACCCCCACTAAAGCCACAACAATGTTACTTACAAGCCAAATCAAAATTTAAATGCAACATAACAAATGATTTTCATCAGCAGAATGGCTGCTGCTTCAAAGAGATGGAAATATATTTTCTACATCAAGGTATTTTGGTTTCCCAAGTCTGCACATCACAGATTGTTAAACTGACTCAACACATTCAAAATAAATAACTATAAACAGGCAGAAACAATATTCAGAACAAAACTTCTGAATTCCAAAATGAAATATTGCTGTATCATATTCCATCAGTCCAAAAAGATAGTTCTACAAATGCCAATGTGTTAATAGTTGCCTCTGTTCTTAAAACTGTGGATTATCACAAGAATAGGACAGAGGAATCAGGAGAATATTTTCCATATTGTTGACATAGAAACAGTTTTGATGCATATTTTCTTACAAGTGCAAGGATTTACAACTCATAATTTTCAATTCAATGTCCTCACACAAAAGAAAATTATTTTCTTGGCAAAATAGTATGCATGCTTTGTACTTGTTATGTAATTTATAAGCCATATTACCAATAAACATTATTCTTGATTGCAATTGCAATTTTTTTAAGTAATAAAATTAGGGCAATATAATATTGGAAAATGCTCCAGAAATTCATCTAGCTCACTCCTTAGTCAATTGATAGATTCAGATATTCCTTTATCTCAGACCAATGTGATGCAGAATGTACAAATTTGTAGCACTTCCTGCACAGAAGAGATGCCTGGAAGGCATCAACATTACAAATAATATCTTGTTTTGTTCTTGTCCAAGCAAGAGAAGTTTTCAGGCCTGCCCTGTCTTGACATGTTTAGGAAAANNAAAAAAAAAAAAAAAAAAGCCAAAAAGAAGCCCAAACCAAAAATATGTGTTTCAGCTTTCAGTCTGTTGCCTCCCTAAGAAAGAATCAGTCTACCAGCGTAGATGTTGGTTAAGTGTTGGTGGCTGTGAAAATAAATCTGCAGCGTAGTTAGATGTTAAATATTGAGGTAAGTCTTTGGAAACATACTTCTCCAAGACTGCCTGCTGTAAATGCCCTGGGCATCATTCATTTTTTAGTAGCTGTATTCTTGAGAAATCTTGTTATTTCTTCTGGAAATTAGCTACCTATCTATTTTAGCCAAGGGATTCTACAGTTCCCACAAAGTGAAGTGCTTAAAGCTTTGGAATGGATCCCTCCCTTCTGCTTTAACTGTTGATTAGGTTTGCATTTTTCTTTTCCCCTGTTTTGAAATACATCTACAATCACAAATTACCTTTTCCTATGACAAAGAAAGAACAACAAAGTAAAAGTTATCATGTTAGATGTAAAGACAATGCCTTACTATTTTACGCTTCTATTATAAAGAAAAAAGAAGCCTCTATTATTTTTCTAGCTATGGTTTTAGAACCATAATGTTCCAGGACATGCTCACACTAAATCCAGGACATTTCAGTGTCCCGTGCTCTACAGTGATCTCATTTACAAGAGGCTGGGGGAGTATGGCCAGGAGAGCTGACCTGACCTGGCCAAAGGGATATTCCATACACAGACCAACATGGGCAGGGTGTGAACTGGGGGGAGCTGCCTGGGAGGGTCCGGGGCTGCTGGGGATGGGCTGGGCATCAGGCAGCAGGTGCTGAGCAACCGCGTCACCGTGCGTCACTGGCCTCTCGAGGGCTTTGTCCCTCTCTCTTTTTCATCATCATCATCATCATCATCATCATCATCATCATCATCATCATCATCATCATCATCATTATTATACCCAATTTCACTTATAAAATTATTGTTATCTCAATCCAGGGGTTTCAGACTTTTTTCTGATTTCCTTGCCCATCCCACCAGGAGGAGGGTTGCGGGAAGTGAGTGAATGGCTTCAGGCTATCCAGTTGTTAGTGGAGGATAAATCAGGGCTCAGCAATATGAACTTCTAATAAGGTCTTGCCAAAATGCATCATTAATAAACTGTGATAACTTTACTAAGACAGTGATTATTTTCAGTGCCCTAAAGAGCTCTAAACTTTTCAATTGACAATTCCAGTTTGTTCTCATGTGCATTTTAGATTACAAGGCTGCTAGATTTTAAAATATATTCAATTTGAAAGATTTTTTTAACGTTTCTGTCTCATAAGTAATGCTGATCATTAAACATACTTTTTCAAACTAATTGAGACTATCAGTTCACAAAACCTTTCATAGAAAAAGAACTTTGTCATTTTAAAATTGGAAGTGAATTTCAATCATCATGCTGAAGGATTTTATTGGAATCACAATACATATGCGTTCTTCCCTTTGTGATATATTTTAACTAGTATCTGGTCCAGGTTCCTTATATGTATTAAAACAAAGATTCATTCTGAATCAGGTGGAGAATTCCAATTCTGAATTCCAAGATAGAGTGTGGTTGTAGAACTCCTATGAAGGACTACCTAAGTTCTAACAAGAGGTAACTTGGGGCATCTTGCTCAAATTTTGGTGACAGAAAAGAACTAGAGGATAATAGAAATATATTAAAACTGCCTAAAAAATCAATTTATTTATTTTTTACCATTTTTAAAAGGAATTGGAATCTTTTATTTCAATTTTTTTTAAAGAATATTGCAAAATTTCAACAAATGAAAAATAGTTAAATCTTTTGCTTAGTCTGCATTGGCAGAGAACACATTTTCTGCTAACAGCCACAGTATTTATGCCAATATATACTAGATAAAGAGACAAAAAAGGATCTTGTTTCTAACAATATTTGGATAGCTATCAATTTCCTACAAAGTTATTGGTATCTAGGTTCTATCCCAGGAAAATTTCTATCAGGAGTCTGCAGTGGAACATGATAAAACACACAAGAAGTATACTTTCCCCTTTTGGAAAAGCAAATATCTGAGTTCTTACATTTGTTTTATTCTCCTTCCTGTACAGTATAATTGTTGTGACACCTGAGTGCCATATGAACCATTGAGCAATGTTTAATTTTCATTCAGTGCTGCAATATCATTCCTAAATGACCTGTAAAGTAAAAAAACCTATAAAGTAATTTCACAAGCAGTTTCTAATATCTCACAAAAATAAAGACTCCACACTGATTATCATGATAAATGTGCCACAAAAGCAGATATCCCACAGGCATCGACGTCTTCCCTCTGGGCTCCCTTCAACCCTGTCCTCAGGACAGGGAGCCTCATTGAACCTGGTAAGCACCAAATCAATTACTCTACATACTCTGTCCTCAGGGCAGTCAGGGTCAGAAGACTGGGCCAGAGAACTGCTGATTTCAGGAAAATGAGGATCATCAACAGAAGGGTTTTTTGTAATGCCAACTTTGTTAAAAATAACATCTCAGAAAGAAATCACAGTGTTCAGCATGAGTCCTGATCCATCAGGTTTCATTCCAAAGGGACTCACTATAGCATAAGCTATCCTGCTTCCAGACCAAAGTGAAGATTACAGAGCAGATAATTCAGTTACGTGGGCACAAATAATAAATACAATACAGACCTCAATTGACATGCTCACTTGAATTTAACAATGAAAAGATTGCTTTCACAGGACTCCTAAACACTGGAGCCCATGTCACAGTGATCTCTCAGTATCTACAGCCCTCCCAGTGGGCTTTAACATCTACCAAAGCACACTTTTGGGTATGGGAGGAGAGAGCAGCAGCATGAAATGCATTGAGATGATTAAATTCACAGGATCAAACAGACATGTTGCCACCACCCAAACATTTGTGGTAAAAGCCATCATAGTATTGTGGGGAAGAAACATTCTATCTCAATGCAGTATGAAATTTGAGACAGATTTTTGATTAAGACCATTGGAGAGCGTGGCACACTTAAATTAACTTGGACCACCAACACACCTGTTTGGGTGAACCAATGGCTCCTTCCTGAAGAAAAATTAAATGCGCTCCACTCTCTAATTGAAGAACAGCTGGATAAAGGTCATATAACACCAACCACTAGCCGTTGAATACCCCTGTTCTTGTCACCAGAAGGCGTAATAGTGATAAGTCACACCTTCTCCAAGATCTGAGAAAGATTAATGAGGTGTTTGAGGATGTGGGATTTTTACAACCAAGCCTACCATCACCAACCATGATTCTCCAAAATTCACACATGAAAAGAATTGATCTCAAAGATTTTTTTTTCAATATCCATCTCCATCCCGATGATGCCCTCAAGTTTGCCTTTTCAATTCCCAGCCTAAGCTGACAGTTTCCACTCCAGCATTATCATTGGACAGTACTTCCCCAGGGGAAGAAAAACTCATCAAACATTTGTTAATGGTTGGTTGCAAAAATTTTAACACCAAGCAGTTCATCAAGCTCATCCTCAGCTAATCATCTATCATTACATCGATGACATCCTCATTGCAGCAGAAAAGGAATCCATATTAAATCGAGCTTTGAAATCCACCATAATAGCAGTTCAACAGGCAGGATTCGTTATTGTCCAGGAAAAGATACAACACACTTCTCCCTGGAAATATTTGGGTTACCATGATAACATTGTGCACGATATGACTTCAGCCACTTCTCCTTAACAAAAATCCCCAGACACTATAAGATCTGCAAAAATTGATTTGAACTGTTAATTAGGTCAGACCCCTTCTGGGTATCAACAATGAAAATTTGGCCCCACTGTCTGAGCTCCTAAGAGGGGACTCTGACCTGAACTCTCCTAGACAATTGACTAGAGAAGCAAAAGAGGCCTTAAATGAAATCTCATAGGCCATTCAATGCAGACAGGCCTACCAAATAAATCCTGGTTTGCCTTTTATATTAGCTATACAACTTCAGTTGTATGCATCGATTTTTCAATGGGATATTAGATCACCTGATCCTTTATTAATTTTAAAACTAGTAGTTAAAACTATTAACACAAAAATTGAAATAATATTTGATTTGGTTATATTAATTTGATTATAGGAGCCAGGTCTCATTTGTACTCATTATCAGGCCAGGAATTTCACACAATATTCATCCCTCTGACTTCATTATATTTGAATTGGCTCTTACACAATCAGAAGAATTTAAAATTGCCTTTGAAAATTATCCTGGTCAGATCTCAATTAATTTCTCTAAACATAGGTTACTGAATTCAGCTTTTGTATTAATCCCAAAACCATTGAGAAGTGAAACACCTTTAAAAGCCTTGACTCTTTTTACAGCTATATCAGAGAAATCCCATAAATCAGTAATCATTTGGAAAGATCTCTTAACTAATATCTGGGAATCAGACATTGAGATTGCAGAAGGATCCCCCCAAATAGTAGAATTAGCAGATGTGGTTAGAGCCTTTTCTAAGTTTGATTGTCCATTTAATTTGATCACTAATTCTTCCTTTGTTGCAGGTACTGTCCAGAGAGCAAAAAACCCTTTTTTGAAATCCATTGCCAATGAATATTTATATTCCCTGCTTAAAAACTTGATTTCTCTTCTTTCTCAAAGACAGCATCCTCATTGTATTACGCATGTTCATTCCCATACCCAGTTGCCAGGATTTATTTCAGAAGGTAATGCAAAGGCTGACACACTCACGGTGACCATCCAAACAACTCTGCTCAACATCTCTGAGCAAGCATGCCTCAGTCACTCCTTTTTTCATCAAAATATTCATGCCCTAATAAGAGTGTTCAAAATTAGCAAAGAACAAGCAAAAGCCATCGTAAGTACATGCCCAGAATTGTCAAAAGTATTCATTGCCATCCATCAGCCCAAGAGCAAATCCCCAAGGATTGAACAGTCTAGAAATTTGGCAGATGGATGTCACCCATTATCCATCTTTTGGAAGATTTAGATGTTTACATGTTTGCATAGACACTTTCTCTGGGGCTCTCTACCCCTCTGCTCATATTGGGGAGATTGCAAAGGAGGTCATTAAACATCTATTACAAGCATTCTGCACCCTAGGAATACCTAAAGAAATAACAACTGATAATGAGCCCACTTACACCTCACACAGGTTTCACATTTATGGGAAATAAAGCATACAACAGGGACTCTTCACTCTCCACTCTCCCATAGGCCAGTCTATTATAGAAGGGGTTCATGGCTCTCTTAAGAGCTTGCTAGAAAAGCAAAAAGAGGGAGTGGAAGTATCATCTAATACAGAAAGATTATCCAAGGCTCTTTATATTTTTAATTTTCTAAACAATTCTTGGTTGGAGCCAAGCTCCCCTATAATCAGGCATTTTACAAATTCCACACAAGCCCAATTAAAGCCCCCACTGCTGATTAAAAATTCTGAAACCAACAAAATCTTAGGGCCCTATCCATTGATCACCTGGGGGAGAGGGCATGCTTGTGTTTCTACAGGTGGAGGACCTAAGTGTATACCAGCAAAGAATGTCAAACCTTACCTGCAGCCGCTCCAAGAATATCAGGAGCCCAAAGAAAAGACAGAGGAAGGACCCACTGGAGAAGACCCACTTGGACTGGATCAAGACCCACTCAACATAGGATGACACAGATGATCAGTCAGAAAACCCTGCTTGTCCTATGAATCTTCTTAACATTTTGCTCCTCAGTAAGAGCTGGGTAGTCCCACAACCCAAACAGAACATAGCAGGAAACGCTATGCCTCTCAGTGGCCAGCCCTTTCTCCACGTGTCTAGTTGGGTCACCCATGGATGTGTGGCTGGTACCAGAGGATGCCATCTGTGCCCCACAAAAAAGAGGTTATTCTAGAATTCACAACCCTGTGGATGCTTGGGATTATTGGACCAGGAAACTCCCACGTGCACCACTTGAGCCACAAGAATTAGAACTTCTCGTCTCTGTAAAAATGGATTATTGTATTAAATTCTATTTCAGAGAACAAAGTCAATCAGTAATGTGGATTAGGGATAGATTTCATTTTGTGAATAATAAACATACTGAAGTCTGGGATGTTTCCCCATGTAATCAGATGTATAAAAATCAGAACCTATGGTGTAATCATCCCTCACCCATCTCATCCTGGTCCAGTAGTTATCCCATCCAGTTACCATCTGGCATGATTTTAACCTGTGGGGATAGAGCTTGGCCAGTGATTCCATCTCATATCAAGGGCAGTCCATGTATCTTGGGAAGGCTCACCATGCCAACATGCAATATTACGATGCCTGTAAAAAACAATTGGCAAGGTTAAAAAGATCAATCCACCAGTTTGAGAAGGATTGCAATGATAGAATCAATTATTGGACTAAACCAACAGAAGTGGTGATGTCTGTGCTATTGCCATGGGTAGCAGTAGCAAAGGCATTGAAATAACTAGATGGTATTGGGTGATGGCTGAGCAAACAGACCAGTGCTACATCAATCGCCCTCAGTTACTTATGGATGTGGATTAGGCATGCCACCCCCCAGAACTGAGCTGCCATAGATTTCCTGCTGCTGGCATATGGCCACGGCTGCGAGGCTTTGAAGGGATGTGCTGTAGGAACCTGTTAGACCATAGCAAATTCATTAATCACAGCATAAGCATCCTGGAGGAAGAAGTAAAGAAATTGCAGGTTGAGCAGGGTAGTGATTGACTCAACAAACTATTTAAGGGATGGAACAACTCTGGCTGGCTGTCATCCATGATCAAGACAGGACTTTTAATACTGCTGATTATGGTTTTGTCTGATTATGTTACCTTGTTTGCTCGGTTGTATGTTAAAAATGTTTAAATGTTCTGTACATTCTTTATTTGAAGTAAAACAAAACAGGCAAGATGTGGGAATTGGACTGGGAGGCCCTAATAGAGAGCTAGGATAAAACCCTAGTTTGAAGCTTTGGGAAACCCCCTGTTAAGGTATGGTGAGAAAAGTTTTCTTATGGGAAGTTGTTATGTAAGTTGGTTTGTTCATATAAGGTTATGTTCTAGCATGTTCCTGGTTTCTGTTCCCCAACTGGTTTAATTTTGCAACCATAATTTGCATACTCCTAATCCCCACTTCCTATTTGCTCCTTCCCCTTAAGCTCCGCCCCTACCTACCTTTTATAAGTAAGCACCCTGGCCTGGGTGCTTTCTGTTGAACTTTATACTGAGATCGCCTTGCAGTTTGTTATTTTGCCCCTTCTTTCTTTTTGGGTCACTGAATTGTGTCCATCTCTCATTTATTTCAATGCCAAAGGACTTTCACCCCCGAAATCCCATGGTGACATCCCGGCCTTCCTCTCCAGGCCCAGGGATTATCACAAGCACCCTTCTAAATGGTGCCCACTTACTATAACAGAAATATTATTACAGATTAATTCTTGGAAACTACTTTTTAAAAAATGCATGTTGTTGGAGCCTACCTATAGCAGGTTCTCTTTAGATTTAATAAAATGCTCTTGCCAGTATTATCTTTGTTGCTCCCAGAATGCTGTGTGGGAACAGCAGAACACTGCTAGACCACCTGAAAACCCTTTGCCGCTCCCAGAATGCTGTGTGGGAACAGCAGAACACTGCTAGACCACCTGAAAACCCTTTGCCAGTTATTTTCTTCCAGGCTTTTCCAAAAGTGGAATTAGCTTTGCATTGGTATTACAGGAAAAAATGCAAGAAAACAGTCAGTTCCCAGAAAGATGGCACTCAGACATTGCAGTTGTCAGATTTTGTAAACTGAATATTTTGCAAAATGGAAAGTCAAATTTAATCTCAATTTCCAGCTAAACTGGAGAATGAGGAGTAGAGTTTTTTGATAAATAAAGCCCAACAAGACTTCTTAATTCTTTAAGAATGTAACAATTCTTAAATTCCTCAAATTTACAGGAATAAAAAATATTTTTCATTATCAATATTCGGATGCACTATTCAAATATTTTATCAAAAATGAAACAAACAAACCTAATTTGACTTACTGTCCATTCAACCCTATATTCTAACTGCTAGAATTGACTGTCTTTTAAAGAAAGCTCTGTTTACATACGAAGGTTGTCATAAACATGGCGATAATTTGCTTAAAATAGAAAATTATAACCAATAATAAATATTTTATTGTTATATGTTTATTAATGTTATTAATGATACAGAAAAATTTGACAGTGTATCATCAAACAGACTGGAATCAACAGAACTACCTTAGGCAAGATGTATATTCTCCAATATTATTCTAGTAGCAGGCTAGAGCTGACTTGGCATTGAGCAATGGAGAGTGGGAAGAAAAAGCAGAAATGTATATTTATGTCATCCATCAACTCAGCAGCCTTGGAGCTTCGAAGAGTTGCTGGTAGACATCAAGCTTACTTCTCCCTGAGAAAAATATTGAAAAAGTTAGTATTTGCTCTCTCACTTTTAATTCAGCCTGCTGCCCAGGGAAAGGACAGACATAGTAACATGCATTTTATTCTACAAAGTACCATATATCTAGGAAGCTATAAATTTCTCAGTAGATTGTAAAATATTCTGATTTTAAGACAGTGGCTTAAAATGATAAATAATGCAAAAAATACACAGTCATGACACAATAAAGTTGCAATAGCCAGAATAATTCCTATATAATTTTGGCTTCACATCTTATATTTCTTGCAAACAAGCTAAATTCCATAGTGGTAAGAGTGTAGTAAAACTTTATACCTTGTATTTCAAGCCATACATCTACAATTGCACCAAGTGCTTGGTAAGCCAGTCAGCACAGCCTGTGCTTTTCTGTCTTAAGCTGAATGACAGACAAATGTCTCCAGCCATGCAGGTGCTCATTAATGTACAGCTAAAGCCACCACACTGCAACCTAGAAACAATGCAATGCAAAAATGAGACCTCTGAAAGCCTGTGTAACCCAATGAGCACATCTACCAGGAGCTGTTAGTCAAATAAACAAGCAGCTCATTAGTTTCTTATTGCTAGTCCTAAATGCAGGAAATTCTCTGGAAAAAACAAGGCATGATAGTCACAATCTGTCTGGGTCTGCTGAATCCAATCAAAAGAACTTGGAGAGTACGTGTTGGTGCTGTGAGACTGAGGAATGCAAGTGGAGACCCAGGGGCTGAGGAACCCTCCACAGTCTGTTTTGAGCCTGCTAATGTGCTCTGCTCACTTAATGGCATCTTATAAAACACCTGGTCTCAAACACTCAAATATTGATTCAGTATATGGAAATCTGCTATTACACTACTGCTGTTTCTAGGAACAGCTTATATAAACAGAACTGACATGATTGTGCCATATGGTTTTATTTCTGGAGTACTCTGACTACATTTCTTAGGGGGAGGGGGTAATTGATTGGAGTGATTTATAGGTCCCCTTCACTTCCTTCAAGGTGGATGATGACTAAGCTGTATAAGCCACAAATTTTGGTGTCCAGGTTCATAAGGGTTGTCAGTTAATGGTTAACCTAATGACAAATCTCTGCTGTGCATTCACGTGTGACTCCAGTGAGTGGATGATAAGGGCTAAATCCTCCATAGAGTACAAATGTGCAGGCTGAAAAGGAAGTACGTTTTACAGGCTCTGTGTGCTTTTACCATGCCACATTTACCACATATTAGTGAAGACAAGGGAAATGAGAAGGTTTGAAGGGACAAATAAGTTGTGGTCCTTTCACAAATAGCAGTAACAACTTAAGTATTGTACCTGGATAAAGAGTGAAGCTTCAGGTTCTGGGTTAGGTTTAAAATTCTGAGGAATTTAGTCAGCTTGAAGATGCTGTTTGTCCTGACATTCCTTCCTCACTAGCCTGACTCTCAGGCCTTGCTCTCTCAGGTTGTCCCAAAAATCTGCCATACTCCTGCCACAAGTCTTTTATGTTTTGGTGGATTCAGTTATATCAAGATCAAGGATCTACAGAGTCATGGGAATACGAATGTCCCATGTGACATGAACTGGATTGCAAGCAGGAAGTGAAAAAGATGTATGCAACTGCTTGACTGTCCTCTTCCTCTGTTCCGTGTATCTTCATTGCAAACATCTGAACCCTGAAAAATGGCTTTGTTCAACTGAATTTGAACTACTCCCTATTCTCTTCACAGGCCTTTGGCTCACATGGCTTTCTGGGTGCACTTCATCTCCATATTTCCTCTGAGGAGTTACAAAATAGAAAAGAATAATCAGCTACCCGAATTACAGAGACACAGCTGTGCAATTGTCTCCTTGCATATATTGCAAATAATCTCTTAAATATTAGTACTACTTCTGTGTTTTGGATTGATTGCATTGTACCTATGCTAGGAGCATACTACAAGGTCTCAATTGATCATCATTTGATGCTGTTAATTGTGCACCTGGTACTTATCTATTGTCCTTCTGCCTATGCAGTTTGTCAGACTGGGGAGGGAGGACCAGGAGCACTGTTATGTGTGGAGCTGATTAGGCACACTGGGCAAGATTAAACCCTTGGCTGGTCTGTCCCTCTTAACTTTCTTATCATGTGAGGTCTAAAACACCCCAGAATGCCATAATGCAGAAAGGTAACTCACCACATCAGATTGGATTAACAGTCCATCTTGTCAAAGCCCTCTTACTATGGAAATATCAAATGCTTTAACAGAAACAATACTGCAATAAAAAAACCCCATGTTTAAACAGAACATTTCAGTCAGCTCAGTGGCATTTATATATTACCAGGATGTAATGAGTTCTGCTGACTCATTTGCTTAGTGAAGGCTATTTCCTTGTCTTACCTTGGAATTAACTGATTCAGTGCACTTACATAGAAGAGAACATGTGTTACATGCCCTACAACTGTTCTTCATTTTACAATTTTTTTTTACTTTCTAGGTTTGTTGAGGGTTTTTTGGGTTGGAATTTTTTTCCCCCCAATGAGAAGACCTCTTCAGTTGAATTATTTCAGGTTTGGGGGGTTTTTCTGGTGCAAAATTTTTCTAATTTCTTTATTGGTCCTACTCTGGGATACTGCCAACTAATAGTATATACTTTCCAGCCAAAAGTGACAGTGACAATATTAAATATTAAATGGAACTTTTTTTTACACATGGTACTATGGGTTTTAAAGTCTTCTGTCTGCTTCCACAAGCATATTCCTCCCCTTAGTTACATAATTTTTAAACCAATGCTAATACATTTTAATACTTTTAAGGTGGCACTATAGATGGAGTGGGTTTAAAATACAAAAGAACATTATTTATTTTCACACTCCTTGTGTTTTAATATCTTAACTGTAAGCATTAATTAAGGCCTTTTTTTCTCCTTTCCCACTACCTAGCCATGCAGCAGGAAAAACATCAGGAAAAACTTCCCTTACATCTAAAACAGTTTACAGGTGTAGAGAGTCTGCTGACTTGCCCTGTGTGGAGGTCAAATCAGAACAATGCTTCCCCATTAGGAAAACCCTTCTCTCTTAAGACTGTGGGGTCAGAAACACCAGTCTCTGACATTTCTTCCACATCACTGTATGTCATGGGCCAATCTCTCATACGCATTTTTACTGCTTTTCTTCTGCTCCACCATTCCATGGCTGACCATCTTTATTTGGTGAGCTTTCTGTACTGAGAAGGAAGCAGTGAAACCAAGCAGGGAATCTGAGAAACCTAAGTAGTAGCCCTTCTGAGTGGAGTTTAGGTTAGTATAGGATGATGCACTCTGCTGAGGGTGATAACTACCTGAGGTGTGGGGAGGGGGGCAGAACAGACTGTGTGATGCTTCAGGGTCAGGACAGCTGTTCTGTGTGTGCCAGCAGAATCAGCCTGTCCAAGCCCAGGCGGTTTTGTTCTTCAGCTACACCTGGTGCCAAGCACACTTAGCTCTTCCACTTTGTGGAACCACAATATCATCAAATTAGTATCTCTCTAACACAGCTTGCCAACAGAAAATGCAAGGGAAACAGCATTTACCCTGCTCAGAGCTTGCCACTCTGCTCTTGCTAATCCCTAGGCCACTACTGAGGAGCTTTATACAGCAAATGGAGGAGGCAAAGCAGACATATTATCCTTAATTTTGGTGTCATATAGGGACCAGTATGGGCAGTGAAGTAATAATAAGAGAAGTATTAGCAGACCATGAAGGGAAACACAGGGATGACTTGAAGTGCAGTAAATTCAGGTGGCCAGAGACAGTCTGGGTGAAGAAAGAAATCCACCTGTTTAGTCTCAAGTACCCTTTTAGCAGGGTCACCCCCATCCTCATCATCCCCACCAGGCACCCACCTTACCCCTGTCCCAGGAACAGGCCAGCCAGGGACCTCAGTAATGCTACATGGGCTCAGTGGGGTTCAAGGAATCAACACAGCCACAATGTCACCTGGGCTTTAGCACTTGGAATAAGCAGCAGCTCCTTAGCTATCTTTCACAAAGACAAAATAATTCGAATTTATGTGATGATGTAAATTTCACCAGACAGAGTGTCAGAGCTGTATCCAAAATTTAAAATGTTTGTAGAAAGCCTGATGATTTCTTTTTTAGGTATGGCTTAATGGAGTCACTGCAAGATCTGCCTCAGCCAACTCCTTATGTCTCAGTGCTCCTGTCTGAGTTGATAACACTTTGTACCTTTGAACTTTAGGTCTCTTTTCCCCCTGAAATACCCTGCACCTGCATTTTTGTAATGTTTTCACCAGTCCACAGGTATTCCTCCTGCTTCTCTCTTAGATCTTTTGTTTCTGCAAAGTACTGTGGCTCAGACTGTGACCTGTGTGGCCAAGTCCACGGAAATCTCAGAAATGAGATTTTCAAAAGATAGGGAGATAAACGGAATCAAGTATGGCTAGATGTGCATATAAGGGAGAAGCATGAAAATTCCTCAGTTAAGACTCATGATCACCTAGTGATATTCAAATATGAGGATCTTAATCACCTTAATTAGCATAATTGCAAACAAAATAAATTATACCCAAAACATTTAATACAATAAAAGGAATGTTACATTGGGCTATGAAAACCAGATGAGCCTAATCAAACCCTAATATCTTATCTTGAGATTTTTAGAAATCCTTCCTCCTCTCTGCTTGATTTGGTTTTAGTTTAAATAGAAAAACAGATGGAGGTCAGTGTTTTGTATTCAGTTTAAATATGACCCAGGGGTATTTCAATCTCTCTAGACAAATTGATTTCAAAAGAACCTAAGTGTTTAGTCAATATCTAATGGTGATTATTCATGGGCTTTCTGGTACCAGCAATTCTCAATATAAAATTTCCCATCATAAGGGCTTGAATGTGAATTTCAAACAATGCTTATTGTTATTTAAAGGCTTGGGATTGATAATACTCAATGCAGGATTGATGATTTTATTCACCGTAATTCTTTTTATGAAGGCTTTAAGGAAACATTTCCTTTGGCTGTAGAGAATTCCATCTTACTCTTCCAGAGTATTTCACGAAAAATGAACATAAGTTTATCTTAGTAGGAATAAATCAGTAGCCGATTTTCTTATATAAGAGAGACAATACAGTGATTAATTTTTACATAACATAACTGACAAAACTCTTTTCATGCATGAGCCAAAAGAATACTGTCAGACTGGTGTGTGTTGTACAGAACCAAAACAAAAAACATTTGAATGGCTGACAGACAACCTCCAGTACTTCTCATGTTAATAACATTAATGTTCACATTGTTCTGGTGCTTTAGCTTTCAGCTCATAACTGCAAGGCAAGAATCTAAGTTCTGTGAGATATATTGAAATAGGATACATATCTTGTGAGGGAAATCTGCCTAATTTAGGAGTTTATTATTTGCTGAGGTCCAAGTCATTGCACAGGTCATCTGCCTGAGTCCAAGTTGAGATAACATCCACAATATACATGTGCCTCATTTGAAATTGGGAAGTTTGGCTTCTGTAGCAGGAGAAAGTTTGTAAAATATAACTTTTTTAATTTTTAAAAATATGGCTTAGCTTCAGAACCACATTGTATGTTTGGCAAGGAAAGGGCAAGCAAGAGCAAGAAAATCCTTAAATCACAGCAATCTGTTCTTTGGTGATCAGCCACAGGAGATCCCGGGAAGGATATCTGCACCGCAAAAATGCTTTGTGTCAGAGCTCTATCCTCTGTGAGTGCTCTATTAGTGATAATTATATTTCTGTGTAGTTTTTTATACTACAAATACCATCATTCCTCTCTATAATGATGGAGCATAAGGTCAACAGTGGAAAGCTCACCTAGTGTTAACATCAGAGACCTAGGAGATCACAGGTGAGAGTCTGCATCCCTGTGCTCCAGTTCTTTCCTCTGAAAATAAGACAGTTGAACAAGTCTTTTTTGTGAAGCATGATGCAGACACCAAGTGCTTACTGACAAGGCTTCAGAGAACCTCATCTGTCAACAAGAACAGTAGAACAAAAATGTCATATTTCTGAACCCCTGCCAGGAAAAGAAGGAAATCTCTAAAATAGTCAAGATTTCAAATCCCGTGTTTCTCATAGTTAGTGATATATTTATTTAATATCCCCATGGTTTTACTTTAAAAGCTAATGGAAAATACATTTTTCTGGAAAATAACAGCTAAATTTCTTTTGAATATGGAAAACTAAACCTATTACCTTTCTATTTTTTGTCCCCAAAATGCCTTCCCTCTTTTCAGGTTACTTTCAATACAGAAGGATTGTAGTACTCATATAACAATATATAATTCATTAAACTGTATATCAGATTGTGGTCTTTCCAATATATTCTCTTTATAATCTAGATTTTCTGATCACTATTAGCTCCCACATCAAGGAGGAACTACAAAAGAAGAGACTTCACAAATACCATAAAAGTCAGATTCTCACAGCAATTAATAAAAGGGACTAGAAGTAGAATTTAAAACATATAATACAATAAATCAGAGTTAGACAGTGGTGTAATAAAATAATGCTTTAAAAAGGGGAAATGCAAGATAAATATGAGTAAAAACTTCTGCCAGTGGAATGTTTTATGCTGCTAGAATAAATCTCCCAAGGAAAGTAAGGAATCCTCCCCTGTGGGTTTTTGCACAGTGAATGCACAAACTCTTCATGATATTATTGAATGAAGTGATCAGACATATCTTTAAAAGGTGCTTTCCATATCCTGCCTGTTCTGTCTGTTTGTCAGAGAAGTTATATTTTTCGATGGTTGCATTGAAAATTATGTAAATTTCTTAAAGTCAATTTTTTCATACCTGTAAAAACATAATTTTCCAACTTCACATTAAATGATTGAATTTATAAAGAGTAGCCATATATAAAAAATGTGTGATATGTGTACTCACTGTTAGTAAATTATTTTATATCAGTTACTTCAGGAAAAATATATTAAAATGGGTAATTGCATCACAGTGAACACCATCACAGTAAGGTGTGGAAGGTTCCTCATCTTTAAAAATATTGCCCTTAGTAAGCTGTCCTTAATGTTATGTTGTTCAAGTAATTAAAATAGAACTCATACTTAACTTTTGTACCTTTAATTCTTTATTTTTATACTTTTATTGTGTTTATGTAATTATTTTTAAAGTTGTTACCTTTCTATCTTACTCAGAAATGAAGAAAATAAATTCATTTACAATTTGCTAGCTTATTGGTGAACCAATATGATTTTTTAAATATTTCTTTTGCTCTCCAAGAAATTTGAATTAAGAATCTTGCTATAATCTGTAAATAAAACCCATATGCAAAAAATGTGCAGAGGATGACTTGTGACAGAAAAAAAGTAACTCTAAATCCATCCATTTTTGCCAGTCTTTCCTAAAGACAGAATAAAGACTAAATACAAAGCCATATAGGGAATATATTAATCAGTATATCTCATTTAAAAATTGTTGCTTTGTGTTTCAGGCGCTTTCAAATTGAGCAGGATTTTTCTGTACCCCAAGGGAGCGAGTGAGTAAACTGTGTTGCTTCTGTTGCATTTTATGGATTTAACAGTAAGAATTGTACTTTAAAATGAAATTATATTCCAGGATTTATTCTACATTACGACCCAAGAGATGTGCATTCCTTAGATGTGACATTTCCTGTGGAGTCACCGAAGGCTCACATAAAGCTCATGTGTAAAGCTGTCATAGAGGTTTCCATATCACTCCCAGGAGAAGCAGGGCACTGCTAAAGTGTCCCTGGAACCTGGCACAGTCCTCAGCTATTCCCTGGGGACCCTGTCCTCCTCAGACTTATGCTGGAGGATTCAGTGGCATACAAACAGCTCAAGATAACAGGATCACAAAGAAGGCTTTAAATCTGCCTTGAAGGTATACACAGAACAGAGCAGAGAATACACAACAAAACCTATGTACTAATCAGGTAACTGCAGGAACCACTGGCAACAAGTGGAGAACAGAAAGTCTGTCACAGACTTAAAATCATGTGATTGTGACTCTGAAGAAGCTCTAGTTTTGATTAGAGACCTTTTGTTTCTCTCTGTGTGCAGAGTCAAGTCTTACACTGTAAATATTTCATCATGGGTACCCAGTCTTCGTCTGTTTGGAAACCTGATTTCAGAAGCAGTAAGAAATACTGAGGGTCAAATTTATACTTGATGTAACTCCCTGGCAGAAAACCAAGGATAAATTTGGCCCACGTGTATGAATAGAAGTAACTAAAAATGTACAAGTGTTACAGAGCGAGATAAAGCAGCAAGTCGAGGGAGAACAGAGGGCATCAGCTTGAGAGGTAATCAATACGTGTGGGAGGCTGGAAAAGATAAACACTAATGTCAACAGAAAGTCAGAAGCAGGGGGAAGAAAGAAACCTATCACTGTGTTGTATAACAAAAACTTTCTCTCTGCAACCATCAGAGCTTGCCTTTCGTTATTCAATTGTTATGGGTTATATTATGCATTTTGACCACACTAATAAGCAAAATCAGAAGTGGTGTTTCAGACCTTTTCTCAGGCTTTAATATGAAGTTTTAATATCCCATTTTAATGGAAAAAACTTCGTTTGCAGTTCTGATTACACCCCACCACCCATGGCCTAAAAAAGTGGGCATTGATTGTTAGAGGATGTGTACAGTAAGGACAAGGCAGCTGGAGGGATCATGTACTGCCCCCAAAAGGAATGGACAAATAAAAAATCAAGCCTGCAACTGTCCTGTTCCAATGTCAGTAATTTCTAATAGATGAAAGGTGCTTTTTAATGAATGAATAAATATCTAGACAGATCCCAGCCATGGTACACATAAGACCTTGCTAGTCCAGAAGTGCAACAGATAAAATATTAGGGGAGGATTTGGGCTGAATATCTCACCCTTATTTCAGATAAATAGGGATCTATTTATTTTTTCAGGTTGGCAGTGTGTTGGCCAACTTACAAAGAGAGAATCATTATGTAAAATTAATATCTGGATTCACCATTGGCCAATATTCCATGTAGACATTCATTCACACGTAATTAAGAAAGTGCAAATATAAGCAAGGTATTGACTAAGAGACTTTACATTCCCTAACTCAGTGGCTTCTATAATATAATTTTAGAACACATGAAGAAATGGTTTTTGTTATTCTACCTGACAGAAATATGCAGATCCTTTCAGATCTTGACTGTTCTATCAGGTGCTTTGAATACACAGGTACTACACCAATGTTAGGCAATCCTCCACATAATAACTGAATTTTATTTTCATAGTTCAAATGTATGATCTACATGACTGCACCTTTTAGACACATGCTCTTTTATTCTTAAAAAAATCTGACCACTGTGTTTTCCCATGTATGAACTAAGATATTTTAGTGCTTGTTGGTACTTTTTTAACAGCATACAAGTAAAAGACTACAGTGTGTAAAGGGAAACAGGTAAGTCTGCATTTTAGCCCACTTTACATGTGCTTTGGCAGTATGTCCTGCCACTACGAATTTTTAAAGGGGTCCACAAATCTCAAAACAATAGTACTCTAGCATTTGTGGGTTGTATTTTCAAATCTTTACTGCTAAATTAAATCACTTTGTGCTGGAGAGAATCCCACTGTGGCTTTGTCATTGACTTTACCAGGAACAGAGCCAGACCCAAATGTCTTGAGAATTATATTCTAATGTACATAGATGGTGGTCATCTTCCTACAGTGTTTTAACTTTTTTATCCCAACGACTAAGAACTTGCTAATCTAACAGAAAGCATCTCATAGAATATTTTGTGGGTCCCCTGGGAGAAACAAGGGTCTTAAAAGAAAGATAACAAGGCAGATTTGTTTCATCATCAATAAGTAGTTTATCATTTGACTGACACAGGAAATCTTGGAAGTCTTGGTACAGGCAGATAGCTGCAGTATATGACATCTGTAATGCCATGGTAATCTAGAGTACATCACTTTGAAATTTACAAGGAATTTAGATTCTCTAGAAATTTAAAATGCAACAGTATCCAAAANGAAAAGGAATTATTTCACAAAAAAAAAACCCTCTTACCTAAAACCATTGCCTTTATAGTATTATATGACCTCAGCAATAGGTTCTTCTTTTCTATATTTTTAATAGTTATTTCATTTACAAGAAGAGTCAAAGTTATGAAAAGAAATTTTGTTTCACCTTAAATTAAAAATAAGGTACCTGATATCAAATCTAAAGGTCTTCCTTTGTTTATATTTTATAATTGTTCTTTTGATTCATTTAAAATCCCCTTTGAAATGCTGAATATTGGAAAGGCAGCACAGATGCTGATTCTGTTTGCAATGGCCTAAAAAAGTGCAAGCCTTAATCTGATGTCTAGGCTGCATTAAAAAAATTGGATTGAAAAGGATTAGATTAGATTAGACCTTCTGGATTTAAAAATGTTAAAACTCCATTTATGCTTTAACATAATCTCCTTCCACTCTCTGAAGCCATCAAGCTGAGCTTTGTCCCTTGCATGTATTTTTTATTATTATTATTATTATTAAATTTGCTTCTTTTTCATTTTTACATCCTAGTTTCATATTTGTAATAGCAAGAAATCCTCTGAGACAGATCTAAAAGTTCTTTCTGACCTGGTGAATGGAAAGGCAGGCACTTAAACCTCTGGCTTTTATGATTATTTTATGTATTTGTGCACAGTCACAAATGTAAATATTAATAGCTAGTTTTTAAAAGCCAAATAAGAGTGAGTGCTTTTAAGAACTTTAGAGGCTTGTGAAAGAGTGGCAATGTTTTACAGTAAAACAACTTATTTACAATGCATTATTATGAAGAAATGCACAGTTTCAAAAACAATCATGCACTTTAGTAAATCTGAAGTACCTGTTATCTACAGCATCTGTAAAAAAAACCAACCAAGCAATAATATTTGCAAGCTGCTCATGGTACTTCAGAATTCAGATTGGCCTTTACTTCTCATATAAATAAAACCATGACATTGTTTGGGGGTTAAGGAATGGCATCTCTCAGAAGCAAAATGGAAGAATAATAATATTCTTCCTGGGATCCATGCAGCGTTTACAGTGATCAGTGTGATGATGGTACTGTTGAATTTCTGAGCATTCCACACTAAGGGTAGGGCTATCAGATTATCCAACATCACTTACTCTGTACTGAAAATATTTCAGGGAAAACAAAGACGTTTACAAATTAGATAATAATTTAATTATTACTATTATTAGATTAGATAATAATATCAGATATATGTGGGAGATTATAGAATACTAACTCCTGTATGACTATATTAAATCACAGGGACCATTTCTGATCAACTATGGTGGATCAGCCTTTTTTTTTTCCCCATGGAGCTCTGATAAGTCATGTGATATATCCTACCACCACATCTACCTTAATTTCTGCCTCTAGACACAGGTTCTGGTGAACATCCAGAAGATCCATTATCATGATTTGGTATGACCTAGCAATGCAAATAGATGGGTGCTGCTATCAGAAGAGTGGTGCTTGCTGAGCTGGGCTGGTGATTCCTTGATTAATTCACAATCTGGGAGGACATAGCAAGGAACTATATTTGCTCTAGGTGAAGAGTCCCACTGAATGATGAATCTGGTTCAGGACATTAGAAGAGAACCATCCAAACCATGTTGTTGTGACACCAGCATAAAATGAACAAATAATTATCTCAATAATGACAATTTTCAATGTAAACATCTCCTTAATTTCACCCAATAACTAAAAATATGTTTATCACATCCATATTAAAGAATAAGGGTAACTAGGATAAAAATTTTTGTTATCCAATTTTCTACAATCCTTGTGAGGCTCAAAACTGTCAAGAAGTTGTAACTAGCTGAACACCATTTTCCCTTGGCACCATCAGAAAAACCAAAATACTTTATGACTTTGGTAGGTGTATTTTATCTTATTCTTTTTGTTTTCATATACTTTTCTGACAGCCACATTTAAGAAGAGAGGTGGTTTATGCCAAGAGCACACATCTGAGTATCTGAGACAGATTGCCTCTTATAAAGACTGGTTTGATTTCATGTGTTCATTTTCATCATCCCTCAGAGACAGTTCCCTGCTGCCCACACTTTCTCAGGTTCTTCAGCTAAGAACATTGTTTGCTATATAGTTAGTTCAGAAATCCTGTACTGCTTGGTAGACCACCAAAATATGAGCAGATCTGCAGTGGTCCATGAGGTGTTATCTCCTATGTAAAAATCAGCTATCAATTAAAAGTCATTAGGATTAAGGGTCAGAGTTCCCATTAGGGGAGTTGCAATTACTCCCTCATAAAAAATCTTTGAAAAGCCACAGGAAATTTGTATCATCCAAACATGAGATAAAAACTTTATGAATTGAAAACTAAGTAATCATTAACTTACTAAACTCATTAATTTTAATTTAGTACTGATAACTGGTAAATTGGGACAAATTGAGATGCATTAATTGTAGGGAATTTATTTCTTGCTAATTATCACAAAATTCAAGAAAGAGTCAACAACTGCTACCAAAAAGACCACTAAAAGTAGTCTAGAACTCCTCCATTTAGAGGCTGAAGTTAATAAAATCTGGATATTTTTCACCTTGTCTTTAACTCTGCAGTCAAGGTTATGACAGAAATGAACTATCATTAAAGGCTGAACCAAAACTTTTGTCTGTAATTAACCATTAGTCCTAGCAGCAGAGACTGAGGCACTGGAGAAACCTGAATTTCACAATCACAATCCTTGCAGTGAGAAGAGAAATCTGGATTATGGGTGAAATGCAAGCGAATTGTTGTAAAGAATGCCAAGAAGATTGTGCTGTTTTAAGAAAGAGTACCAACCCTACAGAGCCTTGCACACTATAGAGGTAAATAACCACACATTTTACTTAATTAATTGTCTCTAATTTCAAGCCTACAGAGGATGTGTTAGGACCATTTTGATTGCTTTTGACTGCAGCAATTTCAGTTTAAATTGTAATTGTTTAAAATTCTCACTTAAAATTTATGAGTCCTAACAATAAATGAGATTATTCAAATTTTATATTTCAGTTAAATTCAGACTTGATATTGAATTCAATATACTGAAATTTCAGTTGTAATATAAAGGTTAGAAAAGCAAGCACTGCAAGTTAATAGCACAATACTGGCCATTGATGGTTTTGATAAAACCATGTTTTTTAATTTTTACAGTTGAAATTGCAAGGTTCTTATTTTGTCCCTTTGTCCTTTTCAATCAAATTTCCCCTTTTATATTAATTGAGCAGGTCTCTTTCACTGACAGAAACACCAGAATGGTGTTTCACTGACAGAAACACTGCATGGTCCCAAGAAACTGGGTACCAAAGCCATCAGCATTAGCTGTTGCTGAAAATATTTGCAAATGATATGGTAATACTGACCTAGAGTACAAATCACTACACAGACATTTCTTATTAAATTTCAGCAATTCAATTGCCATGAGAAAAAATTGTCAAGGATTTGAACCAGGCACATGCCGTGTGGAAAATGTGACTAATGTCATAATTGTTCTACACTAGTAAATATTTTAGAAAGTCATTTAGGTAATTGCACCTCATGGTATTTTGTGGGTGAAAAATACTTTCTACATAATCCTATTTTTTTTCTCTCATATTCTGTGATTTCTGATTAATTGTGTAATATTCACTATCAAATACTTAAAGTATGCTAACCTATATCATTTTTCTATATGTTAAGTAAGAAATAGGATACTAGTATAAATCGTTTTATGGAATAGCAGAAAAAATATCTGTCATTCCAATTTCTGTAAAAAACTATAGCATTGCTAACTCAGCATTAAATCCTAAACTGACTTGATTATCTGACAAGATAGAAATATCTATTGCATAAATAGAAAGGCAATATTCCAATATACATTCATATCAGTATGAAGCGCTGCTATTCTGGTTTGCAACAAAAAAACACCCTATTTTCAAAAAAAAATGTGGAAAAATTGTAACTCCTTTACATGATTTCTCTAGGCCAAGTCAGTCAATGTACATCATAACTATATTTTATTATTACTATACAGACTTTGTAGAACCAACACTTTTACTTCTCTATAACCTTGAGGTTATGCCTTAAGGCAGACTGTCAGAGACTGTGAATAACTCTTTTCAAGCATCCTTACAGCAGAACAGCTAGCTGGTTGAGGACTGCAAAGTTCAACAGGTTAAAAGGTTGAGTAGGTCTTTTCTGATAAGGAAAACAAATGAAAAAGAAAGGCTTACAGAAGGACTCTTCAGAAATGCCAGCACCTGACAGTGTTGTGCATCAGGTCTGAAAAGCCACATAAACAAATTTGCCTCAGGAGTCTCTGTGGACTCTCTCATGAAATCTCATCCTTGGTCAAACAGGTGGGGAAAACCTCTGACTTCTCTTTGTAAGGGGGTCAGTCTAGCCCAGAAGGTGGCACCTAACCTAGGGACATATTTTCATTTCCCATGTCAGGGGGCTCTAGGCTGTCAAGGGAGGTTGAACAAACTTACCATCATCTCTGTGAAGTGACAGATCCAATTCCTTCCCTTGGGCTCTGACCAGTAACCCCGAGCAGAAGCTGAGTGCAGTCAGCTCACAGACAGACAGANCTAGAAATGTTCATTAATTACATGGTCTATCATGAAAGGTGGGTGAGTCAATGAGGCAAGTGCCCAGCCTGGATGGGCTTTGAAGGAACTTGGAAATAAAAAGAGGATGTATAATCTTTGGAAGGAGGATCAGGTCTCTCAAGAAGTATTTAAGGTGGTTGCTGGGGCATGTAGGAAAAAAATTAGAGAGGCCAAAGCTCAGTTCAAACTTAAAATGGTGACCTCTGTAAAGGATAATAAAAAAATGTTTTTACAAATATAGTAATGGTAGAAGAAAGGGTAAGACCTGCCTTTGTTCTCTATTGGGTGTGGGAGGGAACTTAGTGACTGCAGATGAAGAGAAGGCAGAAGTGCTTAATGCCTTCTTTGCCTCAGTCCTTAGTGGAAAGATGGCTTGTCCTCAGGGTAATTGTCATACTTGATTGGTGGACAGTGCCAGGGAGCAGAGTCGTTCTCCTGTTATCCAGGAGGAGGCAGTCAGAGAACTGATGAGCTGCTTAGATGTTCATAAATCTGTGGGACAAGATGGGATCCATCCCAGCGTGGTGAGGGAGCTGGCAGATGAGCTTGCAAAGCTGCTCGCCATCATTTACCAACACTCCTTCCGAGGTTCCAGATGACTGGAAGCTGGCCAGTGTGACACCCATTCACAAAAATGGTGTGACAGAGGATCCTGGTAATTATAGGCTAGTTACCCTGACCTCAATACCCAGTAAGGTAATGGAACAGTTTATACTGAGTGCCATCATGCAACACTTACAGTAAGGCTGGGGTATCAGACCCTGCCAGCATGAACTGGCTCTCAACCCATAGAATGAGTTTAGGAGGGGAAGGTCATGTTTGGCCAACCTGGTCTCCTTTTATGACCAGCTGACCTGCCTGGTGGATGCAGAAAAGGCTATGGATGTTGTCTATTTGGACTTCAGCAAGGCCTTTGACACTGTCTCCCACGGCACACTCCTGGAAAAGCTGGCAGCCCACAGCTTGGACAGGAGAACTCTTTGCTGGGTTAGGAACTGGAGGGATGGCCGGGCCCAGAGAGTGGTGGTGAACGGTGCTGCATCCAGCTGGGCACAGTCACCAGTGGTGTTCCTCAGGGGTCTGTGCTGGGGCCAGTTCTGTTCAATATTTTCATTGATGACATGGATGAGGGTATTGAGTCATTCATTAGTAAATTTGCAGACAACACAAAGCTGGGAGCGTGTGTCGATCTGTTGGAAGGGAGGAGGGCTCTGCAGAGAGATCTGGAGCAGTTGGATGGATGGGCAGATTCCACTAAGATGAGTTTTAATAAGTCCAAGTGCTAAGTCCTGCATTTTGGCCACAATAACCCCCTGCAGTGTTACAGACTGGGGACGGTGTGGCTGGACAGCGCCCAGGCAGAAAGTACTGGAACAGTCTGCCCAGGGAGGTGGTGGAATCATCATCCCTGGATGTGTTAAAAAAAGACTGGACGTGGCACTCAGTGCCATAGATTAGTTGAAGTGTTAGGGGTGGGTTGAACTCGATGACCTTGAAGGTCTCTTTCAACAGATTCTGTGATTCTGTGATCAGGGAAGCAATCTCTCCAGCATGAGCAGCCCAGGTGTTATACAGCAGCCTTTCAGTCAATTCCATTTCCAATGGAAATGAAAAAGGAAAGATAATTTTTTTTCTGATTTTTTCTCACAAAAGTAGAAAAAACAAAATATTTTTATGATTTTTCATAAATGTTTCCTGGTTTTAATGGTTGGAGTTTTTTTTTCCTTTTGAGTCTTAAATGAGACTACAAGTTATATAGAGAATTTAAAAATCAGAACCCTGTGATCCTTCAGCAAACATCCAGACCATTTAAAGTATGACAGACATATTAGAGGGTATTTCCACTTCAGCTTTCTGAGACTTATTGGAGAGCTATTATCACAAAAATCAATAGAGGAAGAAGTATCTTCAGTCAATGCTGATCACCATGATGGATCTCTGGAATAAACTAAGATTTTGAGGAGAACTCTTGAGTGCTCAGGGTAGTTATTGACATACCATATTTTTTGCATTGACACTTTTATTAAGCAAACAATTTTTTTTTCTTCACTTACATTGTTTCTATTAAAAAGAATTTCTAATCCTAGTTCACCATGGGAATTTTTCCAATATAAAATGGCAATGAAGGTATGAATCCTAGCAGCTTTCCCTAAATCTTTGGAAAGGGCAGTTAACAGCAGTTTCACATGATCAGAATTAAGTGGGTTTAATAATGAAGAACAACAACTAAATTGAAAAACATAAACTCAGCAGGCATAAACAGCTGCTATGTTTTTCTCTTAGTGAAAATTTGTAGCTGTATCTGCTACTTCCTTTTCTAGACAAGTCTTTCATTGTCTACTTTCCAAAAGAACCTTCTTTGCCTGTATTAGCTCAACTGTAATTTACAATTGCATGTTTTTATTGACCTCCTGTCTTTTATGCACTTGTATATATATTTTTAGATATAGATATTTCTGTATATAAATATTCTGTTGAATTTTCTTTATCCAATACCACAATGATCTGTTGATATGCAACATTCTCTGAGATAGATCCCATGCTTTGGACTTAAGTGTGTTAAATTAAAATACAATAAATCAAAAATACATTAATCACTTTTAAAGTCTTATAAATGAGAACAGTGAAAAATGAATCTTATATTTTGTCCTCTGACTCATTCTTTGACAATAACTCTTTGGTGAAAAGAACTAATGTACTGGAGAATCAATAAGCTTTCAGACATACTACATCAGTGTGTTTCCTTTGTTGATCCATATTTTCATTATTAAGAGTTTATGTCAAGAATGCCCTCTGTGTAGCTGGGGTATTTTTAATTTATTTCATCACTGTGGAATTCTTGACTGTTTGAGGGATCTCAGGTAGAACAGAGTCAGAAACCAATACTAAGATTAATGTATTGCAATTAACATTGCCCAACTAAATCACTTAGGTGCTGGATTTAATTGGGTTTTTTGGTTTGCAAAGAATATTTTGTTTGTTTTCTGCTGTGTTAATAAACTTGATTGAATTTCTGATTCCCATTTCATTCTAGAGAATCAACTCTTTGCAGGTTGTTTATGTTTTGTCAAGTGAATGCTATTGATTTGTCATAAGTCATAAAGCCAGAGGGAGCTTTGTTTATTAGAGAAACTCCTCAAAATAATTGTTCTTTAATAATTACATTGGAATGGAATCACAATGACCATGAAATTATGTTGTTTGTAATTTTGCAACATTGTGATTACAGAGCAAAGAAGCATGCACTTCAGCAGAGATAATACAATAAATTTTACAGGTAAGTAGAACCTGATTTAGATGTGTGGATCAACCTTCTCATTTCAGTATATCCTGGGAATATATTCACAGTGTCACAGTGTTCATATCATTCTGCATTTTGCAAAAGTAAACCACAGCACTAGACCTATTTCACAACATCAGCCCTTAGTCTGACTGTACCATGCACATATTGCAGCTGAAGAACCTGTTATAGAATGACAGAACTCTAGAAAAATTTGAGTTGGAACAGACCTTTAAATGGCTATCTAGTCTGAATCCCTGCAATGATCAGGGAGTTCTTTGACTAGATATTCACATGCCACACACAGGACTGTCTTTTACCCATATCACAAATTGCAGCCTGCTCTCGCTGCTGCAGATTGATGTCTTCTGCTGCAGTGCAGCTGAAATGCACGCTGCTGGGCTGGGCCAGTCAGGCTGCACCTGCCTCAGTTTATTGCCACTTAATGTATAGGCTTGGTAAAATGAAATATAGTTGGTAACATCTCATCCAAGGCAAGAGTTTTTTCAGTCATAGGGAAGAGTAGGGAGTGGGTGACTTGCATTTTGGCTACAAAATCAAGTGTTTCCAACTCAGTAGGATAACAATAGCCTTTACTGCTCAGTGTCAGGCTCATATATAGTGCAAGAAATCATCATCATCCTGTATGATAACTTTACTCAATACAGTCAATAAGGACTAAACCCTGTAGTTTAGTCCTTCACCAAGTCTTTGGTGATTGTCCAACCTTACCTACAGTCATCAAGTGCATAGAAAGCTTGTTTTCTCTTTTTCGCTGGCCAAGCAAAGAAGCTCTGAGCTGTTGTCCCAAAAAGGCATAGGTATAACTCTCATAACAGTATAAGAAGGGCTGAATTTCTGTATAGAAACAGTTTAGTCCCCGGTGGGTTGTTGCAATAGTTCAGATATTTACTGCCCCCAATCAAAAACATTTGCAGATGATAAGCTCTTACTATTCAAGAGATGGATCCTAAAATGCTCCTGGTTGCAAGTTCTGAGATTAAATTACTATGCCCTGTACAAAAGTTTTGACAGGTATTCTTTTTGTGATTTTTAGATCATTTTTTCTGCTACATCAGAAATTTGATAACTCGCACTGTGTATTGTTTGCTTCTGGGAATTTTATTATTTTTGTGTCCTTGAGGTTACCCTTCTAAATTTCCCAGAAGACAGAGATTGGTGAAACTTTCTGGTGCATGCAGTTATTAATGAAATAATAATAACCTATTTCACTTTGTACATTTCTGCCCTTGCACTAGTTTTCATTTCACAAACTCTAAAAACAGATCAGTGGATTGAAGCACTAGTACTGTGGGCCTGGCTATCGTTTTGCATTTTGCAAAAATTTAGACAGAAAGAAATAAAATCCTTTCTTAGTTTGAGATATTTCACTTCTTCTATTAATTCCAATCAGATTTGTGGGCTGTAAACAACTCACTTATCAGGTCTAGTTTACCTGTACATAAGGCAAGGACTGCCATGGTTCTTACTGCTAGAGTAATAATGTTATTTTCAGAATACCACACTCCTATAAGCAAGACCCCTGGCCTTCATTTTCCAGTCACAGAACTTTAAATGAAACATAAACAACAGGCTGGACAGAAAAAGGAAGGATAAAGGTAGATGTGAAAGTAGAAGAAAGTGACAGAAAAGTTGGGGAAAGAAAGAGTGGGAAGAAAAGAGTGGTTCACATTCCAGTGACATTTTTGAGAGAAGGAAAATGTATTCTAGCTTATACAGAATCCTTTGATGTACGCACTTTATGTCAGCACTTCTTCCTTAGGGATGGTCACATTGTGATGCTTAGAAATACATATAAGCTTTTATTTCACAAAGCTTGTAATCCATCATTTCTTCTCCCTGCATCCTTTTTCCTTTCATTAGCCTCTATTAACTAAATCATCCTTAAATAACTAAATAGCACTCTAATTAAACAACATAAATTTAAAATCTCTGAGTTGCCACCTAATCTGAAAAGCAAATAATGTCTGGAGGTGATGGAATTTTGAGTATAGACCTACAATTTCCACACTTCTACACTTTGGAAGGTTTCAGCCTTGCTAGAATGATATGCCTCTGTGATTAGCAGAATTAAATACCTCAAGTCCCAGTAGGATACTAAGATGAACATTCCTTTGTGCTTTCTCAGGCCTTCATCTGAGAGCTGTGTTCAGAATACAGAGTAGAGTGTAAAGATTTACTTTAGCCATGGCCGTAGCAGTGCCTGGCATGAGTCAGAGGTTTAATTGCTCACCTCGGCTAGCAGCAGGTTCACTTTATTTTTCTGCATGAGGGTTCACAATTCTGGAAGTAAATACTGACCAACAGGAAACTGGCTTTTGATTCAAACTTTGTCATGTGTCTCAAAAGCATGGCAAAAACCTACAAACTAGATAAATAGAACTAACCAGATGTTTTGGATGGCCTAATAAGAAGTACCTTAATCCTTAAAATAAATTTAGTACCACTTTACATACACTGTTATTTAGTTATATGAACAGTGTTTTAAGCAGAAAAATTACTAAGTTTATTCAGGAAATAAGATTTAAATAAGATCAAATCAATAAGAAGTGGTTTATTAAAAAATGCCAGAAAAGAACTTATTTGATTTGTCTCTTCTTCATCAGTATTTTGTTTAAATTTTTAATATGTCTTTATTTTTCAAAGCATTTACTACTACTTTGACAGGCACCTATATTGTTTAAATTCAATATACAGTTTCATCATATTAGATTAGTAAAATTGTTCTGTTGCGTTTTTGGTGGGTTTTTTTTGTAAAAGCAACAGCATTTAACTTTTTGTAAAAAGAATTATATACTGCAATGCAATTTGTGTAGATTTCTGAAATGTTCCTGATTTTCCAAATGTTCTTCAATGAACCTGTAAAAAGCACAGATTGCAGAGTCATCACTACATGGCTGAATTAGCTTAGCTGAAATACATTGACATGATGGAACCGTTTCTTTTGCACCAAAATTATCAATATTCTACTGACTCCAGAATGGTTGAAGAAGAGACTACATGACACTTCTTTTTCTTGTCTCTGTTTCTGGATAAATATTTCCTAAAAAATATTTCCCATTCAAAATATTTCACAGGTCACTCAGCTTCCTGTTTGGTCCTTTTCATCTGCTACTCTGATGATATTTGAAGTTTTGCTAAAATGGTAAAACGGAGAAAACACTACACTGAACCTTGCAAGGTAAACTGCAGGCATATAAGCACTTCTTGCTTCTACCTTTCTGTCTTTTCCTCCCCTCCCAGAGATTTTTAATTCCTAAATGATAGCCCAGTGCATCTTTGTGCAAAAAACAGTGAAACTCTGACTTTAACTGGACAGTTTTGATTCACTGACCAAAGATCACACAGCTGTCCAGATTTGCAAATTTTAATTCAGTAACTTAAAGAAATTAATCTCAGATTATTTTTCAATGATTTTAAAATAAGTAATGTGGTTCTCAGAGTGTTAAAGCTTAATCTAGTAAATTGCCAACAACTGAATATAAGCCATTGATAACAGTGTTATGAAACAAATAGATTTATATTTTCCACTACTCACAGGTTATTAAATTTTTTTTAGTCAGTCTTCTCTCATTTAAGAAGTGAAACCATCAATAGTGATAACAATCTTTGAAATGTGTATGCTCTAATTTTTCACCTAGATCACAGAAAACTGAAACTTGGAAGACTCAGAACAAAAAGGTCAATTTTCTCCCATCTTCTTTGGACAACATTATTTTCGAAAAATAAAATTAAGATGGAATAAAAGATCTCAGTTTAAAAAAACAAATAAATAGTCTGTTTGTCATGCACTAATCAGTTGTACAAGACTGCTGTCAATGCTAGTTCTGTGAAAGAGGGAAAAAGGCAGAGAAAGAGAAGATAGCCCAGTAAAAACTCCGTACACATAGGTTGCCAGTTTTCCAGGACTCTTACCTTTCAAGTGCATGCTACACTCTTTCACCATCCTCCTAGCTTTTAAACCCTCACTCTTTATGATGATAATGAAGAAAGCTGGCAGCAGATGCTTCATCTTAACCATGAAAGAGAGGGTAAAGTGTGACTCTGGATAGTCTTCAGAAAATGAAGATCGCGATCAACAGGGACTTGGGAGATTAGCTGTGTTCAAAGCACATTCAAAAATAGGGAGAAACTCATTAATGTTACATCACATGGCTACACTCCAGGGTTAAAGAAACAAGACAAAGTTTATGTTAGTGTATATATAAGTGGACTAGGAAATAAATAATTTAATCAGTTCAATGTTTCTCTCATGCTTGTATTGCAAAGTACCTCTCCTTTTTTTATGATGCATGTTTCTTTTCACTCTCTTTTTTTTTTTTTTTCTTTTTATTTATCCTGTGGAAAAAAAAAATATCTGAGCTCGCTGAGCAGGTTTGTTTGTTGCCAGCACCTGTTATCTGCAGGCTATGATACAGGCTCTGTGAAGCCAAAGAACATTAAAAGTGGGCAAGCTCTTCAACTCTCATGATAATTAGAAACAAGATAGAAGAAGTGCAAGGGGAAAATAGAGAATGGCAGGATATATTTTGAAAGATGAAAGGAACCTAGAAGAGCAGCAGTCTAATTAAACCAGAAGTGGATATGCTACAACCAGAGCACTCTTCTGTAAATGACACATCATTAAAAGACATTACAGCTTCGTTCCTGAAGAAAATTTGTTACTACTAAAATAAGAGGAGAAAAACATGAGAGAGATATTAAATTGATGTTATAAACTCCAACAGTCTAAGAATAAAGATAAAAGGCTGAAGGAAAAATATCATTTAAATAAGCTAATACTGGAAGACAGCAGAGAAAACAAGACACAGACCTTTAAAATAAAAAAATAGCTAATCATAAAAGCTAAAATGTTGATAATAATTATTTTCATATCTTCTATTATCCTATCCATACAATCAAAAAATTCTTAATTAACTCGACCAAGGTGTCAGAGCACCCACAGTTTATTACTACTAAATATAGTGATCATTTATTGATGCATGGGAGCAAGAGAGGTTAACTTTTCAAAACCAGTCATCGTGTTTGGTACTGTAACTTTCAGTTATCCAACATTTGACTTATAACAGGTCTGCTTTCCAGAGGAGCTAAGTCGTCCTTATTCCACCTGAATTCTCAGATATTTCCTGTGGCATATTTTAAGCCCATGGCATTACTCTCTGGTCAGAAAAAAATAAATGCATCCACCAGCAGTAGCCAGTTCTTCAGCAGGGGCTTTAAGCTATGGTTCACACAAGCCCCTGGAAAGATCTGAATATGTGATTACTGCTGTGACAGGTGGTGTTTGAAGAAAAACCAGATCTAGGCTGAGTTTAGACCTTTTTGGGAGGGCAATATTCTTAATGTGAGCAAAGTGTCCGGAGAGGTAGACACAAAACAGCTAGTTCAGAAATCCTGTGTAAGATCATGTGTATATAGTTAGTCTGTAATCTGAAATAACATTTGTTGGATAGTGTGATGACCTACACCACATTCAGGTCTTTGCAGGAAACAAACCCCATAATTTTGTCATGTTACCAGGAAAAGTGCGTAAGAGAAGGAAAGTAGGAACAAGGAGAAAAAAGGCATCATTACCCTCCAGCTGGAACTGGAAGAAGTCACATATATGCCTTTGCTGTACAGACACTATGGGAAATTTAATCTCTTTTTTTGTTAACTACTATGCAAATTCATTGTTCTGACAGTTTCCAAATAAACTTATTTTCAAATGTTATTTCATATTCAATCTTAGCATTTCTTGTGAAAGTACCAAAACTTGGCAAAACACAAGACTGGTCAACTGTCAAGTATTATTCATTATTTTAGGATTAGTTTCAAGATATTGATTTATTAATTCACACTGTGTTAAACATAAAATAACTCTAATAATCTCCCAAGTATGAATGGATAGTGTTTGAGTTTGAGTTATGATACACTCTTTGGAGAAGCTTCATTTTGATTCCTTTTCCTAATAGTTGTTATCTGCATAACTTTCACAAGAGGGTTTATTGTTAAACTGTCAGATAAAACATGGGTAAAAAACTGGGCCACAGCTGATACACATTCAAAAAGCATACAACCATTCTCCAGCCCTTTTGAATGGCAAAGTGGCGGCAGAGCACATGATTTTCAAATCTCTGAAAATTGACTCCACCAGCCCTTGAAGGAGGAGTACTACCAGGAGGCCCAGCACAACAAATGTAGAGGACCAGAAACTGGCAGGCAGAGCCTTGGAGAGCAAAGGATGTGAAGGAGAGAGGAAAATTTTAACAAAAACACAGGTAGGCAAGGAAAAATAAATTTTAGCCAGCACTTCCATCACTAAACAATACTTGGAGAAAGAAAGAAACCTTTTTTCAAGACCAAATGGACTTATGAGAAACTCTGACAAAAAGAATGGAGACAGGAAATCCAATAGCAATGAAGGAATGCAGCTGGGGTCAGTTTATATTGTGCAACAAAGGTGAAACAGGCCATGGCACAGCCTGAAATTGCAGTCAATTGTGGGAGGAATCAATTCCTTCAGAGCTGCACTTATTGATATTAGTTCATAAAAGTAAAAGGAATTTGTTCTCAGATAATCCATGCCCTTGTTTTGTTAATATAAATACTGAGCTGCAAATGTTACTATTTTATACTTTAAACTGCATGCAGAACCTTTGCCCAAAGCCTCTTCCTTGCACTGTGGTGTAAGGAATCAAGCCATTTTCAGTGAAGCAGTTCTGTGTACACAGAGGTACAAGTGAAAATAGCATTTTAACCACTGAGTGTATTTCAATGGGGATTCATAAGAATTTTCAACCTTTAGGATTTTTTTTTTCCCGGATCAGTAGTTTTAGTAGTGCAGAACATTCTACTTTACTCTTGTGCAAAATGAATGCTTAGTGAAGATTAAAAAGCATTATTAAAGTAAAAAAAAAAATTAGCTTTCAGAAATGCTTCCAGAGAACTTATATTGAATTAAAAATAGATGGCATGATTAAATCTTTAACTATTTTTTAAACTGTTTTTCTCCAAAGGAAAAAATACTATCCTGCAGGGTAGGTATTTATAACCTAGTAGAATCTATGAGAAATGAAATAAAATTTAAAAAAAAAAAGCCAGAACCTGACAGGAAGCCAAATTTATGTGGCCTTGGATCTCCTGAGAATGTGCATCTTCTGTAAATGAAGATCTTTCTTATAAAAGTGGCATTTTATTATATAGAAGATTATATTAAAAATATAATTCTCAAAAATGTTATAAATCAAATTCTATCCCTTTTTCTTATTCTTGGATGCAGGGGGAGGAATTGATAGGAAAGATGAGCAGGAATACACTTCATGGAAGTATATCTCAATCTAAAGGACATTATCAACTAGGGGAAATGTAAAGGATGTGCACCTTAAAATGACACCTAGTAAGTTTTTCAGTCTAAAGATCTTCATTAAGTTAACATTTCTGGTATTAAAAACTAAAGTTTTACCTGGTGCTCTGTTTCACTCTGATATAAAATAATATATCTGTGGAGTGGCAAAGATAGTTAATGTTGTAAGTGAGTCTCTGGCACTGTGGTTGCAGGGCAATCACTACACAGTGTAACTTATCACAGAATCATTGATTGGCCTGGCTGGAAGGGACCTTAAAATCACCTAGTTCCACCCCTCTGCCCTGAGCAGGTACATCTTCCACTACACCAGGTTGTTCTGAGCTCCATCCAAGCTGGCCTTGAACACTTCCAGGAATGGGGCATCAACAATTTCCCTGAGTAACCTGTGGCAGTGCATTTTGTCATGCATTGCCACTGCATATTGTTATAAATAGTCTCTCTCCATCTTTCTTGTAGACTTCCCTCATGAAGACTACAATCAGATCATCCTTAAAACCCTCTTCTTTTCAGGCTCAACACTCCCACATCTCTCAGCCTTTCCAGAGGGCTGCATCCCTCTGATCACTTTGGTGGCCTCCCCTGGACTCCAACAGGTCCCTGTCCTCTCTGTGCTGGGACCCCAGCCCTGGATGCAGAGCTCCAGGTGGGTGTCACCAGAGCAGAGCAGAGGGGCAGAATCCCCTCCCTCCCCTGCTGCCCACGGGGCTCTGGATGCAGCCCAGGACACGTTTGGCTCTCTGGGCTGTGAGTGCCATGGCCGGGGCATGTCCAGCCTCTCACCCACCAGCACCCCCAAGTCCTTCTGGGCAGGGCTGCTCTGGAGCTGTTCATGCCCAGCCTGCGCTGGTTCCAAGGATTGCCCCAAGCCACGTGCAACACATTTTACTTGGTCTTGTTAAACCTCAAGAGATTTCCATGGGGCCCCTTCTTGAGCTTGTCCAGGTACCTCTGGATGGCATTCTCTAAGCACTTTATGAAACTGTACTGTAGAATGGATTTTTATAATAAAGTAAAAAATATACATAACCATCAGCAAAATCTATTGTTTAAAGTAATTAAAGTTGCCACAAGGAATGCAATGCTACAGGGATTTTGATCCCTTGTTTGTTTGTGTATTTGCATTTGGCCAGTGTTGGTATCGATTTGGGTCATGCTGACAATTAATATTCACCTTCAGCTGTTGGCTGCTTTTCCAGACATCACAAATAACTCATGGTTTAATATAATTTCTAGAGTGGCACAGTCTCACATATATATGATAAATTAGATAGATAGACCAACAGACAGATTTATCAACTGCCCTAACAATGGTATTTCTTATTAATATTGTGTAGGTTATGCTTCCATGTCTCATCAACAGTCAACTACTTTGGGGGTAATGCTGGAGACTGTGGCACCTGTTTTACTCTTCTTGACATGTTCTGTAAATGAATAAACTTCAATGGCCCTTCAATTGTGCTCCCATTCTTTGGGGATGCAGCCTTGAAGGAAACAATGAAAAGATCACACTCAGCTGGTGAGACTTTCCACTTTGCTGGATGAAAACAGCAGACTTTTCAGTAAACAAACAGAAAAGGAACTAAGGTCATGAAATGGGCCAGCTAAGTTCTTTCATTAGCTATGTTCCTAAAAAAGCACACAGAGCATGAGGAACTTACTGTTGTCCCAATGGATAGGTGAAAATTTGTAATCTACATTAAGAGAGAAGAAAATAAATGGAGAGGAGAGGTACTTACAGTGCCTTATTACCCTTCATTGTTTCAACAAATTGTATTGTTTCTTAGCACAACTAGTGAATGTTACCATATCTACATTTCTTAATAATGAATCCACTGCGGATGTTCCTGGAATAGCATGTCTCCTGCAAACTTAAGGCTGGACAATTTGTCATAGCATTAAGCCCTTTGGACAGTTATGCCTCAGGGGGCTCAGTCAATCAACAGCAGTAGAAAAGAGATGCATTTCAAATTTCCTTATTTATAGGACTTGAATAAGCAATGAAAGTGGGTACAAAACACTTTAGAACTAAATGTACTATTATCATCATAACTTGCAATCTGAACATATGACATTCAAAGTTGAGAAAATTGCTTATGTTTCAGGAGACTCAACAGAGCTAATCGGCAATCAGAGATCGCTCAGCTGATATGCCAAACAGGAATGGGGAAGAGGGGCAGCAAAATGCCTAGAAAATGGTGGAGATGAACAACAGAAAGAGGTTGTTCAATCAGTAATATCAGCAGCAAAATGTGCATTAATGCACTTACCATGAATTTTTGTTGTGTACATCAGCAGGAGAATGCCCATAGAGACCAGGGCTGGGGCATGGTTATCCCCTATGCCAACAGGTATCCAACTACTGCATATAATGTTCTGTATTGAAAAAGGCAAGACAAAACCCACAGTGCATTGTTACTAACATCTATGTGTGGTACTGGCATGACCACCAGAAAGGAAAAGAAAGCAGTGTGTGGGATAAATGACCTGATAATTCTGAGGTTGAGATCTCAGCTTCTGCTGACAGATTTAACTAGGTCTGTTTGAGTTTCAAGGCCACAGCATTAGAAAGGCAGTCAGGCCCTGGGTATCTGCCTCCAAGATGATTTTAGTCTGTATTTTCAATGTCCTGGCTGTGTGTGTATGAGAACATGCTAAATATGATAAGATGCAAAATTTGGGTTTCTGTACCCCTTGTCTCCCCTGTGCTTGGCAAAGATGTAAATATATTAACAGATATAAATATATTAACAGAACACACTGTGAGAAGGACAGTGAGCAAATGTAAAGACCTTGCTGCTGCTGACACTTCAGTGCTGCAAAGAGATTCCACCCCTGTTTCATAGATCAGTTTTTATTTTGTATTATTGTGACCATGTAAAAAGGGGCTAGTTCATTTTTTCATTCACAGTTCTACCACACACGGTTTGCACTGTCGAGATGTTGAAGTCTGGAAGCTGTGGGTCATATTTTCAAACAATATACATCAATACAGTTCATGGGAAATCACTAAGCAAAACCATTTGTACCAGATGGAGGGCAGCAGTCCATATCCTAAACCTGTAGCACGTGGATTGTGATTTCTAAATTGACAGCGATAACTTTTCTACTCAGCTTTTTTTCCTTTAAAACTTAGCCCATCTTAATGAAACTTAACCCATCTTAAATCATATATGTATGTGTGTCCTTACAATTTCAAACACTGACATCTTCCATTTCTGTTAATGATTTGATTCTCCCTTTGTACTGCCTCAGTAAATTATTCTTGTGGAAATTATGTTTTATGACATATCTTAAGAGCACAGAGGACAATCTGAGGATACTAATGTAATTTCTCCTAATTTTCTGAAATCAGACACACATCAAAGTGACTAAATGTTCAAAGCCCAAAACAAGTTTTTTTCATTAATTATTTTATGGTTTAGGTTTCAGTGTTGAAAATTATATCTGGATTACATCTGTAAATATTTATTTGTATTTAGCAATATACCTGCAGATCCCTTCAATATAAAATCTTGAAATCCCACAATTCATCAGACCTCCTGTAAAATCAAAATTTCAATTGCTAAAATGAGAAATGCAGTAAATGCTATTGACAGCACTGTAACACATATTTTCAAATCAAATAATTTAATATCAATTGGGGAAGGGANTATTTACAGATGTACCACTGCCAGGATATATGCTGGTATAGGTCAGTATAGTTTCAGGTATTAGGAGATAAAAATTATTATCTTTGGGAAGATGGCCTCTGTACTACTGCAGGACAACTCTTAGTTAAGAAGTAAGAAAACTGTATTGAATAATTTAGAAAATATTCTGGAAAATTTCATTTGAGCAATAGTGAACATGTCTTATATTTGTTTATCTCCATAGAAACTACAAAGGAGATGTGTCATCTACTGATCTCAGTTATACAGCATAAACATTCGGCTCTAGTTTTTTCCACAAATGTGTCTTCTGGTCTTCCATTCAATACCTGTATCAACTGCTATGATAACAGTCATCTAAATAAACATTATTGTCATGTTATTTCTCATGGAAAAAATTATTTTCCTTGGATAAAACACTGAAGAAGAGGTAGCCAGGGGAGAAAACACCTTGCAGGGTTTATACATGCAAACACAAGGTTTATACCAAACCAAACACAGAAGACAATATCCTGATGCCTGCACTCTTATATAGGCTGAGCTCTGTCTATCAATTTGTTCCAGCTTAGAAAATACACTCAAACATATCTGGTAGCAATTGACAGATGCTTTACCTTTTATTATTTCCACTTGCATAAGATAATACTCCCATATGGAAATCAGTTGCTACTACTTTTTTTTTTTTTTTNNNNAAAAAGTAAGTTTTGCAGTTTCCACCTGCAGATCACAAGCAAGAAGGAATGGACACTGAACACCAGGAGTATTCTTTTGTCCCATCTCTCCCAGCTACATAAACATGCACAAAGTCCAGAATTGTGTTTGAAAGAGCAAACTTAAATCAATTCCCAACAGTTCTTTATGCCTATAAGTAATGCTTAATATTTTTTAAAACATCATTAGTAGGTTCAATGCTGCAATAAAAATTGTAGCCAAAACCAAAATCTAAAATCCTAAGGCATCAGCAATGTACCCCAATTAATGGAACATGCCATAAAACCTCTTGAAATATTATTTCAATCCCAGACACTGAATGACAAATTTTCTTATGGTCTGACTGTCAGAAAAGGAGGCAAGTTTTTGTCAAGATATTTGAGGTAATACCATAGAATGAAAATATGACTTTCCATCCATTTTTCTCCTCTGCATGCACTGAACATCTTTCATTCATATTTAGTAAGGAGGTATTGCCCGGGCATTAAAACCTCATAGCCTAATTCCAGTTTGAGATTTGATTATCCACCTCAATCCCATTAGACAGTGATCTTTTAAACAGCAGGAAAATTGCTGACAAAATGCCACCAAGAACATTAAAATTCCATTCACAGGGGGAATTTAATATTACAATTAGTTGCAGTAGCAACATAAGCATTGTAATTGTTTACATTTATTTAGTTACTGAGTGAGAATTAAAAAATGCTGAATTAAATGAGCAATTGCTCCATAAGTGAAAAAAAATTAAGAGAGAAAGCAAGACAACTTCAAATTCTAACTAATCAGACTAATTTCCATTTGGTTCTAACTTAGATAATTTTAGTCTAGTATTAGAAAATGGATATTTTCTTCTCTGAATAAATGAAATACAGGTATTTCTGTTAGAGTTATATTTATAAGAAAGAAGCATTTCCTTATGAAAATGTGTGGTATTAAGGAAATCTGATGTTTTCCATTTTTGGGGAATCAGCCTGAGAGCAAATGCCTAGGGCCCATTTAAAAAACCAGTTGTACTGGAGGGCATCTGATTTATGTTTGCCTTTACTAAACCTCTGGTCTCCTAAGTGACCAGTTTCAATGTTTCCTACTCTTTAATACTTGACTTGTCTGTACAGCATCCTAGGACTTTATTGCAACCTAGGACTCTCCTGCTAAAATTTAGGCCATGACCTCTTTTTCTGTTCATCATAGTTATGGACAGCACATTTCTCCTTCCTCTGTGCATATCTGAAGGTCATTACACTCAAATGATGGAATGGGCAGACAATAACCTCATGAGCTTAACAAAGGCAAATGCAGTGTCTTGCCCCTGAGGGAGAGTACCTTCCTACATCTGCTGCCCAGCTGGCTTGGTAGCAACTATACAGTGTGGGAGCCAGTGGATAGTGTCTTAAAAATGAGTTCATCTTTTGTTTTTCTGGTCAGGTCTTCCCATGGATGTGTTTGTGCATGAAAAGGGGCTACTGAGAAGACACAGATTTGCTCCTCTGGTGCGTGCAGAGTGGAATGTAAAGGTTCAGCAGATACAAAGTCAAACACGGGAAATTCCAGCTGGACGTACAACCAATTCTGCCCCTAAAAGTGTTTAAACACTGGAACAGGTTGCTTACTCTGAGAGGCTGTGAAATCTCCATTATTCCTCCAAGTCTTGAAGCCTCAGCTGGACGAGGTCCCAGGGAAGCTGATTTAAGTCTGAATTTAGCCCTGCTCTGAGCATTTCTGCAAAGTATGCAAAGTCTTAATCATAACCTTCAGCAACCAGTAGCAAGTGAATTAAGAGACAGAAAATTCAAATGCTTTTAAAGGAAGTAAACAAATAATATTAGTACACTAGAAAACAGACTAAAAATGACAGGGCGAGACCCTTCTCACATACTGAACAAATTTGAAATAGTACAACACTACAAGAATCTACCAATATCTTTCAAGGTATTTTATTCTTAATGCAGCATGTGTCTTTTGACATCAGCCTATAGTTGTGCCTTCTATCCCTGCTAGCCCTTCCTACACACTTCTCTATAAAATATATTCGAAATCTGCAAAAGCCAGCATACTGTGTCATTATATTTAAGATTCTACCTTAAAAAAAAAAATCATTCTAGATTTGAAAAAAAATTGAAGGTATCCTAGTGTTAAAAATTCCAATTTTAATCTCCTTATTAAAAAGAGAGAGATTGCTTCTATATTCTTATATGGTAGTATATTTTTCCTTTTTTTATTCTACTGTTTAAAGACTAGCTACTTTGTTAATAAGCATCCCTGCAAACAAGTAGAAAATGTAGTAGTCGAAATTCACAAAAGCATGCACAAATGTGTGCAATTGTGAACATAACAATACACATTCACAGCCATGTGAGTTAGTAAGCTATCTCTACATGGAGTAGAAGCATGAATAGCAAGATATTCAATAAGTTATATATACCTCCATTATTTTTCAGCTTTTTCTCTGAGAAGAAATATTTTGGACCCAAAGTATTAAATTATAATAAGAATGTTTTCATTTCCTCCCTGCTTTTTCTAGTCATACTTTCTGAAAAAACACATTGGTTTTACAAGCCCCTTACTGTACTGTAAATACAATTCCATACTGCAAAGAATATTTTTGTTTGTTTTTGCCTGTATCTTTGGGTTTGGGAGGACTGGCTAATCATATTGATACAATGTTTTCAGTATTAAAGGAGAGAATAAAAGAAGAAGTTGCATACTGGTGTAAAAGAAAAAGTGAAAGATTTTATTCTGAACTGCACACATTATTTTTTTGTGTCTGCTCTGAACTACATTTTACCATACCTAGGATAAGATAAAGAAAATCTCTACCATGTAGTGACTTCTGTTAACATTTTGCTTGGATGAGCCAATCAGGCTTTCATTCCTTCCCCAAAAAATCTTTCCTGTCCGTAACAAGTGCTTTAAGATGTGAATATAGGAAAGGTCTGCATCAGCCTAACATCAGTGACCACTGCTGACCAGAACAGGAAAGCACCAGACAAGCAGACATTTGCTGCCCTCTTTTGGAATATGTAAGTGAAGATTCAGAGGATGATTCAATGTGGTTTTGTTTTTATCAGATATCTCCTTTTTCCACATTCCTCACAATCAGTGGATTTATAGTCAACTGCCTGGCTTACTGAATTAAAAATTCATTGCTGAGTTAGGTATTTTAAATCCACCAAAACAAAAAGAATTTTTTTGAGATGGATTTTTTAGGTACACGGGTCATTTGGATATACTGAACGCATTCTTTAATAACTGAGTAATTCAGCATTTATTTTAATGAATCTCTCATATTTTTTCTAATAATTTTAATAAATTTGTTTTATGAAAATGCATCAAGTGTGTGAAGTGTCCTTGAAAAAATAGGAGTTCATCTTTCCGTTGTAGCAGAAAAAATGATTCATAAAGAGTGGTATGTCTCTTTATGCATAACAACTCTTTATTCATTATTTATTCTCTATTGATTCTGCCTTTGCTAAGACCTGGCTGATGTTTCGCTAAATATTAGCACTAATAAACTAAGAATTAGATGAGATGCTGCATAAAATTTTAATCTGAAATACTACAGAAGTCTAAGTACCTTATCAAAATTGTCACTACCTACAAACACAGCAAAGAAATTATCAGCAGCCTATCAGAGACTTAAAGTGGGGCATTAGGACAATAGAAACAGGATATAATACCCATCAAGGTCATCAGAACTGTACCAGAAAAAAAAAAAGGCTGTTTGAAAAGACAGCAATGAGGAGTGTTTTGAAGCAGTTATGGTAGTAAATTAAGGAGCTTCTACTAAGCAACATAGGTTGCTAAAGATAACATCATTGTATGCACAAAGGAAAGTCCATTTACACTACAATCACTGTACACACAGGTTAATCTGTAGCAATATTTTTTTCCTGGCCTTTTTTTTTCTCTTTTCATCTTTTCTGTATATGACAGAAAATAATTTTGCTGTTGTTAAAATTTTTGGTCAGGAAAACCTAAATCAAATTAAATTAACATTTCTTATTCTTAAAAAATACTATCCTATACTATTTTTATACATGATAATTGTTTCATTGTTGTGCTTTAATGAACATGCTATGTTGTAAAAACAGAATAGGACAAATCCTTTTGTTATCAAAATCTCTATAAAAGGCTTATAGAAGTCTCTTATAATAGACTACTCTAAAATAAATTCTCTGTGTTATATGACAGGTCTCAATCTTAGAGCAAGATCCTGAGACCACAATTTCCTGTGTTTAGGTTGTAGCTCTTGGACGTTCATGCAACATCTATTTTATGTCTAGACCAGGCTCTATCAAGCTCCAAATTCTAATTCTAGTGGGGGTTTGAAATTTGTAAGATGTTTGTGAACTGGCTGGTTCTGAGCCAGAGAATAGAGTTACTAAGATGTGAGAGTCTAGAATTAATCACATTGCTTGGTGTGATTTCTGTTATTGAGATTACTGAAGTAAGTTTAATGTTGACAGTGATTTATCAACATCATCAAATATGGATAATAAGGAATGGTGAATCTTTAAGAAGTTACTATATATTGATAAAATTGGCACATTCAATGCAATGTGCAGCCTACAACCCCTATGAAGTGAAATATCATTTAGCAAAGCTCTTACACAGTACATTTTCAAACCAGGACTTATTTTCTAGAGAGGAAATAAAAAAGATACACAGAACTCTAAAGTTTTCTTGGATTATATACAGTGCTAAAATATTTCTTCTTACTTACCAGTTTATTAGGCCTTCAACCTTAGAAATATTTCAGCTTTAAAATACAAATTTTCAGTCATACACTATAGAGTTATTTGCAGTTTAAATATTTTTCTCATTGCTTAGAGGGACCCAGGAGCCAGATAAACCCTTAAAATAACCCTGTCGTTTTCTTGTTGATTTTGTACCTGGTAGGAATAACCTTTCTTTTCTGTTCACCTTAAAATTTTTGAATCATTTAACCNACAGTCTTTTTTGCAGTTCTCAGCTAACAGGCTTAATTAAACTAGAACAATAAAATAACATTGAGGATATTGCTAAAAATGTTGTTTTGGAAAATCTGAAATATATTTTTATTGCCCATTGCATCCCCATTAACTATGTTTATTTACTGTTTGCTACTGTATTATACAAGCTGTGTGTGCATATATCATATATACTATAACAGAAGCAATTCTGATCAAACTGTGTAAATCCATTAACAGTAGAGCTCTTAAAAAAACCACTGTAGTTTTTTACATCTTTCACAGAAACTCAGTGAATAATATTAAACTAAGCCTATCAAAGGAGTACTCCATCTACCACAAACACAGCTCATTCTGATTCTGTTCTAATTCTTGAAATCAAGAGAAAATTTTCCTACAGTTAGAGAAATCTAACTGGTTTTAAGTGGAGTCTGCAATGATTGATTAGTTTGTCAGCCACCATTATTAGAAATCTACTGAGGATAAAATTTTTTTTATTTATTTTTTTACTTCCATTTCACCTGCAGTCAGGAAATTGAAAACTTTCTCAGCAATAATTAAAGCATAATTTGTGGTGCTTCCAAATATAAAATCAGTTATTCTCATCAATAAACTATGATGACTTTAGAAAATGGTATATGGGGAAAAGGGTATAGAAGCCACAGCACTGACAATCTCAGACAATAGATCATTACAATGTCCTCCAAGGCCATCAGTGGAATGGGTCATCTTCTGTCTTTACAATTCCCCATGTAGCTATTCAGCAGAACTGATTGTGATAAAGAATTTGTATAGGTGGCATTAGAGTTTCCATAAAAGATCTTAATAGCTTATGTTAGTAGATGTTATAACCCTATTTTGAACATATCTTTCCAACTATACCTGCAAAAATTACAGTTACATGGCTGCATTGGTAAAAAGTAGACATTTGTGTTCGCACATAAAATCTGAGTGTATGTATATCTACACTTAGAGATTTTGGCTTTTTCCTAGAGTGATGATGAATGTCTTAATTAAAGCAACAGCATCTATAGCCAGAATAGACTTACTATTTACCTGACACGTTCAGATTGTATCTGCTTTCATTCGCCAACTGTAACATGAAACTTTCTAAACATGTAATAACTATTGTATCATAAAATTATATTTTTATTTATGTGGTCTGTAAGCCTTCCCTGTTCCTATCAAGAGCTTTATTTTTTTCCCCACAAAGTGGTTAATTGGCTTCACAGTTCAATTTACTTATACCATAAATTGCACGCTGCCTGAATACCATAATATACCAAGAAGATGTCAATATTCATGAAGACATAAGGATACTATATACACTATAAACTTGAACCACCCTAGCTCTTTCAGTAATGTGTTCATATCTTTAGGGTCATACCTCTTAGTCATCTCAATAACCTGAGAGAAGTAAAAAAGACATATATAGTGCACTTCCAGGAGACACATGATGAGTGCTGTTTCATATATGCAGTATGAGCTGTGCATCTCTCCAGAGATCTTCAAAGGTTTAGGATAATAGGAAGGCAAAGAGAGACAGAGAGAGGTGAACCACAGCTGTCAGTTTTTTTATTCCTAGTCCTGGTTTGCTTAAGGGTTTTAAAACTGTCACTAAGATCAAAAGCCTAGCACTTAAGACAGCCCTCAGGCATTCAAAGAACACTTTCATGTTTAGTGCCTCCCACCAGAATTCATAATACACAGGCTGCCTATCTTTACTACAATTGCAGCATTTCCTAATTGGGTATAATGGATACTAGCAAATGTGTATGCCATCAGATTTCCTTCAAATGTTCTGTATGTGTCCATTAAAAATATGTGAAAATATATGCCAATATGTTTTCTGAGGAATACAATATACAGGTACTTACCTTTCAAATGTCTAGTTCTGTCCAGCTACCCTCTATGAAGGAAACTTCACAGGAGTGTTGGTTCCTCTAATCCAGGAAAAAGTCATGCCCACAGCATTCTTTGCTATTCCCGTTCTGTATTGGCAACCTGTCTTAGAATTTAGCTGCCGACCATCCCACTTAGAAACATAACTATCAATCTCCTTATGAAGATGCATCTGGATATGAACCACAGATACCATCCAGATAGGTTACTGGATAAAATCTCTGAGACATAGGCTAATACTATTTGTAAGAACTCTTCCTATCTGATGTTGATTTTCTTGAGGTTTTTTCTTGAGTGCTGCTCACTCTAACAGGCTTCAAGACAAAACTCACATTTAAATAGTGGTAAATCATATATGTGTTCTCTTAATGTAGCCAAGCATAAAATAAGATGGCTAAGTAGAGAAGATTGATAATTTCTTGGAGGTTTTTCTTGGCTTGTATTTCTGACCCACTGTCAGAAAAAAAAATAGGTTTACAACAATATCCCCAGAAAGAAGATATTTTGATTTGCCTCTGAAGTAAATGCTTTCAAGAAGAAAAAATAAGCAAATTACTAATGTCAAGACCTTCATCCACACCAAAGTCCTCAAAAAAATTATTCCAATAGCTAAAATTCTTAGAAGTGTATAATATATTAGCACTATCATAATTTTTGGCGGGACCCTTCCTTGAAAAAAAAGAAGAAATTAAAAAGCAGAACATTACAGGCAGTCAGTTTTAACGTGGCATTTAAGTACATGTTGACTATGTTTAATTCCTAGGAAAGTGTCTTCATCAGATACCACAGAAGGTGCCCCCCATGGAGCAGACTAAGTAGTATTTATTCAGCTCTATGATGACATTACCCCTGGTCTAGCCTCGGCCACTCATCTCCTGGGTCACTCTGAACAAACTGATCCATTTTTGTCCTTTTCTATAAAACAGAGACAATGACATTATCTCCTTTGGGAAGCTCTTCAGCATCTCCTGATAGAAAAGGTTGTTAGGCTGTAACTTATAGCCTCATCAGAGCCAAAATAATTTTTTTATTGATCATCACTGAAAGTAGCTTTTTCAGGACTTCCAGCTTTCTTTCTAACATTTTCAAATTTCACGTCAGNNNNATCATATCATATCATATTTATTTATTTATTGTATCATATTGTATTGTATCATATGTCCTCCAGTATAGCACCCAGTGCCGGGATATTTGCAACCCAATGGAGTGCAACAGGGATCGTAATAACAATAAAGTGTAAGTTTAGAGAGGTTTTTGAAGTCCAATATGAGGGAGAAAACTTTTTTCAGAATTCTGACTTTCAGAGTGACTGTTTCTCAAACAGAGCAGGTTTTCAGAGATATGCTTAACCTCTGTCTGGAACCACAGTTTGGTTCATGACAGCTTTTTGTTAGAGTGAAATTCTAGAGTCATTGTGCGAAAACTATTGGTGAAAAGGAATCTAAGGTAATTGGGACACAACACCTATTTCAGTGCCATTTCATTTTTAGTTTCGCATGCATTTGCCAGAGCTAAGTGTTGTGGTGCCTTGCATCCTTACTGACTTATTTCTGTCATGACATGTTAGTTGCAATGCTGTATAACAAGCCGTGGCACAGTAACCCAGTACAATCCAGTGGAACACAGTACTCAGGAAACTCCTCTGAAGTGCTCCCACTCCCTTCCACAAAGATCACACCATCTGACACCCACAGTCATCTCAATCTGAATGAGTAGATGACACTGCAAGGCAAATGGAACCATGATGTTATTACAGGACTTGAAATGTGTGAAGTGAATTTTTTTCTATTTCTACACAGTAAAACAGAAAGCAATAAACCATTCAGGTAATATGCAAAACAGCCAAACTGTAAAAATTTCACAGAAGTTATGTAAGATAATTTTCTTGTAATTTATGGTGTTAGATTTCTTTTATAAAGCCTTCAAATTAACCAAAAGCATTAGAGAAAGCTCTGAGACTGTCTTTTCTGTGCTCCATCATAGTAAACCACAAATCATTATTCCTGTAACAAAATGTGTCTAGAAAATCAATCAAATTATAGTTACCAATTACCAACACCCAAAAAATACATAGTTTTAAGATAACTGTGTGAGACAATATTTGACATAACTATCATAACCTTTGAATCAAAATTCTTATAAGAGTTTATCATACTCTTATACTCTTTATTTTTAATAATGTACCAAGAGGCTTATGTGTTTTCACTTGATTCAAAATAAATCCATGGCTTGGTAGATCTGGGTGTAGTTTCCTGCCCTGCTCTAAATTCCAGATATGTAGGCTCTTAGTGCTTCCATTCTCCACTGCTAAAATGGAAGAAAAAGTCTATACTGCTGCTGTCAGAATAAGTGGGGTCTAAAGAACCATAATTTCTCACCCCTTTTGGTGCAGCCTCAGTTTCTCTGAACAATGTGCCCTCTCTGCTGGATGACAAGGAACAGACTACAGCACAGCAGTGCTCAGCCTGGCCCTTGCAGAATCGTCCTACCACGCTTCATGACTGAGGGAGTTACATAAAGCAAGAGCATAGCCTAGTTAAGAACCAAAGCCAGGGAGATGCCCTAAATAAGGTCTAGAATTTGTAAGCCAGCTGGCCTGCAAGTCTGACAAAATATGCTGTCTCTCAGCCCTGAAGCTGTTCTCTACGTTTTCCAAGTCCTGAATGACTGATCCTAGCAAAACTAGTCTCTCTATTTAAACTCCTTTTCCCACATATGCTAAGTAGCTTTGATATTAACTAATTTGAGTTGGATATTTACCTTTGCTAAGGAGAAAAACACCCCTTTCTTAATGAGGGGTGTCAACTGTTTATTCTTCAAACATTCATCACATAATTTCCTAAATTTTCAAGGCATTTGGATCTTACAATTGAGGGCACCCTCAATTATTGGCAATTATTTTATTTGTGCATGTACAAAACCAAAGCACATAATGAAGGAATTTGCTTTTAAACTACTTGAGGTTCTAATTAAAAATACCTATTGTAAATCTCGGAGGAATAATTCCTTCTTTCAATTTCTTCTTTCAGAACCTGCAAACATTCTGGACATACAAAGTGAGCAAAGAATTGCCCATCTTATCATTCCAGCCAAGAAGTCTATGCACATTTTTTTGCATGTAAGTTCAAATCAGTGTCAGGTGCATTAGACTATAAACTCTAATAGAATTGTGATGTTTAAAGCTATTATATCTGGAAAATTCCCAGGCTACCTATCAATGCCTTTTATCTATATTCATTAATATTACTGCAGCAGCCTGTGTTCTAAAAGTTCTGCTTGGTGGTTCAGAGCCTTGTCACGGAGATACTGTAAATGCAGTACTGTAAAAGCTTCCAGTGGAGACATGTGAGAGGCTACTGGCAGTGCTAAAGGCTACAAAAAAGACAAGATGGGAGAACAGGAGTAGGAGCTCTAAAGAAAGAACATTGTGTCATGTGGCCCAACTATAAAATAGAAAAATTGCATGCAATTATTTTCCCAAGCTGAGTCTGATGATGTGAAAGGGACAAACTAATGATGATGCACTCTGCTTGTTAGAGGTATTTCCTTCCTGCAGCTCAAGGTTACAAGTGCTCTTTGCTTCGCTTTTTTTTCTTCGTCCCACTAGAAATGTGATGGTTACAAATAAATTCTGTAAACAGGGAGTTAATAACACTCCAAAGACATTATGAAATAATTTTAGTTCCTAGTGCCAGACATTCAGTCTTGGCAATATTTTTTTTTCCTGACTTCAAGCATCCTGTATTGATTGATTAATTATTCTACCAATGAACTAACAAATATTGACCTTATAGAGTTGAGCTGCATTTAGCCAAAAATCAGTAATCCACATTGATCACTTAATGGAACATCAAAGCTCAGCATCTCTGACAGTTTTATGTCATTCAGCAAAAATCTGTCTATGTTTTGGTGATATCTTGACCTTTCTTATTAGGCATCCTTGGAAGAAAACTAAAAGCAATAATAAAATTAACCTGTGGATAATTCTTTGCTATCTATTGTGAAACAGTCACTCCAACAGAAATGCTTCCTGCAGATTTACCTACCAGGGACAGCCTGTCGTTTAAAGATTAAAAATACCATTTTCTAGTTTTACAATCGGGGATCATGATATACAAATGTGGTTTTTATGACTTCAGAGTATTAAGAAATAATAAGGAGAAGGTGAGAGTGTATATATTTGAAAAAAAAAAAAAAGAAAGAAAACTCAAACCCACAGTTTCAGGATAGGACCATGAAGCTCCCCTAATAGCTCAGGATTTGTCTATGCAGCTGTCACGACAGCAATTCAAGTCACCCTGCCTGTGCACAGGAGCTATTGATAACATCCCTGATCAGGTACACAGAACAAGGCTACTGCTACAAGCCCTGAGCAGATACAGAGAACACCCTTGCTAAGCTTATTTACTCTGCTTCTGGGGTATTTAGAGGTTTTCAACCTCTAAACCTAGCTGATGTGCATTTTCACACACAGCAAACACAGCAATCACGTATGACTGAAAGCATAGATGTGCCCTGAGGGGATTAGTGAGAGGCAGGGGCAGCTGATGGGTATGGTTGTTCGCTCAGCTTCCTTCTGCAGAGAAAAAAAAGTGTCCAGCATTAGCGGCTAGCACCTCAAGCTCTCCTCACTTCTTCAAGCATTATTCATTAGTATATTGAAATACGCCAATATAGAGGTACCCCAATATTATTTTAGCCAGAAGTAAACTTCAGTTTACATAAAGTAAATCCCAGATCCCTGGGTGACAGAAGCAGTGGAACAATGAGAAAGGAAGCATCAAAGTTAAACCAGGAGAGAAGGAGAAGGTAGAGGATTATCACTTCAGTTCCTTAACCCCAGCAGCTCAAGTAGTTCTTCCCCTTGCAAGAAACAAGTCTAGGAAATCCCCTCCCTCTATTTTTAAAGAGGGTTCACTCTAATCTTCCTGTCTTTCTTATTCAGGTATCACTTTCCTAGAACGTGCTGTAGAAAGCACTGGTATTTACTTATTTAAATAGCTCCATGCTCAGGCATCATCGGGTGCTTTCCTGGCTCTGAATCCATTGTTTTGTTGGGTTGGTTCACAGACAAAACTAGTCCATCCCTCCCTTTCCTTAACTTTCAAAGATGTTCCTTTAATCCCAGCCTTAAATGGATAAATATACACTGCTGTGATGTCTCCTACTTAATACTGTTGCATAAAGAAATATGTGAGTTCTGAGAAATTATAGAATTCTGCTGAAAGCCAAAAGAGATAAAGCAAAGGATTGCAGTCCCAAAGCTTGGGAAAGCTTTGATCACAATAATCTTGTTATAAGAGAGTTCTGATTCAGCCTCCTGAAAATGTTGCTACTGTAAATCAAGATTGTTACCATAAAGGTGTCTTATTGATCATTATTTCTTATTCACTGACACAATGATTCATCATTTCAATTCTTCTAGTGGTTTCACTGGGATCTCATGAGAAAGTCCCTGAGTTTGGTGAAATCTTTCTTTCTTACTAATGTCAGGTGGCATCCAGGTTGTTTTTTTTGCTTTGAGTGGCTGATTTTTACTGAAAAGAAAATTTTCAGGCTGTATAGTTGAGCATTGCAAATATTTTGCCAAGACAACATTTTAAACTGGTTGCCAAATAAATTGCATGCGTGAGTTACTAAGAGAAAATGGCACAGTTCAATATTAAATTAGATTATGCTTGTGGTTCAATAGAACTCTGAGCATTTAACTTTTATATCTGCTAATGATGTAGCCCAATTTGGGGTACCCAAGTAAGAAACCATATTTTAAAAACTACCCAGTAACGAGCAAGCTTTAAAAAATTAACCTTAGGCAACCTGAGGTTTTTGAAAATGGTGGCATTCAGTCTCTCAAATCCACCACATATACTTTAAAAATCTACTTCAATTTCCTTAGCGAAAGTCATTGTATATAATATTTCTTTGTAGCCTGTAGGTGTTGCAAAGTAATTAACAGATTATGAAAAACTACAGTGCTGTAGAAATCCACCTTCTGCACTAACAGAGTATTAAACAATCTCACCGTTTCCTACATTCCAGCTTAGGGTGTTAATTGTCTCTTACAAAACCTTTTCTAGTGGAAGGAAATCATAGGTAAATGAGCTGTAAGTTCATCACACCTGACCATCTCCCAACCTTAAAGCACAATCAGGTCTAACTTGTATTATTATGCATAAATTGTAGAGGCTAAACACATTATTGTTTTTTAAAAAATTCAGATTTCCCAGAGCTAAGTGTTCAGATATTCCTTGTTCTTGTTGCTCAAAATCGTATGTCTGTTTCTTATGATATTCAAATTCATTGTGTGTGAAGACATACAGCTCCCCATTTGTATGTTTCTATTATACTAGGTAACACACCTTATTTCAGAGTTTCATCTGAAATTACCGCATGGAGCAGAACTCTGGAAACAGACAACCTGACTTCCTAAATTGTCTATAATCTAGAATAATAACTAAGCATTTTACCACACACAGTATAGATGAAATTGTATGCTATTATCAGTATCTGGAATAAAGGACACTATTTGTCTGCTGCCCTACAACAGATATTCATGTCTGCACATTCACACAGACACACACACATGCACTTCCATCTACAGGACTGAAGAGATATTTAAAACCACTTCCAAATGATGGAAGGTTTTTTTTATCACCTTGCCACATTTAATATATGCTTTGTGCACAAAACTATATCAACTAGGGAACTCAGCTGAAAATAAATTGTGCTGTTGTTCCTTACTTGAGTGTTAATTTGCTTCTAAATGTTCTATATGTACCCTTTTTAAAATGGTACATTCTGTTTCTATTTTACTGTATTCAGCAATCAGTGTCAATTACTCTTGGTAACCATGGCAACAAGGCAACTAACTGTTCTTAAATCTTCATTTGTCCACTATTTTTACAAAATACTCTACAGTTAAGAATATTTTCTTAATAAATACATAGGGAAAATCTGGAAAGGAAAACGGCATAACCTCTTGTAACAAACAATACATTGACAATATATTCTGCAATATAAACATATTTTGTCTTCCAGGTTTAAAGACTCTTTAGGAATGAGCTATATAGTAATAGCAATTTCACAGTTTTCAGGATCTTCAAGACTATACTCAACAATTTTTCATTTCTTGTCTGTATTTAATACCTTCCTGGAAGACCTGGGGAATCTTTTCTGATATTAGGAATTTACCTTCTGTAATTGTCTGCTTCTGGATGACTACTAATATCATAAGAAAATAGCTAAAGGCCCAAGCACAAGCATAGTGCTCCAATTTTTTTTGGCAGCCTCAAAGGTTAATAAAGTATACAATGGTATAGAATAATTTCAGCTTCTTCTGTGATTCTCATGAGCTCCAGTCCAGACATAAAAAAGACTGTGATATTTGTGTAAAGAACCAGGGACTTAATATGGGCAGATCTGGGAAAATCAACATGCAGCAAAACTAAAAAGGTGTCATGCCATGAAGTGAGAAAACTGGAGAAAAGGTCTTGTATTCCAGTAATCGTGGAAATCTGTACTGAGTTATCAATACTGCAAATTATGTGGAAGGGAAAAATAAATGAATGACTGTGTGCATCTATTCTGTTTGGAAACAAGAGAAACTCCATTTATTTTTCAAATAAAAAGCACTGAAAAATGTGACATATTAAAAAGATTTCATGACCAGTTTTTGCGGGGTACTCCTTAGGCATACATTGGTTTTTAGGAACTCCTTACGAATACCATGATTTTTATCACTGATGATACAATAAAGTAAGCAAACCTGCTGTGATGTGTGGAAAAATATTTCCTTATCACAACATTTTATAAAAATGCAAGATGCATTTATCCTGTTTAATACAGGAGACTGTGCATTTAATGCTGCAAAGTGTGCAGTCCAGTTTTACTTTTCTTCAGACAGCTGCTTCCAGAGTGTCCCCTTCTCCTAGCCATGCACTTCACTGTGAATTTCCCTAGAAATGTTTGGTTTCTTTTCATATAGTGAGAACTATACACACAGACACACAGACACACAGACACACACATCCCATCTGCCTTACTTGGAGCAAAATTGTTACTTTGTGCACATGAATCTCGAACATATCAGTTTCTGAGATAAATGACTAACAAAAAACTACAGGGAATTGAAGCTAGCCTTTCAGAATGGAACTTTTTTCAGCTCTAAGCAGATATTTCTATACTCTGTCCCTTGTAAATCTCACAGAGGTTTGGATTTGGTTAGTAGAAAATGCATTTGTAGCTGCAGTGTCTCATGAAACCTTCAAATACATCTCCACAGACTGTGTCATAGCTGCCCAGCAGTCCTATCTACAGTCTCATTTTACCCATACAAGATAAACAAATGAAGAACCCTGCAGGAAAATGAGGCACTCTGGGCACAGCCAGTGATAGACATGAAGACTCGGTCGCNGTGAACACCCAATTCTTGCAAAACAGACACTGCCTTCCTACTTCTAAATCTTATCATGCATTGCATTAATTTTTCTAAATCTAGATGTAACCATGTCTCTCATAAGACTTCCTTGAATTTACCCTCATCAAAATTCTTTCTCTCTGACATAAGGGTTAAATAAAAATGTATTCTGAAAATTTATAATTTTTACATTATGAAGATAAGGGTTTTTTCCCCTTTCCATCCCCCTTGTTTTTTTTTCTTTTCCCAAAGGAAAGTGAATATCTGTGATGTTGTCAGGCTAGTTACCAAGATTACTATTCTACATTTGGTGAACTGAAAGCAATATCAGTATTTTCCATCGATCAAGTGTTCCCTTATGTAACATTTCAAGGAAGATTTTACAACTCCTGCTGGGGTATAGCTGAATTTCTTTCTATCACTGCATCTGAGCCGAAGGAATGAAATTTAATGGTAAAATGTACATTGGAACCAAGAAAAAGACCACTATAATACTGTAATTGTCATACCATTACAAGGATTTTATAATGTACAGCTACTGCTTTTCTCAATTGACATCATGTAGGGCTCAGCTAATGAAATGAGACATGGAACATAATGCACCACCTAGATGCTGGACAGGAAACAGTAAATGGATCATGAATCCAACCCCCCTAGCTAAAGCAGTCAAAATTCTGAATAGCAAAGTGACTAATGCTTTTAGCCATTTTCCCTTCCAGATATAAGCCATAAAAATCCAGCAGTGAAGTGTTTCCGTTATCTGGCTGCCCACCCTATTGTGGAAGCCATGCTCAAAAGACAGCCGTGCTCAAAAGCATTTTTTTAAAATGAATTATGGCAATACAATAGAGATGCAACATGCAGATTAAGTTCAAATCCATTGCAGAAGCTGTGGCTCACATCAGTATATTCCAAAGTACAAGAATTACTCACTGTCAGAGAAAGTTCATTCTTTCAAAAAAGACAGACATGGGGAAGTAGAGGTCAGTGTCACCCCAGATCCAAGGAAGATCATGGAGCAGATACTCCTGGAAACTCTGCTAAGGCACATGGAATATAAGGAGGTGATTGGCGACAGCCAGCATGACTTCACTAAAAGGTAAATTATGCCTGATAAATTTGGTGGCCTTCTATCATGAGGTTGTGGCATTAATAGGTAAGGGAAAAGACATCATCTAGTTGCACTTGTGTATTTGACAGTGTCCCAAACAATATCCTTGTCTCTAAACTGGAGGGAATGGATTTGATGGATGGACATACCAGAAATGGAATTGGATGAATGGTTGCACTTAAAGAGATGTGATCAGTGCCCTGATGCCCAAATGGAGGCAAATAACAGGTACCATTTCTCAGGGACAATATTGGGATGGGTGCTGTTTTACTTTACTGATGACAAGGATGGTGGGATTGAGTGCACCCTCTGCAAGTCTGCAGACGGCATCAAACTGTGTGGGGCATTTGACACACTGGAGGGAAGGAATGCCATCCAGAAGAATCTTGACAGGCTTGAGAGATGGGCGCATGCAAACCCCATGAAGTTCAACAACACCAAGTGAAAATCTTGGGTTGGAGCAATCCCAAGCACAAGTACAGGCTGGGTAGAGAATGAATCAAGAGCAGATCTGAGAGAAGGGCTTGGGATGCTGGTGGGTGAGAGGCTGGACATCCCCTGGCCGTGGCACTCACAGCCCAGAGAGCCAAACGTGTCCTGGGCTGCATCCAGAGCCCCGTGGGCAGCAGGGGAGGGAGGGGATTCTGCCCCTCTGCTCTGCTCTGCTCNGAAGATGACCAGAGGACTGGAGAAACTCTCCTAGGCTGAGAGAGTGAAGGGGTTTCTGCCTGGAGAAGAGAAGATTCCACCTTATAGCAGGATCCCAGTATCTAGCAGGGTCCTACAGAAAAAGCTGGAGAGGGACCTTTTACGAGGATATGTAATGATAGGGCAAGAGGGAATGCTCTTTAATTGAAAGAGGCTAGGTTTGGATTAGATATTAAAAATAAATTCTTGACTGTGAGGATGGAACTGGTTGGCCCAAAGAAGTCTTCTCGACCATTTTTTGGGGGTGATAAAGGCCAGGTTGTATCATAGAATCATGAGTATCCTGAGTTGAAAGTGAACCACAAGCATCACTGAGTCCAGCTCCTGCCCCTGCACAGGACACCCCCAAGGTTCTCATCATGTGCCTCAAAACAATCCTTGAATTCTGACCCCTTCCCTGGGGAGCCTGTTCAAGACCCCAACCACCCTTTGAGTAAAGAACCTTTTCTAAAAATCCAATTTATGCATCCCCTGACACAGCTTTATGTTCCCTTTGGTTTTATCACTGATTATGAGAAAAAAATTGGATGTGGCTTTGAGTAACCTGATCTTATGGAAAGTTTTCCCACCCACAGAAGTGGGTTTGGAACCAGATGGTCTTTAAAATCCCTTCCAATATAAACCATTGTATGATTCTATGATAATAATGTGTCACAGTAGGTGAAAAGACAGCAATACTTGGAGTTAACTGTGATGGCCTTGTTGCTACTGTTGTTCTCTTGAACAAATTTTGGAATTTAGTAAACATGCCAGCATTGACAAAATTTCCACCCCTATAGTGCAGTGGCTGTTTTTAAAGCAGCAAATCTCCTGCTACATGTCTGGCTCTTTGGCTAAGTTGCATACTGTAATCATCAGGCTTCTCTTCTCTAGTTCAGGAATAAATGATGCTTTGCACTACTGCTGTTTTTAGAAAGAAGGGTTTTATTCAGAAAAAATAGTAATTTCATAGTTCTTCACAGGCTGAAACCTTCAAAGTTTATGAGAGCTTTGAGGTTTACCCATAGTTTTTCCACAGCATTTGACAGTTTTCCTGGAATATTGGAATTACATTCTTTTCTTCTCTACATGTGCACATAATTGAGTAATGAAATAGTAATCTGTCTTTAGACCTCTCAAGTTCATGAGAGACAGTGCTGGGAATGGACCAAAGCCAGACCTCCACAGTCAAAAGTTTTCAGTTGTCTTGTCTTCTGTTGACTAAAACAATCAAGATCTAAATTCTCTTCCGTGGGGTCCCGGACACCATAAATACGATCCGAGTTTCCTCAAACTTAAAATTAGACATGTCAGTGCTAAAGACCTGTCATAGTTTAAGCCCAGCTGGAGATGAAACACCACACAGCCCCCCAGTCAACCCCCTTCTTCTCTTGCCCCCATCCTGGTGAAATGAGGAGAATCAAAGAAAAACTTGTACATTCAGATAAAGACAGTTTAATAATTGATGCTAATGTAAAATTCAGTAATAATGGGTAAATAATAATAATTATTATTAAAAGGAAACAAACAGGTAGTGCACAATGTAATTGCTCACCACCCACTGACCAATGCCAGATCCCCCTTCCCTAAACCGGATCTGCTGTGTTTGTGGGTAACCCCCTAGTTTATATCCTGGGCATGACTTCTGCGGTGTGGAATATTTATTTGGTCAGTTCCAATCACCAGCCTTGGCTATGCTCCTTCACAGTTCATTTTGGGATTTTGGAGGTTTTGTTGCATACCTCCTCACTGGCAAAGCATGAGACAAAGGAAGAAAGTCCTTGACTTAAGATAAACAAACACTAACAAAAACCCAAACATCAGCATATTATCAGCACCATTCTCATTCTGAATCCAAAATGCAGCATTTTAACACCTGCTGAGAAGAAATTGGCTCTACCCTAGCTGAAAGTAGGACAAGACTTCATTAAACTGCTTGATTTTTCTGGGCTGGTGAGAATATAAAAACTCTAAAAATTATTTGTATAACAACCAATTCTAACCAAAATGTTTTCAAAATTTGAATCTAAACTAGCAAGAGGTAATGATCTATGTAGAAATAGTAATGGCATCGCTGGATCATCCTGACTTATATAAACACTGCACTTTCCTGGAGGCTATAAACTTTAATTTGTCCCTAGAGCTAATTAGGGGCGAGGAAATGCAATTCCTCTGTTAATAAATCTCTCTCTGAATAGTGTTTTTTATACTAAGATAAATCAAAGACAAATAGCACCATCATACTTCTTTAGAATATATGTTTTATTTTGCAGCAGAAAACTGTGTCTTCTTAAAACAAGGGAAGGCTTTTCTATCAGAGAACTACCATGCTTGCCTATGCTTCTGAGTTGTTTGCTTTGAGTTTAAGCATCTTCATTACATTTTACCTTTCCAAAATGTGTTAACACAGTTGAGAAAATATTTTCCATAGTATAGTTAGGATTTTTTAATGCTTGTGTTAATAAATTTTACTTCTGCTGAAAAGTAAAACTGTTCAGTTTTAAACTAAAAATGCAGTTTGCATTTACATTTTCTAAGTTATATTTATGACACATTTGCAGTCGGTGCTTCACTGTATTCTAAAAAAAAAAATATTCCCAGTATTTGTAGGAGTTTCACATATTTACCTATATTAAAAAATTGTCCACAATGCACAACCTGCTTTGAAGAATGCAGGATAATCGAATTTCCCTAATAGTGTATTTTTCACTTTCTTTCTACTCCTTTATATGTTGTTACTAGGCTGAAATAAAGGGCCATTTCATAGTTATCCATATAAAGAGCAAACCCAAATTGTGTTTCAAAGCACCAAGTTCCAATACTTTTTTTAAAATTAAACTGTAACATGCATACAAACATTATATAAAACACACTGGACGAACACTGGCTGTGGTAAAAATGAGTCACATGAGAATAGTGATTCTCTTTTTCAGAGAACAGTGATTCTCTTTTTCAGAGATAAGAAGTTAAAGGCAGTATATCTGATCACAGATCTATGTAGCATTAAAACCTGGTATAAAATCTCACATTGTCTCCAATGTCATTATATTTGTGTCTTATAATTTCATAAATATAAAGCAAATATGAAATTATAAGATACTTGGAATGTTTCATCCTTCAAATTTTAATAATAAGAAATGGTTGATTTACAGTTCTTTAGCAGATTATATCATATTACTTATAAATATGGTCTGTGAGATGTAGAAAACTCTGATCAAAAAATAAAAGGGGTTTTTTTTAATGAAGGAAATATTTATAAAATGTTTATAAACAGAGGAATGCAAGTAAATGTCATGGGACAATAATTCTCTTTTTTCCAAATTACATTTTAGAAAATACTAATTTGTTTCATATTTGGTTATGTTCATGCATGAAAATAAACCTGTCAAGGTGGGTAAAAGGGATCAGTTTGCAGAATTCTCTGTTTACGGCATCTTTTTTAATCTTCTCATTTTAACAAGAGTACCTAATATCTTGATCTTAATTAGCTCTTAGAAAACTATAACTGCTTCATGAAGAGTTTCTTTATTTTCTCAAAATTACATGTATTGTGTAGATGTCCTTTTGGGATTTAATGATCATTATGAAGAGTCAGGACATATGGCACTTCATTTTTCCTGTGAGTACTGACCTAATTTCCTCTTATTAGGAACTCCTTATCAGATTGAGATGGAGTCTAACCCCACTACTGGAAAACACCTGTAAGATGATTTGGAGTCATATTACTAATAAAACAGCAGACAAAGATTTCCTCCCTAGAAAATTAGCATTTCCATCCGTCTCTGAATGAAATGACATGAGGCAACTCCTCTGCATATCAGATATTCCAAATAGAAAAACCCTATTTCTGTAAAACTAAGGAGTCACCACTGAGCTAATTGAATCAGGGTTGATATGATCTTAAGAGATAAAAACACATTAGATAAATTAGGATTTTTTACAATGCAGTATGTGATTTAAAATTCACATTTTCCCAACAGAAGGTGATCCATGATGCCTAAATATGGATGTTATATTACTAACAAAGTTTTAGATTTCAAAATGTAATTAAACTAAGAGGAAACTGCTTTTGAACAAATTATGAAAAAATAACTTTGAAATTTTATACATCTCTCATGTTCCTTTTCTTTCCACTCTTTCAAATTTCTATTATTAAATCAATCTAAATGATGGGGGGAAAAAATTATCCTATATTTCTGGAATATTACAATTTTTCTGGTTATTGAAGGCTGAAACTTCCATCCCATTTTCCCTTATTTTTGCACTAGCCAGTTTCAATAAATTATTTTTTTTTTGGTCACATATGCCTCAGAATGCATCTATATTTAACACATTTTATGTCTCTCTTCTTTTGCTTTCAGTGCTATCACACTTTTTATTGTTTGGCTTTTGGTGTTTTGGTCCAGACTGGCCTTTAATAAAAGTCATATCATGCAGTTTAAGGTCCCCAGTCATCTGCTAGGCTGAATGTTCTGAGTCAACTCATGATGCATGGAAAATGCAAGCACACAGAAGATGGCTCTTTCTGGTGATAGAGAGCGACATCTGAGAAAATAAAAACATAAAGATTTCCTTTCCCATCATTCAAGAAGCCCAACGCTCCTTTGGATCATCATAGTTTTGACTGTTTCATTTCAAAGTCAGAATCATCACTGGAAGACAGACAATGTGTCAGCAGTCTAATTATGAGGAATTGAAGAACATATCTTGAACCATCTACAATATTCTCACAGGCTGTCCAGTTTCATTGTCTAGCACACTGGTATTTCCTTTTGGTTACTAGGCCTGTACAGATTATGAGTGAGGACCAAATGGGAAATTATTTGGTTCATAATTATGTTTCTCTGAAAGCATCAGACTAGACATATGTGGTTCCTTTTCAGAGGTTAAGTTTTAGGTGCTCCTCTTCTGTTTGGGAAGGGTTTGGCTGTGTGTGATAGGATGAGGAGTTATTTTTCTTCTAAGCAATATACTTCCTGTTATATATACCCTCCTGGCTGAAGAATTAGGATGCAAAAACTACTGGGAATTATACTTCTTTACAGTTCCAGGTAATTGATGCATCCTGGCAGTATATGCTTCTGTGTTAAATCCAGAAAGAGGTTACAGTTTCACAAATATCTTCACATTTCATTCTGTGCTTAAGAGTCAGCAAAGACTAAGGCAGAATTCTGATTTCTTTATTTCTTGTACGTTGCTATATATACTAGCAACCTGCAAGATTGTAGGTTGCTTATGTATGTTAGCTGGCCAGGGTCAGCTATTGAACAAATATAATTTTTATATATTTCTAAAAAATCAAACTCAAGGACAAAAATATACGATATTATAACAATAAAATATCATGTTTCTTGCACATAGAAAGCATAATAGAGTTTATTTTCAGAGATAAGAACAGCAGTTGATGAAATAATAAAGAAATTCAGTCACCAAAGTGGATGATTGCCTTCCCTTGTGGCTACTTCTATCAGGAATAGTAAAATAAGAAAAATCAGGAAAAAATAGAAATAACATCTTGATGATAAGGTACTATAATGTTAGGTGGCAAGAGTAATTGCAGTTAGCATTTGTTTTGTGCTCATCTTTTTTTGAATTAAGAGTAATGAAAAAATACAAAAATAATAAAAGAACCATTCTGAAATGGGTAATTACATGATAATGGGCATCAGTGGAAAAAACTCATCCTTCTGGGTCTTATTCCCAAATCCGATTCTCATGATATTACAGTTTCCAGTTCTGTGCCTGCTTGTGCAATTTTAGTCTTGTTAATAGAAGAATTCAGTCCATTCAATGATGTATGACACAATTCATACGCATTTTATTTGCTCTTTGTTTGTTCAAAAACAGAAAGGCTTTGAGCAATGATCCAGGAGAGACAAGAATCAAGAGAAGACTAATATCACTGATATCTCTAGTAAGGCCAAGATCAGAGCTCAAAACTTTTCGGAAAACAAAATTTTGGAAGTTAATGATCACAAGTTCTCTTGGCAAGCTGCCTGAGGCACTCATCTTAGAAGCTGAGAAGCCCTGTTTCAAACAGCAGTCCTTTTCCTAAAAAAAAAAAAAAAGGAACATTCATAAAGCCTAAAGCTTTGCATCATCTCCAAACTTGATGGCTCTCAGCTGTCATATTTGCAGACCCTGCTTGGTCACATAGAGTGGAATTTATCCATGTTAACAAGTTTTTTATGCTAGACAAGTATAGCAGTCAGGACTGTGTCAGGACCATGTGTCAATCTCTCATGTCTTTAATTTTGCTCATGTTTGAATAAAGTTCAGACTGTCTTGGTGCATATGAAAAATAGGTGTGTATCAGCAGAAGAAAAGGAAGATGTTCAGAACTAATGATGCAGCAGATTAAATCCTACTATTTTCTTCAAGTTAGATGGTGTAGTTTCTCCTGTGGCCACCCAAAAAGCAGAAAAATAAATAAAAATGTAACCCATATATATTTCCTTTTTCTCTTCTGCGCTTTATTCTGGCATTAGTATCTCAGGTCATATAGTCAGAACATTTTTGATATCTCTACGTGAGTAGATTGATCAAAAAGTATTTTAACGCAACTATGTGTGCATTTCGAAGAAAATGGTACATTGCGAACGCACTGTAATATTTTCCATACACTTTAAATAAAAAGCAGCACAAGCAAAAAAAGGCATGCATTCCCTGATGTAAACATCTGAAAAGACACACTCACAGAGAACACAAGTACCTGAGCAATAGGAAGGAAACAGGGTGTCAAGTGAAAGCGAAAACAATCAGTTGAGGTTTACTTTCCAGGGAAAACTGACATATAGAGGGATAAAACCCGAGCAAACCAGCTAACAAAAAAACTCCAGCTAAGATAAATGACAAGAAAAGCAGATTTACCCACATCCTCTCCACACCCAATTCGTTCTAAGGACCTTATGTACAGAAGTATAAACAGAAGCAATTATGTGCAAATTGGCTGAGTATCACTGATCTGATCCACCTGAACCCAAGAATATGGCCTTTTTTACTCGTCATCCATATTCTAGCATTACAATGAAGACTAAACTGCATTACAACTAACATAAATTTAGAAACACAGAAAAGAAAAGAATTTTGGAGTACACTGCCTCCTTCATCACCATATAAACCAGCTGTGCCCCAGCTGCCTTAGAGGTGATGCAGAAAAAAAATTTCAGAAAAAAGAATGAGTCATTTCCAGTTAGTCTAAGCTATAATATTCCACAATTTTCTTCACCAATTTAAATAAACTACTATGTTTAAAATTTGGACTATAATGATATTCAAATTTCAGAATATAAATTCAGACCTGTGCTCTTAAAACCTTTACAGACTGCCCTTTCTTATGTACTCAGGTAAAATTATCATTCTTTCCAGTAGGATAGGGAAAGGACTAAAATATTCTTCTGTCTCAGTGACTTCCACTTTCTGTTCTGTGCCAAAGTAAGGCTTCAAGACTGGTCTACTAATGCACAGGAATGTGTTAGGAGTTCAGCACAAGAATTACTGTGTGAAATTATAAGGCTTGTGTTATACAAAAGGTCAGACTGAATTACCATAATGGTCCCTTCTGGGTCTTAAAACCTATGAATAATCGGTGTCTCCATCCTAACGTAGACTGCTGCTTCATCTAATCTAGTCATCATCGTATTTCCTACAGAGGCTAGCACCTGAGATTTCAGTGGAAATCAAATCCCCTTTCACCCTTTTAATGTAACAAGATAATTACATAAGGGAAGAAAAATTTCTTCCCAACTTTTTCAGGCTTTCATACTGTAAATGAAAGTAAGGTACTTGTTTCCTTTCTGCTATAAGAATATTTTATCTCATTAAAAATGTAACATTCTTGAACTTCAAATATAGTTAACACATACAGCTGCATCTAGCAATAATTTAGTTGGTACTATGGGGCATTTCTGAACCAAAACTTAATTGTGATTTCTGTGATGAAGGAAAATTTTCAGCAGCAAAGTAGCCAAAAGAAGTTTGTGCATAGTTATGCAATCTTTTCAAAAATTCATATTAGAGTACAGCTGCAAAGAAATGGCAGCCTGAATCTGAAGAAGGGTGACTTCCCTGGTGTGTCATAGGGTCAAGAAATCATGTACCAAATAAGAATGCAAGGGTTTGCTGTAAATGTTTGTGGTTTTCCTTTTTGTACAATCTTTATACCCAGTGCTGAACGCTGCTTTATCACATCCTCAAGATGAAGTATATAAAAGCCACGTGTTGAAGTGAATTTTACGATTTACAAAAATGTGAAGATAGGAGACACTATGAGACCCATGCCCATATAAGAAGCTAGGAAGAGATATAAGAGGCAAGGAAGGGTTATAAGATAGACTACCAAATTACTCAATGAAACAGGGAGAGAATTAGTCAGCCAAATGAAGCAAAATCCCAGATGCATCCTTTTACCCTTTTGTCAAAAGAAATTCAGGATGGATGATGAGCTCTGTAAAATCCTTAGTTCATTCTCTCAGGTCTTAACCCTAGGGCTTAAAAAACGTAATTAACCTAGCAAGACTGTTAAAACTGCACAACCCTAAACATCAGAGCTGTGGTGCAGCAGTTATTATTTTTTTCCAGAAGCTTTCTTATAACACCCTGATCTGCTCAAAATCCTGCTGCTGCATGATGGAGGGTCCCTCCTCTATGGTACAGAAATAACCCATGCCACATGTTCACTATTGGAAACTCTGTTTTCATTATTCTTTGTTTTCCTCCTTCTCATAACACAGTACTATTCAAAGCAACAGCATTTTCCTTACATCTAGAACATAAACTTTTGATATAAATGAAGTTGCTGCTTGTACTTCCCTACCACTTTCACTGTATCCATTGAAAAATCTCTGATCTGGAAACCACAGCTAAACACAGCTATCAGGTGTCAGGAAATGTAATTGGACTGACACCTGCACACAAAAGGGACTGGAAGGTAGGGATGAGATGGGAGCAGCCATCTGGACAGGGAGAGCCATTTCAATCTTTGTATGAAAGCCTGTGACACTAAGTCATAGTAACAATTCTTCAATTCATAGTCTAGTGACTTCTCCTTCCTAAAACACATGTTTATAATTACCACAAAGAAAGCATTTCACTACTATAGAATCTGCAGAACTGCACTGAGGAAACAGCTCTGAGAATTCACAGGGTGACAAGTTCCTGTAACACATTTCTATTACTCTCTGAGCACCTCCAAATGCAGAGTAACCATTTGTTTCTTTTGTAGGAACATGATAATTATGAAAAAAAAAAATAAAGTGACTGTCACAGGAAAACATAAATCTAAAGCTACTTTCATTAACATTCAATAACATATATATATTTTTCTAACTCAAACATGGTCTCATATTGTCCAACTAATTTTTTTTCAAAATGTTTCTGAAGTTAAACGCTTGTATTTGTAAAATGCTTTATTTTCTCCAAAAATCTGCTTAGAAGTGTGGAATCGTTGCAGTGTAAATGGACAGATTTAACACCTCTCTTTTTTTCCCTTACTATACAAAGAAAATTTGGATTACCTGTCTCCAAAAAATGCATTGTATGTATGTGTATGTGTGTGTGTTTGTATTATTTGTCCATGATACATATTCTAATAGCAATTTAAGGTCTTTCTTGGAATTTATATTGCAACCATTGATTGTGAGTTATTGTCATCACGTATGTTGAAAAAAAAAAGTTAAAGTGTTTTCTCTGTATACATACGTATGGAAATATGTAGATTCACACACATACACAGTCACAGAGATGACATCTGTCTTTCCATAACCTCCTTAACAGAACCCTGAAAGAAGTGAACATATTTAAAGGTATTTAATGGTGATTAATACAGTTTAGATATTGATAAATTAGTGTTTTAGCATGAAAAGCTGCCTATCAATATGAAAGGAGATATAAGATAAAAGCACCTATTGTTTCCAATGTCAAGACTAGCAGTTCTGTATTGCAATATACTCAAACTGAACCAGACCACTTCACTGCAAAGCACCTTCAAAATGATCCTGTTTAACAAGTGTGTACAATGAGTCATTGACCTGATCATCTTAGAAAACCATATGTGCTAATGGAGAAGAAAAGGCTGGGATTTAACTGGGGAAGTGAGAGAGGTGGCCAAGAAAGCACAGCTGCATGAAATATGCAATAAGGAGCCTTGGTCTCTTCTAGAAACCACAGAATCAGTGCGGTTTCTTTCTCCTTCAGCCCAGAGTTCTGGGAGAGCTGCCAAAAGCAAAAAGAACTGTAGGATGCTAGTGAGGCTGACTGGAAAGGAGGAAGATATTTTATTAAAATAAAATGTTTGGGTTTTTTCTCTGAGAGGGGAAGCTGTAGAACACATAACCTGCTGGTAGGGTCATCAAAAGATGAAGGAAATTTCTTAGGCCTGGAGCACTTCTCCTCCCAGATGGAAACTGGGGGAAAGATCCCATTTCCTCCTGAGTAAACAATGGTCAGAACTGTTGATTTTCTGTGCTCTGTACTGGAACCAGGATTTGGCAAAAAAACAACTTTGGCGGGGAGAAGCTTTGGATAAAGGTTTGGAATGAAGATAGTCCGATAGTGGAAGGAGTACTCTCAGAAAATGAGCAGGAACGAGCTGAATTTGGAGTGAACAGCTGCATCAAAATTGACCATGAGGACTGCAATGTGGTGCTGACTGAGCACTCTTGAGTGCTGAGTGAGGGATACACTGCTCAGAATATACCACCCATGTTGGAGGTAGCAAACTTCTGCATGAAAAAAAGAGTTATGAGGAATGGATTTGATGATTAAAAGCTCAGGGAGGCTGAGGCTCCAAAAACAAGCAGAACAAAATCTGCATAACTAAATTAATCACCATAAAACAGGAGATTATTTCAAGTGGAGGAAAGGCAAACCATGGTTTCATTCAGTAGGAGGGAGGGCAGAGTGCTTGAAACAAACTGGGAGATGAAGACCGTAAGATTACTGCAGCTTCTACTTCACTTGTCTTTCCAAATAGAAAACTATGGGAATAAACCACACTTCCACTCTCAGCAGTGATATTTGAGCACTCCTGGAATGAGATTTGGCAAAAAGTATGACAATAAAGCAACAATGGAAAATAAAAGCTATTAAGCAGTCATGCTGTTATGTCTATTAAAGATGTTATTAGATTCTAGAAGATGATTTAAAGAACAGGGTAAATGTTAATTTACTTTATGTCTTTTGTATATAGGAGAGAGAAGGGTTTCCCTTTTTTGTATTTTTCATTTCATTCCTTACTCCTAAGCCAGTGGCTGAATCACAGCTCTGTAAGAAATTGTGCAGCACTGTAAGATTGAATCTGCAAACTCTATTCCAGAAGCACTTAGTATGTGCATAAATCAATTTTTCTCTTAAAAATAACCTTCTATGCTTCACCTGCAGGAGTTACATTTAAATTAATTCTTCAGAAAGGAATTTGAAGAAGAATTCAGCGGCTAATAAGCATAAGAATTATTTTAAAATAAACAGTAATGAAAATTATGTTCTATTGGCTAACACTGTATAAACCATAGGCACTCTTCAAAAAAAAATTAAATAATAATATTTTAATAAACATGTCTTAAATTAGTGCCAGAATTCAGATTTTTAAAGTGTAGATACTGGAGGTGAGTAGTAGGCAAAAACATCTCTTAAATGGAAAGAAATAACTTCAATTTAAAATAACAGAAAAGTAAAGTAGTAGCTGTACAATTATACCTGATATCAAAAATGCCCATAAGAAGTTTTCTTCATTCACAGTTTCTAGGAGTTGAACCACAAAGCAAGCACCACTTTGAGCAGAAGTGAAGGCAGGAGGATGGAAGGGGGAAGATGGAACTGCGAGTGACTTTGAAGGTGGGGGCTTCTGCCAACCATGTACTGCCACAATCCTTTTTCAATACAAAACTCTTCTAAAAGAAGAGTTCTTTTTTGCTGTGTACTTGTCAGAGGACATCCTGGACATATGTTTTTTAGATTGGCTAAATTAATAATTCTAAAATATTCCTTTTAAAATTAAAAACTTTCTTAGTCTCAACAATCCAATTCTCCACTAATTTCTGCCACTAATCGCAATTATTTATTTCCAACTGTGTAACAAGTGGCAATATTCTTATCTTTACTTAATTAGCTTCAATTTCTAATTCTAAATCCCTGTTTAAGATTAAAAAGACAATGGCTAGCCACATGGTATTTGTAAATAAGATGAGTCTGTTGTAAAAAGTTCATATGCAAATGTGTATGACCACAACAGCCATGAGTAATCAAGGCTGTAAATCTGTCACCGTGACATACAAGAAATGCTTAGCTCCACACTTAGTACAAGGGCAAATATGAAAGTGAAAAACTTGTAGATTACTATTGTGAAGAAAACAATCAAATAATTCCAAACACTAATTGGAGAGCTCTATTTAGTTTAGGGAAGTTAGACCCGGTATCTTAAAATTGCCAACATCAATTCACTGAAGATACAAAAAAATTCTGCAATAAATCATTTGTCTGTTGAGAATAAATGTCAAAATTGATACTGCTAGATAATTATCTCTTCAGAAAAAGCAAGCATTTCAGTTGCACAGATTGGACAGACAGTGAAAGTTATTTTATATCTGAATATTTTTGCAAATGAAAGGAACCAATTTGATATGATGACATTCCTAAAACCTTCTTATTTGTGATATGCACACACCTGGGCTGAGAATTTTGCTGTGTGGTCCACTTCTGTGCTTGAGATAACTGCTATCTACTTCTGCCAATCCTACTGGACTCATTTGACTTTTATTAGAGTTTCTGCAATATAGATAAAGCTGAGTAGGGGTAACAGGAAGGGCCAGGTCAGGCCTTGTACATGTCACATAACTACATCTACACACTTATATAAAGTCATTTTCAGTGGCTGGATGAACCACACGGTGTATCCTCTGTTAAAGTAAAGAAGTTGAGATTTCTGCAGACTGAAAATCTGTTATTCTCCAGCAGGCTGCTATATTTTACTACATGCCTTCAACAAAAAAGGTTATAAGTTTGTTTATCATAATAGCAGTAAAAATCCCAGCAGTAACAGACATTGAATCAGAGAGTCCAACACCAAAAGAATTACCCATAGTAAGGTAAATCACCAAGAAGGGCAGGATTACTGAGATCTAATAAAATTCTTTAATCTCCACCTCCCTTTAGTCACCATGTACTTTGAGAATATTCATTGGTTGGTTTTTTACTTCAGAGCATCTTTCAGTTTCTTTCCAAGTTTGCATGGGACTTTTTGCTACCCATCCAGAGGCAATACAAAGTATCAAACAGAGGAGTACAAATACCTACAAAATAACAAATGAGCAAAATTATTTATTAAAAAAGTCCATGCTCCTATTTGTTGCATAGGGTCTACACACATACAAGAAGAAACTACAGAGTAAATACAGAAATCTACATGATGAAAACTGTCTTATACCTCAAGTAATTTTACTGATTGCAGTTGTGACCAAAGGTCACAGTCTCAAACTGGATTTTGCTACTGCTACCTCACATAGTCAGTTTTACCAAAAAACTTGGATGATAGAGTGCTCATACTGTTCTTTGTTCCAAAGTGTTGGATCTCTTCACAATTCTGCAAGTGAAATGCATGAAGCAGCTATTAGCCATTTTGCATTTGCAGTTTTGTTGAGGCATGGGGAAAGGGACCATCAGGCATTCACAAGCATTCCAGCTTATGATGTATCTGAGAAGTTAAAGGGATAGATCTGATCTTTCAATTAAAACTACAACCTGATTTGAATACCACAGATCATGTACATTGTTGTCTAAAATTTCAGGATTGGTATTCACATTGAGAAGAGTACACAGGAAGACTTGCCATTGAAATATAATGAATAAATACTTCTGCAGTGACCCAGTTCTGACTGTCTCTGATGATTCAGTACATTCATATATATGTAGAGAAAAAGAAATAGGTCAAAGTCAGGAGGTTTGTTCCCAGGAAAGACTCCTGTATGGACAAGGGAGCATGAATTTCTTCAGACCAAGCAGGCATATGAGCTTTCCACTGTACTGACCATCTAAAATAATCAAAAGATAATTTTTCTGCACTTTCTAAAAGCAGTGGCATTGTAGGCTGATCTCTTAGGAAAATCATACCATATTATCTCAGATCTGACAGTTCAAGAATCAGGTCTTCCTGCCTCTGCACATCTGTCTGAGAAAGGTACTTCATTCTCACCAAATGTTATCCTAGCCTGTCCTGAGACTCTGAGTGTACTTAAGTGATACCACTGTTTACAGTGTACTGGAATCCCTAAGACAGCTGCAAAAGAGTGATATGACAGATCAAAGCTCTGTGGAAGTTTTCAGGTAATCCTAATCACAGCCTATTATAAGAAACACAATCCTGTCTGACACATGGAGCAAATGACCTGTAAATGAAGCTGCTTCTCTGTTTTCCACACAACTTTTGCTTCAGAAAATTTAGGTCAAATAGCGTTTCAATTTTTTTTTCTAGCAGATTAAATTGGGTCATGTTCCTAGAGAAGTGGGTCATTTTTTCTTGTAAATAAACAGTTTCATGCCTGCATATCCTTAGTTCAAAGGCTTTATTGTTTGTACTCAAATTTGCACGATTCTTATCTTAGCCAAGAGGCAGTGATTTTTTTTTAATATTTTTTTTTCCCAAAGGGCAGTCTTTAGCCTAAGCCAGTAAGACACATGATTTTTCTCAGTACATGACAGTGAGGAGTCTCTTTTCTGCCTTCCCATCAAAGCACTGACTGGGGACAAAATTCTTAGCCAGTATTGATTGATTTGCTCCAGTGACTTCAACGGAGCTGTTCTGGTTTATATCATGTGGGAATCCATGCTAAAAAAGATCAGTGTCCAGTGCAAAAATATAAAAAAGTTATTTCCAATTTTCAAACTCACCTCAAAAGATTATCTTCACATCTATTCAGATGAGAACAAGGACCTTTATGAAGAGAAAATGGTGCAATTCCCTAGCTTTAGCCTTTAAAGTTCAAGCCAAATGATCCATCAGCTTAGTGAATCTACACAGGATGTTTCAGTTAAATGTTATAGCAAGGGAAAAAACATCAACAATAATACAATCTTCTCTCCCTATTTTTTTTTAAATTTGGGCTTATTAATGGTGCTATCATTTATGTCATCATGAATGAAAACATGTAGAATTCTCATAATGCTTAAATGAGTTTTCAAATGATTGCATACTGATCTAACTAAATAGAGACATACCTTCCAAGTTTGCATAGGAGAAAATGATGTAAGGTCATTCTTATGCCAGCCACTCTTCAGTCCTTCGTGATCAGTTTCACAATTCTTTTACTAATATTTAATGTCTACAGCAATTTTGTCTTACTGTCTATCTTTCATTGCATATTTTACAGAAATGCAAGGATTTAAACATTTTTCTTTTTTAACTTCACAATTCTCTTGTTCTCAGATTGACATTGTATACATACACCTAACAAACCCTAGAGAACCTACTGTCTTTATAAGTTTAATTTCTCTTCACTATTATTTCTCCACTATCTTAAGAGGAATGGTTATATCACTGTGTGAAAATTTCACCAAGCATAGGTAAAATAAGAATTTTAAAAGAGCATAAATTGCTGAACAAATAAGTTTGTTTTTTATTATAAGAGTGATATTTACTGACTTTTCTGGGAAATCTAGTCCCTCTTTATTGATATTGTTTGCTTTTTTAATGTTCTGTAGTATTCTGTGCACTTCTGGAAAGACTACATTTAAAGTTTACCAGCAACAGACAAAAAAGTCATTCTTACCCTTTAGTCACAAATTTAGTCTTGTTCTAGTATATGATAGAATTTCTGTACATGTAACACAGAGCTCCAGTCTGTTTTTCTATGGTTTTTGGAATCAAACCTTTCAATAGAGAGATACAAACACTTCTTGTTTTGAAAAATCCTTCCAGTATGACCTAGAATTTCCCAACTTCAGAAGTACTCCAGAGATAGCCCACCATATTTTCAAGAGATTCGAAAGTTGCACACAGATTTGACAGCATTTCTTGACGTGTTAAAATTTTACCATATTAATCTTGATATCTGTGGTTGTATGAATAATGGAGAAACTAATATTGGCAGCAAGATATTCTAAATTAATTTGAAAAAAACTTCCAGCAGCTGCACTGTCTTTTCATCAGTTTTACTCTTAAGACATTTGTTCAGTTGTATGAAGACAATAACTAACACCAATGAACATTGCTTTGTTAATATCAGTAAGCTACTGAAATGCTTTTGAAAAAAATACAACTTAAAATTATTGTCAAAAGAAGAGTGAAGAGGAATATCAAAATATCAAGTCTAACATTAAAAGAGTAAATGAATAGCTTTCATTTTTTTTATAATACTGATAATTTTATTCTAGTGATTTATTTAATTTACTTATATATAAAAAGAAAATGTCACACCATAAACATAAATAGTTTGTGTAGATTAGAGTGGAGGGGAATTGCTGATCAAGAGAAGCACAACATGGCCTCTAGAAATCTGTACCATGCCTCAGATGATCACCCACAAAAAGAGGCTAGGGCAGCAGTGGTCTCGATGAGATCCTTGAAAAGTGTTTTTCATTACACACATTTGTTTACTTTGAAAAATAATTCCACTGTATAAAACAGATTTTGTATTTTTCTTAATAAGATTGGACTTTCTCATATCATGACTAGGCTGTGATGTGTACATCAGATGTGTGAGAAATAAACCAGCCAAAAAACAGAGATCTCATTCCAAAAGGATATAAATCAGTATTTTTATCTGTATTTTTATCAGCCATATGAGAAAAATAAAGAAACAAAACTCTGTGCATTAAAAAGACAGAGAAGGAAGCTAAACAGCCCTTATGGATAGCACTGGATTGTTTTCCAAACTTTGGGGTTCTTTGCATATAATAACTTATATAACAACCAGTAAATTGAAAAGACATTAATATGAACATATCAGTCCTTCAAATGAATGCAGTGAAATGGAGTGCAAAAAAATTAGAAGAGGGAGTTGTAAAAGTAAAGTCAAAATGAAAACTTAAAAAATTGGTCAAATTTTTCTACTCTTTGTTTTTGTTGACTTTTGGGAGGTTTGTAATGGAGGAAGTTGTTTGTTTGTTTGTTTGTTTGGGCATTTTGGAAGGAGAGGGTAAAAAAAGAATTGCTTCTCCCGGTTTTTCNATACTAAAAAATACTTTATTATAGATACTGGTAAACATTTAAAAAGAAGTTCTTAAAATTCTTTTTCAAATTGTGGATAATATGCAATAGGAATTAACAGATATGGAATTAATATGCAAAAATTATTAGTTTGTTCTCCCTTGTGCTTTCAAAACTGGAACAAGCAAGACCATAATCAAATTAATTTCAGAATATGAGAAAAGCAAAAGGAAGTAAAAGTAGAATTGTATAAAGAAAAACACCTTATCAACAAAGCAGGAGAAGTTATCCAAAAAGCAGACTGTGATGAAGCCCTAGGCATGGAAAAAAAATTCGAAAGGTTACTAGTGTAAGAGACAAGAATACTGATGGAAATATAAGAAAATAAAGGGACAGCGTAGGAGAGATTGGTAACTATGTAACTAATTTTCCAATTCTGAAAATGCAGTGTCAATATGGTATTATTTGTGAGGTTTATGTGCCTACCAACACAACACTGCCCAGTGTTGACCATGACCACTATTAACCAAAATCAAGTTATTTAAATAATACTAGATTCTCTATTTAACAGCCTGTCATAAAATTTATTTTAATAGTACTTTTAGTCAACAGTCTTATCATGCTTTTACCAACAGTGTGATCAATATAAGCATTACATCTAGCCTACAATTTCACCCACCACTTCAAAAGCTTCATAAATCATCAACTTTTATAACTTCTTGATTACCTCCTAACGTTCATACAAAACAAGGATAAAAACAAAAATCACCCTCTGATGAAAGCATGCTGAGCACTTGAAAAAGTTTTATTAAATGATATCCAGTTAGCAACACCCTGTTGGGCCATCACTGTGTAGTGATGATTATGGAGTGCTCTTTCGCATAAACTGAATAAATCTCATAAATTGTTGATGGAGGTGCTTTAAAATATCATCTATTGACCAACTTTACCCCAGCAACAGAACAGAATTGATTTACTTTGCCTCTCTTCTAAGAAATTTTATCCATAGCCTGGGGCTTGGATTGTACAGCAAACAGATCAATCCCATGTACTTTCAAGGGGTGGAGAAAGCTGTTCATGTCTGGGCTTCCTGAAAGGTCTGCATCTTGCTACCCAATTTAGTGAGGCTTGCTCACAGTATGACAAAAAAGGTGGATGAGGGTAGCCCCTCTTTAACATCAAAGAGAGTTCACACAGGCACAATTAAAGGTAAAATTGTCAGGCCAATTTTTACAGTGAGGCTAGGTCTACAGGAGGCATGTAATTGAATTTCAGTTCCACTGGAACCCCAGCTTGCCTTGCCCCTTCCTTGTTCTGCCTTGGCTGTTCCAGGGAGTGTGAAAAGGCAACAGGCCACGCTGCATGTGGCCTGTATGATCTCTATCCATCAGACAGGCTCCTTGAGCAGTACAGCTACATGCAGATTGCAACCTGATGACAGATGAAAATTGAGGAGAGATCAGAAATGTCTTATGTTGCAGTTCCACCTCTACAACGTTTGAATTACAGATCTTTTCCACAACACTTTCTGAACTTGTACAAGGTACAGAAAATATTTTTGTTTGTCTGCAGCCCTCAGTGAATTAAAAATATCTTCAGCATTTTAATCTACTTGGCTTTAGACCTTTAGAGAAAATTCTTTTTTTGCCATTTTTTAGTCACCACTGGTGATGAAAAACTGAATTACTCTGGAGCTCTCCACACTATTATGGCTCTCTCATTCATACTTCTGCGGTGCTGCTTTGATGACATATTCTTTCCCATATGGAAAAAATAAAACCGTGGCCAAACATTACTCAAAGTTGATTACGGTGAGATAACTAAACAAGACCAGGTAAATCCAACTACAGTAAAGAGTCGTATATCTCATCAATATTGTCCTTGGAATAACATGATATCTTACTTTTGGGTGACATCTCAGGAATACAGAATACTCTTCTAGACTCTGTATCTAACAAGGACCATTGGTTTCTTTAGGATTGCCAGTGCATTTGAAATGAATGAATTAGTATATGAGGCAAAGATGAAAGTCATTTCATTTGTTACTGAATTGTCCCATAAGCTCTGAGGCAGGCATGGAATTGTTCTGCTTATAAATCATCCACAAAAGACCAGTAGAAAATCCCCTATGTGAGGCAGTTAGAAACTTAAATCCCCCCAGGAATGAGGTGCACGTTGAAGCCTCTCATGGCTGTTGACTGTCCCAGACATGCCATTGCCTATCAAACTGCATCTTCTGTCTCCCCAGATTGTGATTCTCTTTTGGATCCAGTCTTATCAAGGAGTGTTGAAACAGACATGAATTCAGCCTTCCATTTCTGGGGACACACAGGAACACGATTTTCATGGTTATTCATGATTCATTCAATTTTACTGTATGTATAAACCATTGATTCCACTTGGTTCCATTAGAGACCACAACCTGGTACTTATGAGGTGGTTCCTTCAATCAGATAACATTTTTAAATAAAGTCTCATCTTCAATATTATATCACTGTTTCTACATGTACATCCTGTGTTCTCATTTAGCCAAAAGTATTCATACATATCTTTCTACCAGGCAGTTTAACAGCTAGGAATTTAAAACCCGAATTAAAATGTACTGGTAAAGAAAGAAAAAATAGGTTTATTTTTCTGGAGGTATTCCCAAGATGTAACCAAACTAACAATGAGTTTAAAATTTTCTGTAGTCCTTGAGAAATATCTGCTTCTCACCTGGGAATTAATCCCTCTCGTCCATAAATATGCACCAGATGGCTGAGGAGGGCCTTGGGAAGGCCTGAAAGGGCACTCTACAGAAGAGCTGTAGTGTCACACTTAGGAGGCACTGAAGTAGTCTTTTGTGAAACCTACTGTCAGCCATTTATCATAGTACTACACATCCAGGGAAAAAACAGGCAACGAGAGAAGGAGGGCAGAAAGCACACTGTTCCAAGGTCACTGCTGCCAAACAGACATCATGTTATTTGCCATGAAAATGCTGCATTTCCTTTCCTCCTCTCTTAGTGAGATTTCTTTTTTAATTCCTTAAATGTGGGTCTAAGTTTAAGGTATATTTCTTCAGCTATTTTTCTATATCTATGACAAGTTCCTTTTATCCTTGTAGAGGCCAAAATATCAAGTTTCTAGTAGGATCACAAGGAAGACAAGGTTTCAGATTCAGCAGGAGGCCCAGGCATGTGAGGAGAGCATGAATATATCTGCTGCAGTTTTGTTACTGCTTGCCACAAATCAGCTCAATCTTTGTTTTCGTTATTGTGTACACAGAAGGACCATTAGCACTAAAGTTCTCAGTGTGTCCACAGTACAGGAGCCAGAAGATTCCAGTTTTCACCTTGTTAAAATGCAGACCTAAGCTAGCTAATTATTTGTAGCTAGGTACAGATGTCAAATCCTGAAAAGATGGCATTTACCAAGGCAAAGTGTAATGGCTAAACTGGTTTTTACTCACATCATCTTTACAAAGAAAAAAACCCAACCAACCAAAGTGTCTTCTTTCCTACTATTAACAAACTAGTTTAAACCCAGCATAAATTCTCAAAGTTTTTAATGGAAAAGAACAAAGCAGAAACTTCAGCTGTTACTTTTTAAAAAATAAACAAACAAACAAACAACACACCAAACCCTACAGTCTGATTTAAAATTTCACAGTGACTTCTGAAAAAACCCCTATTTTTTCTTGCAATTAATTCAATAGGACTCATGTTCTTTGGAAAATATATTAGAATACTGCTTGTTTATAGCACACATCTAATTAACAAAGCCGTAAATTATATTTTGTCTGATTACATTTGCTTTAATACCTGCACACAGCAAGTAATGGTTACATCATTTTCTGTCTTCTTTGTACCAGGATTAACCATAAGGGCATTTTTTTCAAGGCTGTTCACAGATTTCTGAATCCTCTAACAGGTAACAAGGTATCCAAGTACCTCCTATACACTCCTTTATAAAATACTTCACTCTTTAACCAAAGAGTGAAGGGGAGGACTGGTGTGACAATGAAAAATTGAAAAAACAATAAAAGACATCTTGGATGATGCTGTGTTTCAGATGTAACAGGGGTGTGGAACACATTAAGTGCAGATAAAGTTTTGAATGCTTTGAGCACAGGCCAAGAACGTTCATACCTGAATGTTCAATGCTCAGAAACTTTTGAATTGGTCCATTTTCTTGCAGGCACTAAGGGCAACATGACAAATAGGAGGACATCTCTGCATGCTCAAACCTTTTAGAAATAAGCCAAACGGCGGAAAACGTAGTTGTCCAGTTGCCCATATAATAATATTTAACTGGGATTTTCTTGTCCTTACTGTTTTCTTAACATAAACTCTCATTCTCACAATTACTCAGAGTCAGTCATTTTATCACATAAGCTGTGTCCGTCCCAACTTGCAGATGGTGACCTGTAAATGCAGCAAGAAGTGTTGATCTGTTGCTCCACTTTCATCCTTGCAGCCTTGTGAGAGTCCTAAAGGCAGCCCATTATCTGTAAAGGTGGCAAATCAGTGCAGAACTGGAAAAGAACCACTCTGAAATTGTATCAGAGAAACGTGATGCTCAGTCACAAGAAATTCTTTTAATGTACAAATGACCTTTACCTCCTGGATTAATGTTGGGAATAAAGCTGACTAATATTCTCTAAACATCCCAGAAATTCTCTCTAGTTTAGTTCATTGCAGAGAACTTGTTCAAGAAGGAACAAAACATATTCTCTAAGTCTCTGCCTGGCACAGGACAAGAGTGAAGAAGAAAAACCAAAGAACAAAATGAGCGCTTTAAGGGTCAATACTCCCACCTTGTGGCTGTTGAAGAAAATGCCTATGTCTAAGTAAAAATGGAAAAATAATTTCGTGTAGATAGTTTATAAATATTAATTTACTTGAAAAGACATTTTCTTTTATTTTGTAATCAAATTTGTATCTTAGAATTACCAGTGTTATATTCGGAGAAGGAAGGATGTAGAAATTTTTTTCATTCAGCCACAACAAGTTAATAACTGTAACAAATCCTAATTACAGGAAGTGGAAGAATCCACTTTTGTGATACTCCGAATTCAAAATAACCTGTTTGAAGGCAGGGATGTGATCCGAGTCCACAAGCTAGTGGCCATTAGATAGAATTCAAGGATACACGATGGCGGAGTAAGAAGCACTTAATTCAAAACATCTGGATGCAATAGATGCAACTCTCCTCTCTATAACTCTATGAACCTCAGAAGAAGGGGCGAGTCTCACCTTTTCCTCGGTCTTCCAAAAGATTTTTCTTCTTGATTTATTAGTTACCCACATGAAGCTGAAATGACCATGTGGCTGATATGCCTCATTAGAGGTCCTGATGGTTCTTGTGTTAGGTGCCTGCTTCCTTACACAAATCACTCACTGCTGAATAAACTTGTTTCCTCTATCATTTCCCTGCATCCATACAAATTCTAAGATAGTATGCATCCTCATCCTTGATTAAAATATCAAAGTAGACTTAATTTATGATGTGTGCTAATTTCAGCACCAACATGAGAGTATTCTTTGGAAGACATTGACACTGAAACATTTGCTTTAATACTTGGCCATAAGCAATCCCTGGAAAACACCAAACACGCAGTTTCAGAAAATAAAGTTCCCAGTGGAAACTTGTCTGGAAATGTGGTTGTAAAGTTGAAAAGGATGACAGTTACAGAAATTGTGAGTCAGATACTATCACCTTAATAAAAATCAAATATGCAAGGAAAAATCTTTCCCAAGAAGCTTGAACACCTTTTAAATATTCTGATGTACATAAAACAACTAAATATATAAAGTGAGATGATTTAATGAATGTTAAGGCTCAAACTCATAAAAAACTGTGGGGCATTTTCACCTTTTAAATCTATATAACTGAAATGAGACCGAGGCCCAGCCTACTGAACTAGAAATAGGATTTCTAGGAAATACTTGATCCACGCATGTAGCAAGGGACTATGTCCTACCAAAGTAGAAAGGAAAACACATAGTGAACCATCCTGCAGGTCAACAGTGTTTTACAGCAGGTGAAATTGGCCTTGAGAGCAAACTGATTGATTGACAGACTTAATATTTCAAGGCATAAGATGCACAAAGTGCATTTGAAAGACAGAAACAACCTAACAAGCCTGTTCAGTAACAAGCCTGCTGGTAAGATGTCTCAGCAGAAGTTCCCACCTGAGGTTCCTAACACAGGAATTGCTATTCCTCAGGTGTATGTAGTTCTCTGCAATCTTGCTCATAAACCAGACCCCCAAAGTGGGAGGGGGGGGCACAAATTATGAGGGAGCACAAGACTGAAGTCAGAGCCTGTCAGCCTCAGGTGAATAAATGCTATTATTATAGTATACAAACTGTAAAAATGGAGACAAGACCCAAGAAGAGCAGCACCGCAGCACCAATATCTTCAACTCTACATCACCCTTTAAATACTCAGGTTCAAACACTTGGAAGTGATTAGTAACTTAGGTTAGTGCTTTTATTTGTTTTTGTTGCTTTAGTTTGAGGGGGAAAAATAAAGAAGATTCTCCTTTTGAGGAAGAAGCTGTTCAGTGCTTATTAAAAACTGAGCCTCATAACAATTAAACTGTGAATGAGGGATGTTCACCATAGTCAAAAGTGAGTGCGGAGTGTGCCTTTGCAGTACAAAAATTAAACTTATTTTGGGAAGTATTAACAACAATGTGACCAAAAAACTGATGCACATGATGACGCTGCAGTACTAGAAACCCGTAATGCTACACGTGGAATACTGCGTTTAATTTTAGACAGCTAAACTTTAATGGCTTCAGATGGAAAATGGGGTGGTTTATATTAGATATTAGGAAAAAAAGTGCTCACTGAGGATGGTGATGCAGTGGAACAGAGAAGTTGTGGATGCCTCATCCCTGAAAGGGTTTAAGGCCAGGTGGAACGGGGCTCTGAGCAACCAAGCCTATGCCCCATGCACACAACAGGGAGGCTGGAAGGCCTCCAATGTTAAGACCTCTTCCAACCCAAACCATTCTATGACTCCGTGGTTTTTAAAAAGTGGTAGTGATAAACCTGAGACAATCTAGAAGAGCATGAGGCACTAAGGTGATCAAGGACTAGAGAGTCTGCTGTGAGAGTATCTGAGGGGACTCTGTATGCGTGCCTGAAGAAAAGGGGGCCTGATTGCAGATTCCCCTACTGGAAGGTGAATTCTAGCCTTCTCATCTGAGAGATGGGTAAGGGGAAAAGATAAGGGTCAGAAGGCTCAACAGATGAAATTGTAACCAAATATTTTATAAACAGTTCTCTGTGGTTGGGCTGAATGACTGGAAGGGATTGCTTGGAGACAGTGTGGAATTTCCATTCTTAGGGACTGTGAAACTCAGCTGGACATTGAATTGTACACTGAGATTTGATGTGAGTTATGCACTAAGTGGCTGCAGTAGAAGACCCATAGAGGTCCCTTTCACTGAAACTTTTCTACAACTGTACACTTTAATAGCTGAGGCATGGTGCGGTGAGTCATAACAGGGAAATTTGTCTACAATAAATGCAATTTGCACAGCTGCCAGCCTGGTCTAGTCATGTGTGAGATCAGCAGAAATTATATCAACTGTATCACAACCAAACATGATAACATTTGTCCAGTGTGATAGATGCCAAAGATAAACTGGAGCTATCATGTACTTGCTGACTATAGGTTAAGAATGAAACCTTATCACTTAAAATGGCTTTGTGGTAAACAGAGTCAGTGAAGCTTCAGAAGATTTTGTGGGTTTTTGTCACTTGTGTAATTCAATACACATCTTCTCTATCCTCACCAGGAAAAGAATCAGCAGTGTCATGGCTGTCTGCAGGACTGACCAGCAGCCATCTGCTGCCAGATAGAATGTGTAGAAATTGAGTTCTGCTTCCACTTTGTTCTGGGGACAACAAAGGTTCCACTCCCTCACTCAGCTGACGTATGTGTAACATCCATAGAAACTTTCTTCTTATTAAGATTTCCTTCAGCTTCTAAATGTGGTTGAAATTGCCTAGTAATTTCAAATCCTAAGGTGTATGACCTACAGACTAAGAAGTCTGAAATGAATTCACCCTTTGCATCAAACTATAATTACAATCAAAACCCCTCCATGTGGAAAACTTCTGGTCTAAATTGATTTATCTCACACTGATGAATATTTAAAAAAAAAAACAAAAAAACAAGAGAATTCTCCAATCACTAGGCAGTCACAAAGATGTTATAATAAATAAGCATAGTTTTCATGGCAGACTGCATGAGTAATTAAAATGAGGGGACATAAAAGGAAAATAGCTTTCACTTAGACATGTAAAGATGATTCTATGTGTGAAGAGACAGCTGAGTGCAATGTTCATCTGCTTTAAACATGATGTATGGGAAAGTCTGGATGAGAGCATTCTCTAGTTCTGTCTTTCACGGTGGCAAAATTTTAATCTTTGATTTGAGATATGCACCCAAAGAAAAGCCATTTAGTCTGCTCTTTTGGAATACCTAACTTTCATATTTAATTCACACACTTAAGCTTTGTCATATCTTTATTCAATGCTAACCACACAAAAGTAGTATTCTGTCTCCCTGCTAATGAACTCCTGCTCTAGACTGGACAAAGAAAAGTTAAAATGCTGTCAAAAATCAGTGAGACTCATACATTTCTGTACTAAAATATCAATCTGAATATGATTAACATACACACTTAGTACCTTTAAATACAAGCCACACAGCAGTCATGTCTTAAGAAAAAACATTTGTTTTAAAAGTTTGGAAAAAGGAGATTGGGATTCATGGATTTGTTTCAGTATCATTCCAGATTATTTCTGTTACCCTGCCATTATGAATACAGTCATACTAAATAATCTACATGTCCCTCATTTCTAAGATTTCTTTTCTACATTACAGAACTGTCTTGCCACCAAAAGTAAGCAGTGAGAAAATTGTGAATGAGATTCCACAGTAAAGTAAAATCTGTACTGTGAATTTCCTACAGTAAGATGAAACAGCGATTTGTCTGCCAGCGAAATATCTCCTACATCTAATGATATAAAAGAATGTTTACAAATGTATATTCTTGTACAAATATGGTGCTCAGTGTCTCCCCATACAAATCTGCAATTGTGTGTCTTCTGTCTTACATGGTAGTGTCATAATGCCTTAGCTGTAACATGAATGGAAGCTTTTCCCTCTTCTATCAGAAGCTTCCACAGATGAAAATGCTTGCCGAAACTTCTGTTTCTTTAATTTCTCAGTGTATGACAATGATCTATACTTATACCTGTTAGATGTTCTTCTGCCAAAAAAGAATTAAACTTTACCCTTCAGTTTCAAAAGAAAAATAATTTAAATGTTTTAAGTACAAAATAGTACTACAATTAGTATTTAGGGCCTCTAATGGAATATTAAAACAATAACTCAAAAATTGAGGCTTTTTTCTTTACTTTAAGCAGCTCTGTCTCTAATGGACTCTATCCAGCAGGACACTGGATACCTCTAAATATAATTACAAACTCTTGCAGAAGAACACTGTTGAGAAGTTTTGTTAATGGATTTCTATATAAAATACAAGAGGAAGACAGTTCATCCAGCAAAACTGATTCAGTTCAATGTAATTGGAAGATTATGATGGAAGAACTGTTCTGCACATATGGAATATCACAAGCAACAATGATTCATTGCAGTAATTTATTATCATCACCAATATTACCACAAATAAATTATTACTGTAGAATGTGGCTTGAAAGATTATGTAATTGGGATGTTACTCAGTCACTACTTTACACTATTTTACAATAATACTTAATTACTTAATGAAGTTACTCAAACAGTTACTGCTACAAATAGCTACAAATACCAGGGGAGATCTAAAGCTGGTTTCAATGAGTAGATGTTTGGAGGTCATCTGAAGATAAAGTAAAACATAGAGTTAAATAAAGTATTTTTCAAAATACCTAGAGCAGAATGGGACCCTGGATGTTGAAATTATCTTACTATTATTATTATGGTTATGAGGTTCATCTCACTTTATACACTATTTGAGTATTAGGTCAGCAATACTTCAATGTTAGCACAGCTACAGTCAGGCACCACAAATGGGCATCCTGAACACTTGGGAATTTAAATAAAATTTGCCTAATCTGTTCAGAATTAGGTAATTAGAAATGTCTAGAGATTCAAAACCTCGACATAGCAATTTTTAGGATTAGTGATTTAAACTTATTTTAATTAAATCAGCATAGGAAAATTTTCAGTTAAAATTAGTTATACAGTCTCTATTTACTACCAGAAAATGTTTATCTGGGCATAGGATGGACATCACAGTAAAAAGCCCTCGGGTAAAGGGAGAACAGACCAATGGACAAGTACAGCTTTCAAAAAATCAGATTTTTCACATGACTAAAGTAGTGTGTAAAGAACCTTTCAGAAGTGTCTTGAAGAACCTTATGCATCAATTACTCACACCACTGGACAAATGCTTTAGACTGTGTATTACCCTGTACTGATAAAGAAATGTGACGCATACAGTCATTGTGAGTGCCTAGTAGATGATTCATCTGAAATGAATGGGGTTTTTTATTTCAAGAAGAGTAAAAAATGTTCAAAAGTAGGATAGGTATGAAGAGTTTAAAAAGGGTGTCTAAAGTGGGATCTCTGCAGCAATCAGGTACATAAAGTTCTGATCCTGAAACAATAGAGTTCTTTCTTATTTAAATATTACAACCATCACAGATTGAAGTTCTCCAGGATTATTTATGACTTTTTCCATTGACCTTGGACTGCTCTCATCAATTTTGAAATATGTTCAGGCAAAAGAACTGCTGCAGTACAAATTTCCACTCCTTGCTCTGTGTCTACGCTATGTGAGATTGAAGAAGGGTAAGGAAAAAAATTTTACCATGTCTGACACTCAGACTTCAGCAGAAGAGACTCATCTCCTGTTCTGGGGAGGGGTCTAAAATCAAGTACAGTATTCTGGATGCAGTTTAACAAATGGTATGAGTATCATTAAAATGGACAATTTTATAAATTAAACCACTGAACACATGATATTTCAAGCTACAGCCACAAGGTAGCAGAATGACTTTAATTTGAGCCACTTTTATGATGTAATGGATGTCCAAACAGATAAGGAAAGATATTAAAAAAAAAGAAACCACCACACATAGCTCTGTCCTCCCACTCTTAAAAAACAGCCCCCAGACATTCCTTAATGACATGTATGGTAGCATTCAGCTGTGCCTTGAAGTTCAGTGAAAGGAAAATTGGGGTAATGTGTAACACGATCTCATTAAAGATAAAGACTTAAAATTCATTTCACAACCCAGGAACCACAGTTCTTCTCTCTTTGAACTCTTATGAAAGAAACAAAGATTTTGGAACTGAATATTATTATCAAGTAATTTTGTTCCAGAGTTCTAAGGGATGACAGATACCTTACTGTCTGTACTTGTGCAATATATTGTAGAGTGAAAAAATACTTATCTTTTAAATTATTTTTTCTCCATTCTAGTTTCTGTTATGTTGCCACTGCACTTCAAAAGCAGGCTTCCTCAAGGGTTTAAGCTATGAGGAAATTCAGATGTCAAGTATTTAGAGACAGATTCTAGCCCCCATAGACAACATTTTAAAATCCTTCATTTTCATGGATGGATGACAGTTCTACAACATATTAATATCGTGACACTTGATACAGGATTCTGAATTCTTAACTTGTAAACTTGTTAAACAATTTTTTCCTTATTTTACTGATTTCTTGGCATCTTCCCCAGTTCTCATGACCTGGAGTGAACGGGCCATGAGTTTCATTGTGCTATCAATCTCTACAGGGTCTCATGAACCTCTCACCTACAGGAAGGAAAAACTGCTGAGATTTTCTTACCGATTGTTTCTCACGTGCATGTCTTTGGACATAGTCAAATGGGCCAAGCCAACCTGATCCTTGTGGTAATGATGTTTTGTATATATTACACACAGGATAAAAATCCTTACATATTTTTTGGGCATGATGGCAAGCAGAGACATGGGGAACAGAAGGGCACCAGGATATAATTAAAGAACACATGTGAGATTATCTCCAAGGAAAGTAACAAGGGATTAAATTTTAATTTATTAATTGTCAAATGCTAATTATTCCTGCAAGAGATAATTTCAAAAGATATGTTGCTGTTTCTTTGTTTGATTTCCCATGGATATATGGGAAATCAGTTTTGATCCACTGCTTACATAGAGGATGAGATTAAGCACTTTTGTCCCAGGTAGGGGACAGGGTTGTTTTCAGGGCTGAGAATCCCTTAAGACAAATTCATAATTCTTGATATGTGGAAAAGTCATTAATATGCAAAATGGCATGAAAACACTGCTCTTTTGCAATGATAATTAGATTAAACTTAAATTAATACCTAAATTTAAATACAGGTAATTTTTAAATGTTTTCCACCTACTCTGTGTTGCTGATTCACTACTGCACCATGCTCACAAAACTTCCAGAAAGATCTGAAAAGTTTTGTTTAGTCATTTACTTTACTAATGTTATCACTTCTTTACAGAAAATCAGAGACTTAAGTTTTATCAAGGCTGGCCACAAAAACAGAGGAGAAGGATAGAAAACCTCCCTTTATTGACTGGTTGGAAGAAAAGAGTGATAAAGTGGTGAAGGGTTATACTAACCATTCTAGGAAATGGGGAAATAACTGCTGATTAAATACAGATGTTGAACAAAAGTCACTAGTAATCACACCCACTGGATACTGCTTTACAAAAGGAAAGAGTAAAGACATGACCTCCACTCACTCATCATTTTCTTTACTGCCACATGATTCCTCACGCATAAATACTACAGTGAAACAATTCCAGTATTCCACAAATGTTTTTGAACATAAACAGGGTATTACAAGGACAAAACAGAATTGCCTATTTGTAAGAGAATAGATCACAAATAGAGGAATTAAGGTCATGAAACAGCAGAACTTTGATGAAAATTGGACATTAATAATTGAAAAGAGAATAAAAGAAATCAATTTAAACATGCAGAATGCAGAATAAGCATTAAAATAAAATTTGCATTAAAAGAGCTCAAGCTAACACTAAAGTACAGATTTAAATATAAAGTCTTGAGGTAACATGGCCTGATTGTAATAGAGTCTATATTTACTTTATGATTGCTAAAAGGCTGATCCAAGAATAACCAAGATCAAACCTAAGTTCTCATTGATTTCAAGATGCTTGGACCAGGTTTCAGAAAACAAAGTCAACAGACATTTTCTTGTATGTTTCAAATATTAAAACTCATTTTTTCAATGTTTCAGGAAAAAAACGTGTAAAAGACACATGAGCTTTTCTAGAATTTGTTCTTCCACATACCAAATGAACCAAATGAATTGGTCCTTTGAAATGCTCATAAATCAATGAGTTCTCACTCCATAATGCATGGCACTGTTTTTCATACCAAGACAGAAAAGTTGCTAAAGGTTTTATGGGATGCTATCAGAAAGGCATCCAAAATAATATATCCCTGACCACATGTTTTCTGTTTGGAAAACCTTCAGTGAGTTGTTCATGGAGCTGGCACAGAATATTTGCAATATATTTGGAGATAGATAGAAGATTAGGTAGGTAGGTAAGTAGATAGATAGATAGATAGATAGATAGATAGATAGATAGATAGATAGATAGATAGATAGATAGATAGATGATCTTACTGCCAAATATATTTGGAATGCAGTCCCATAATTTAATCTGTATGGGTATATCCTTCTGTCTGCACTGATTTTCACTGTAAATTAACTTATCCATATGTATTTCTGTTTAGATTGAAAAAATCCTTTTATTTTAAGAAAGCATTCATAATGCCACCAAAATTCTCTAATGCTTCTATTTCAAATGCCCCAGTGAAGATACCTGGTGTTCAGAGAAGTCTGATTGCTCACTCTGGACAAATGAAGCCACTACAAAGCATAGAGATTCCTATATGAAAATCTTCCAAGCATCTTTAGTTTAAACTTTCCTAGTAGTTTAATTATTGTTCATGTGGAGACACATAGTCATGCAATGACATCAGTATTTTTAAATGGAATATTAAATTTTAAAAAATGAGGCACTATGAATATTTGTGGTGTATATTTATTTTTCAGCTATGGAATATTTTTAGATATATATATATAACATATGGTACATTGTTGCGGTGTGCATTTTGGGTTTCCAAAGTTCTGTATGTTTTGTTATCTGTTTTATAATGGTTTGTTCTTACACTTCCATGCCCAAATCCCCTGTGGTCTTTCCCTGGTGATGGGTCTTGTCAATCACCCTGTAACCCTGCCTAAAAGCCTGGTAAATTCTGGTGGAGATGCTCGGTGATTCAGCAGGTTCTCAGGTTCCCTCCTCCTTTCATCGTTCTGTTAAGTGTCCCTGTTCTTGGTCACTCCCCCTCTTCTCTGAGATTGGTTCTAGGTATTCCCCTGCTCTGTCTATGCCCCTGGTATTTAACCTGTGACCTGAAGCCCAGGTCTCACTCTGCATGTAGGCAGCCCTCTAGGTGGAATAAAGCCTAGGGAAACCCCCGTGAGAGTCCTCCTTTTCTTCCACGCCATCCACGTTCCGGCTTGAGGTTCTGACCCACCGAAAAGGTACAAGGCTGTACCCCTTACACGCGGGCCGGTGAACGAGCTAGTGTGTTAGCAGCACCGGACACCTGCAGTACATGAAAATTATTTATTGTATTAATAAATATTGAACTTCAATTCCTAAAACATAGGAACATTATCTGCTGTATAACAGCAGAAGTCTGTTGAGGCGCAGTCTGGTCTCCAACAGTGCTGACAGGCAAATACCTAAGTATAGGTAAAAGCATGACAAGGATATGCATTGTCCCTCCCTAAAACCTGAGAGTCTTCTTTGCTTTTCATGAGATAGAAATGGTTTCTATAAATTTTGTAATCTTCAATGAATTTCGATTCCGTCAAGTTTTCCATTTTCTTTTTGAATCCATGTAATTTTTTTTATTATTCACAATAGCTTTTGGCAGGGAGTTGCTCTCATCAGCTATTGCATGAGGAATTCTCTCTTTAACTTGTTTGAAACTGGGTCCAATTGGTTTCCATTTATTTTCTCTTTCTCTCTTTCCACTGCCCCCCTACATCCTACAGTGTTATCTACATTAAAGTCTACAGCATTAACAAAACTGAATTAACAATACATAACATCACTGCACCACTATATTTTATTCTACATTAGCTCTTAAGGACTGATTGCTCTCATCTTTCGGAGGTAGAAATCAAGATAGTTTAACACTATGCCAGTTTACATATCTGAACATTCCAACTACCCCTAAAACTGGCTACTTCTTAATCTATTAATATATACCATTTTGTAATATCTATAAAAAAGAAATGTCATATCCCTTTTGTCAGGAAAACTTCTGCTTCTTTTTCATTTATTTCAGCAGAAATATAAATTAAAATACTATATGAGAATTCATTCTGCAAAAGTGTAGCAATTCAGTGAATGATGACCTTACTCCTGCACCTTAATCGTTTATAGGAACAGCACAGTATGAAACAGAAGCTTGAGATAAATTAATTCATGTGATGAAGTGGAGAAATCTCCAAACCCAAAACTACAGAGCCTGATAGATACTGAAAATGCTGGATCCTGCCAACAGTAGGACACTAAGCCAAAGGCCTTATACTTCAGCCAAAAATCAATGATCATTTGGTTCGTTTCCCCAGAACTTAATGTTTCTATTTGCATCAAGATTTTCACGTTATAGTTGCACAGGAAATAAATGTTCTGAGGACATTTCAGATCCAAAATGTGTTTAGCATATAATTTTCCTAATGTTCTCCATTGTTTTTCAGGCCAACAAAACAGGGAGATATTTTCTTTTCCAGAAAACAGCATTAGCAAAGTAAGTCGGGAAAGGATAGCCTTATACACAAGGAGTGAAGGAAGTGGGGGCAGGGGAAGCACAGAAGGAAATAGTTTGCCGCACTGCAACAGTAAAATGCCCTTCCCTGTTTGGCCATATCAAAATTGCTTACCTATGCAAATAGAAATCCACTTTGACTACTATCTGGCTAAGTGATACTTTCAATAACACCAAGACTGAATTTGAGGCTAATTCTATATTTGGCTTATTTTACTTTGTATGGTTTTGTTTCCATTTTACAAAATCCATAGATTTTTGTCTAGGCTACCTAAACCAAGTTGCCTTCTGGCATATCTAGCTTAGAAATCTCCTGGTCTGACTGTATGGTAAGCAACTGAAACTGCTTGATCTGGCAGTGATGGAAAACTAATTTAAAAGGCAGCAAAGATTACCGAGTCTGCTAGAGAGATCAGCAGCTACCTTCTCACACACAGCCCCTTCCAAATCCTGTTTGGAGCCAATGGGAAACTCAAATTGCGTCAGCTGCACAGAGATAAATTTTTCTGTCAAGTAAATCATCGGCTTTTGAATTTGTGCCTAAATATGGACTTCACGATGAGAAGAATGTCCCTGATGCTGAAATTTGACCAAATTCTCCCCACAAATAGAAGCAGAAAATTCTCAACAGTCTTTAAAATATCTAAATTATAAGACAGAATTACTGTCATTAAAAACCTTTTGCATTTCTATTAATTGTATGCTTTTCTCGATTAACTCATAAATGCCTTCAAATGCAGATTTTTGTCTTGATGTATCCCAAACTGACTAAAGCCAATGAAGCAAACAGCAGTTATCTCTAAAATTTCCATTTCACTTTTTAACATCTTTTGTAGTACAAAATACTACTCTATTCTGAATTTTTCAGATGTATAGACAGTACTCTCTGATGTCTTGTAGAAGAATTTCAGGGGTTTTATTACATTATTGTATTGTTGTGCAATTTTTAAGCTGGTTCCTGTAAAAATAATTAATGTGAAGCCACTGAACCAGCAGTACACATTTTCACAATGCACCTATTTCTTTTATAAATAGAAGTAAACCCTCCATTTGTTAGCAGAAATGATGAGTTCTATCCAGAAACCCTGAATTCCAATAAGAATTCTGTGTTCTCTGTGACACCACTGATCCTTAAATCTACCAAAGAAATTTTTGATAAACCATCTTACAATTCATATTCACCTTTGTATTTGTTTATAGCCAGCATGCTCTTTTTTATGACATTCTTTTTCTTTCTTATTGACTGCAGTAGTTCCAATTTGCCCTGCAGAAAACTAATCATAAGCTACCATGTGTCACCTCAGTAGTACTTACTAATTGTAATATCTTTGTCTTTATTGTCCATCCTTAAATACTTCATCCAGGATTTTGTGTTTTCTTCAATCATTCATCACACTCAGAATCTCTAGTTCTATTAGCCTGAAATATAAAAACACAACTAGATTATTAACCTCTGCTTTAAGACAAGCTTACTGCTATTGCTCAAAATAACAGGTTACTCAAAAATAAAAGGGTCAACCCAGACTAAGGCCTTGGGTAATGTTATTTCAGAGAAGAATGTTTTTTCTCCACTTTGAGAGCAGAACATGTCCCTGTGCAAATGCACAAACTACTCTGAGGTTTATATATATGAGGTTTACACATGCAAACCTCTGGAAGTTCAACAATGTAAAGCAAAAGATCCTGTCCATGGGTCAGGGTAATCCCAAACTTAAATACAGGCTGGGTGGAGAATAGATTGTGAGCAGCCCTGAGGAGAAGAACTGCGGGGTGTTGGTGGACAAGAAGTTCAACATGACCCAGCAATGTGTACTCACAGCCCAGAAAGACAAACACATCGTGGGCTGCAGTCAAAGCAGCATTGCCAGCAGGGTGAGGTGGCAATTCTCTCCCTCTGCCCTGCGCTGCTCTGGTGAGACCCCACCTGCAGTGCTGCATCCAGCTCTGGCACACCCGACGCAGGAAGCACAAGTCCAGAGGAGGCCATGAAAATGATTACAGGGCTGGAGCAATTCCCTGTGAAGGGAGGCTGAGAGAGTGGGGGCTGTTCAGCCTGGAGGAGGCCTGGATAGATCTTGTAGTGCCTTCCAGTATCTAAAGGGGGCCCAAAAGAGAGCTAGAGAGGGACCTTTGACTAGGGCATATAGTGGCAGGAAAAGGTCATGTAGTGGCAGGAGAAGGGGAAATGACTTAAAACTGAAAAAGGGAAGGCTTAGGTGATTTTCCAGTCGACTTTAATAGTGGCAAAACTAAATGTAAGGGAGAAAACATTTTGAAACATCATCTCCAAATTTTTTTTCATCAAGAAATCAAGGATAGGTACTAAAGGGCAGACCACAGGGACAGTTCACAAACTATATATTATTTGTTATACTCTTGGCATGCTGAATATTGAGATCTGATTAGAAAGAGCTGCCTCTGCCTGAATTAAAGTGTAAAGGAGATCATATGCCAAATTCAATAGTACAGATTTTATTTAACAATAAAATGAGAGATAGAGAAATGGAAAGAAATAGAGAAAAGACAGGGGGAGAGACAGGAGACAGTGACAAGAGACACAGATCAACACAACTGTGGACCCAACAGTGTCTTACTTGGTGCTTATCAGTGGTGGGTAACCTGAGACTGTCCAGAACTTTTCACATGTTTTAGCAAACAAAGCATTTAATGATCATTGACATTAGAGTTCTCTAATTCTACCAGTTAAATGATTTCCTCTCCCCTAATTAGTCTACATGTTTACTCTTTCACTTCTTCTGGGTCTGTGGGTTATGAGTTGGTGGCCCATAAATCCTGTGTTCTTTGTGTCCATTATCAGAGATATTTTCTTCTCCACCAGTTTTGCAAACCTCCCTGTAGGTCTGAGATAACACTCAGACAATAATACCTCCTTTACCTTACCTCAAGTTCCCACTGTGGGGGCTTTTCCTACAGTCCAGGTTCCAGGTCCACATGGAGGCTTATTTGGGGGCACTTCTGTGGCCATTGTTGGTCACACAAAGCATCTCTCCTATAATGTGGGGTGATCTTTTTGGACTGGTGAGATGCATGTGAACCATTGCTTCTTTACACAGTTTGCCAACTTCAAGTCAGCTCTTACTGCTCAGAAAAAAAAAAGAGACTAGTTTAAATTCTCTGACAAAAGTCTATTCCATGACTGGCTGACACATAAAGTACTTAAAAAAAACCAAACCAACCAAACAAAAAAGAATGAGTTATAAAACAAACACACACAAATAAAAACAAAGTTAGAAAAGAAATGGAACTTAAAGGTATCATAATGAATAAATTAATACTGTAATGATATACCAAGAGTATTTATTAAACAGTGTTTCCTTTAGTTCTAATAGTCTTGAAGGAAATGTCTTAGATGGACCATGGGCCTGATGAGATTATCTCTCTGCTAGTACTGTCCTCTTACATACTAAAATCCCTCACAGAAATTCTGAAACACTTGTTGAAAAAATGTATCCAAAGCAGTATGTTAGAATATCTGCATCTCAACATAATTGTGCCTCCAAATCAGGTAAAAACAACCATCTGTGTAACAAAGTTAATACCCGTGTAGTGGGGTTCAGCTCTCAGCAATAATTTACCGTCTTTTCATCTTTTACATTTAGATGTGGAACACGGTTTTCTAGATTACAATTATGTAAAATATGATCCATTTGTTTCCTTTATTTTTAATATCAAACTACACTAATAATGATTTAAATGTTTGGTTCTTTCAATTTTTTCTTTGCAGACTCCTTTGATTGTTTTTTTTAATTAAAAAAACCCAAACAACCCTTTATTAATTTGTTTCTTCTGCTCTTTTAATTGACTGCTGAAGCAGACCATACTCAATTTATTAAATTTCCCACCTTTTCTTCAGAAAGACAGGCATCCTAAATGTTTTCAAATACTTATGCTCTTAACTGCCCCATATCTGTTTCTACTTTGTGATAATTTTTCCCTCAAAACTCCTCTTTCTATTTCTTCTTGTTTCCTATATCTGTTTCACTATTTAATATAATTTTCTGACAACCATCTTCTTACCTTAGAAAATGCTTCTTTCCTATTCTCTCGTAGTATACATTGCCCCCTTGTATCTTCACTTCCGTTCCCATTCATTAAAGACTATCTGCACAGACTCCAGCTACCATGTAATTCACTAAAAACCCCATGATTTTCATTTAGCTATTTCCCTCAAAATAATTCAAGCAATTTCTAAATCACATGTTGGCCATAAATCCCTTCAGTGCAGCACTTTTAGCTTATTCATGCTGGTTAACACCATTCACTTAATTACCAAAAAAAAAAAAAAATTAGGAAAAATATTTACTATCTTTTCCATTAAAGACAGAGTCATCAACAAAAGTATTTCTACTGCATGCTTTATTTTGTTGTTGCTTGGTGCTGTCGCTGTTTACCAGCTCTTAAGAACCCTGCTGGAATCCCAGCTCGGTGTTGTTTACAAACACAAGACGATTACAATCCCGGCTGAAAATGTCTCGCAGTCTACGGGAATCAACAGATGGAAAGGGGCAGATGAAGCAGTACAAGCAACAAAGATATGTCTTATCATCTTAATACTCCGCACATCAGTAACATAACTATTGCAGAAGATTTTGGAAGAATCACAGATGAAAAAAACTAAATGCATTTGGCTGGAGAGAGAGACATTGTAACCTTGGGAATCTCCTTCTAAATGCAAGAAGCAGGATGGAAAAAGACCTAACAGTGTTTGAAAATGGGATCATAGCAGCCAATGCAACATGTCAGTGTGGGGAGAAATGCCTCAACTATAAAACAGATAAAATAACTGATAAACTGATGTATGGTGGTGCAGTTGTACCAGTCTGCCATTCTAGCAACTGAAACTCAAATGTCTGATGAAAAACTTATGTCATTCTGCTTGTCTTCCAGAGGTTGTAAGTGCTAGTTTTATAAGCAGGTAATAAAATTAGATATGTTATTGACATTTCACATACAGCTGTGGCTTATCAGTTCTTGAAGAATTCAGTTGTACATAAATTTAATATATACACCTTAAAGGCAGAAACAAAACTAAAAATTAACACTGGGTTCATCACAACCCAGTGCTGCATGTTAAGAAATGATGTATCTTCACACTGCAGCCAGTGTTTTCAGAATACATTTGCTCTCATGTGTTTCACACAATATTTACAATTCTCTTGTCCTCCCTTTTCCAGTAAGCATTTTTATGTTTCCTCTTTCTTCATGAATTGCTTCTCATACTGAAGCATTTTTTATTTCAATTTAAACAAAGGCATACAATTTCACCCTGCTTAAGACACCTTGTGATGGACACCACTTGCCCTCTACAGCCACTATATCACTTCACTCCTGAGCAAGATAGAGGAGAGAAAATATAACTAAAGTCCACGGGTCAAGATAAGGACAGGGAGAGATCAGTCAACAATTAACAAGAGTGACAACAGATTCCACTTGGGGAAAATTAATTTAATTTACCACCAATAAACTCAGAGTAGGATAATGAGAAAATAAAAACTTAATCTTATACACCTTCCCTTCCAGGGTTCAACTTTGCTCTGATTTTCTTAATTCCTCCCTCCACAGCAGCACAGGGCTATAGGGAGTGGGAGCTGCAGTCAGTTGTAGTCAGATATATCATCTCTGCTCTTCCTTCCTCCTTCAAGGGAGCACTCCTCACACTCTTACTCTGCTCCAGCTCGGGGCTCCTCCCACAGTTGTTCTGTTAACTTCTCCAATGTGAATCCTCCCCATGGGCTGCAATGCATCATGAACTATCCCAGCATGGGTCCCTCCAACAGGCCACAGTCCTTCAGGAACAGGCATGAGGCCTCTATGGGTAATAAGTAATGCTAAAAAACCTGCTTCACAAAACTGCTTTCTCCAAGGGTCTACAGGTTCTTCCAGGAGCCCGCCCCAGCATGGCCTTCCCAGAGGCTCTTCACAGCCTGCAGGTGGATCTCTGCTCTGTTATGAACTTCTTGCGCTGCAGGGGCACAGCTGCCTCACCCTACCCTTTGGCACAGGTGGCAGGGGAATCTTTGCTTCCACACCTGGAGCACTTCCTCTCCCTCTCCCTGCACTGACCTTGTCATCAGAGTTGTTTCAGCTCGTTCTCATTCATCACTGACTGCTGCTGCTGGTACTGGACTGGGGTCCTTTCCCCTTCTTAAATATCCCAGAGGTGCTACCACCATCACTGATAGCTGAGCCTTGACCCATGGCCTGGTTTTGAAGCCAGCAAACACTGGCTTTATCAGACACTGGGGAAGCTTCTAGCAGCTGCTCACAGAAGCCATACCTGCAGCCTTCCTGCTATCGAAACCTTGCCACACAGATCCAATATGCACACCAAACCACAACCAGTTAGGATTATCATGACTACTCTTCATGCTCAGTAAACCTGAAGTACTCTCCATACAGACTTCACATGTACCTGAAACTCTAAGATGTTTTAGGAATACATGCCTCTCTTAGTCTGTAATTCAGAACAGAAATTTTATTTTTGCAAATCATATTTTCATGAGATTTAGGTTCATTTGCTGAACTTTCTGCTTGCAATGCTATCGTCACTCTATTCATAGCAATTTTTTTCTTCCTCTCCTCATGACCCCAGTTTTGGCAACTAGACAGCAGCTTGCTGTGCGCACAGGTCATTGTCCAATAAATTGTATCATATGGTTTCTCAGACAAATCTCCTTTAGAGTTTTGAACTGGCAACACTTTTCTGATATTCTAACAATCAGAAACAATTTCCCTGATGATCTGTTTTGTTTTTATTTTGGGAGGGCTTTGATGTTATTTAACCTTAAAAACCTACAAGGAACTTCTTCTATAATAGGAATGTGTGTGATTACTCCTGAGGCTTCTCCCCAGGGATAATCTTTTGTGCAAGTTTGTTAGATATCTCCGTATCTGAATGGTTTGCTCTGCAATAGATTTCCTGGGATCACTTTGACATCAGTCTTTAGCTGATATCCACAGGAATTTGCTGTGTCCCTGCACAGAAAAGAGAATCTTGCCTCCTCCTCTCCCCCTTTGGAATCACCGAGAAGAACCCTCTTACAGAGTTTGCAGAGATTTCCTTACTGATTATGCTGCTCCGCAGGTTTTCCTGTAGGAGGGGTGCTCAGACTCACTTCTTTCTGGTTTTAGTCAAGCCATCTGTAACAATAGCAGAAAGCTGATGAAATAGCTGAGAGTGGGGAATGACTGCTGTTTGTTTAATTTTCTGGCCTGCTGCAGTATTTCCTGCACAACATTAATCTTATGTTTCCAAGATACGTAACACGGAGCAGCATGGTCATGTAAGCACAACTATTTTTCCCACAAGATGTTCAGCTGGTATCGGTGTCTTCAAAAGGTCCAGTCTGCAGGCTTTCAACTTCTGCTGTGTTTGGTTGGAGATGAAAGAATTCCTCACCCTTTTATTCTGCTCACTAAAATCAATACTGCAGTAGAAGAGGTCTTGAAGGAAAATAATTTTGAACCTCACACCATTGGCTGTCAGAGCTTGGAAATGGATACGAGGTGGCCATATAGCAGCTGCAGTATAGAACATATTCATCTGACCAGTAACTATAAAAGGATGATATTCCACACGTCATCCTCAAGAGTGGTGTTCCAGTTCATTTAACTCCCAGCACTTTTATCTAAAGTCCACCCATATCATCCCATGCAAATGTAAATGGATCTTCCAAGACTCTCTTAACTTCTTGTGGACTGGGATCTAAAATATAGCCTACCACTATGCCAATACTGGGAAGGCATTTTCCAACACTTCCCACACTTTGTACTCCATCTACTAATTTAGGTGATTTACATGGCCATAGAACATTGTTTTTTTGTTGCTACCTGAGTAGTAGGTCTTCAGTATCATTCAAAGAGGAATTATAAATAATATTTCTTTCCTCAATATTTGCCCTCATTTTTCCTTGATGTATTTATATGGCCCAAAAAGTAGAAAATTTTGGAGATGAAAGAATTTTATTTTGAAGCTGATTTAATTTTTATCATGCTTTTTTCCTTCTTCTCTCCATGATACAGCCTTATTAAACTTGATTCCAGCCCTTAAATCACGGCCAATGCACTGTTATGGAGAAAAGGGGTTTTAGGCAGACATAATCTCATGATAAAAATCAGTCATAGTTTTTAAGCCACATTCGCTGTCATATTTCTGAAGTTGAAAGAAAATGGCTAGACCACATGCAGTTGAAGTCTTGGTCATAAAGTCTGTAGCATAGACCATGAAGAACAGTCTTTCTTGTGCTTTCATATTTTGAAGTAATCATGTTATAGTGTTTACAGAGTTATCTGAAGAAACTGTCTTAAGGCATCAGCTCTTGATGCACTACTGCAATAAAGCATACATTTTATTTATGAAGTAATACTATTTGTTAGGTTTAGCAGTGTCACACAATTTAAACACAGTGAACTCTCCAGGTGCAGTTTGGAGTGAATCTTCTCATGAAAATGAAAGCTGCTTCCTGATTACTAAGAGCCTAAATCTTCCTTCAGTAACGTGGAGTATGTGCAGCACACTGACATCTCTACTGAGAAAATATCTGAGCCAGTTGGAGGCATGTCCTCACTCACAAAGGTCAGCCAATGTGAAGTGTAACAGCTATTATTTTGGGCTTTCAAAGACTGGGAAGTCTGTATTCTGTTTTTTCCCTTCTCTCCCTAGAGAAAGGATAAATACCAAATGGGCCCAGCTGAGATCTGTAAACTTAACAGCTAGAGATAGGGAATAAACCATCTCAGATCAGTAGTCACCACAGATTTTTTCTTTAAGATTAATATAGGGGCACCTCTTCATGTCAGCCTGCTTTTCTTTCTCTCTTCCCCCTCAGGAATATTCAGCTATGAGACTGTATGTGGCCTCTTGCCCTGCACTTAATATCATCTTTCTGTCTTTTTTTTTTCAAATCAGAAAAGCAACTTTGAATTCCTTTTATATCTCCATTTCAGCCTTGTTTTTAGAAGCTTTGTGACGACAACACAGAATGAACATATCTCATACCACAGTCAAGCCCAGAATCTGCTCTCTGTCTGGGCCTGTGGTAGCTGTGGTTGCTCTTAAGATTCTATTCACATCAGAACACAAGATGTGTCCTCTTACATTCATGCTGAACTTAACTCTACAATTTCTTGAGTCTCCAAGTGCCCCTGGAATTAGGCAAATCTAGAAGATTGGATGAGTTTCATTACCCTCTTATTATTCAAGAAAAATGCTGCAGTAGGTGGTCCTAAGTCATCATTTTGGCATGTCTTGGGGATGATATTCTCACAAATCTTGCAGTAATAATTTGTTATGGAGACACTAGTTTTAAACTAGACACTATTTTTATGTAAACTCAGGTATATGCATCAAATGCAAAACCAGGTTTGCAAGCACATTAGAGATTTTTGTGCTTTTCCAAATGAATACACGAGTCACACACAGAATTTTCATTTCTGTCATTATTTAGACACATCTTCCAAAAAATTGAATCAGAAATTAAGATTCAGCTGTGTAAACTACACCTCCAAGACCAATAAAGTGCCCTAAAGCAAAAATTGAGATATTATGCAAAATAAGCAGTGCATATTCAGTTGGAAAGAATAAATACATCCATTATTTTAGACTGCAATCAGTTATCTCATTTAGCTGGGTCCATAGTACTCTAAACTCAAGGCTGACTTGCAGCACAGCTTTTTTTATGCTATATCTTGCTAAGTATTGAAATAAAAGATCTTCTGAATGTCTGATCTTTTGCCACTAGTGAGATGAAGCTAAAGAAAACACGTTTCAAGGAAGGTATTTACTGAAGAGAAAGAAAATTTATGATTCAGACTACAATGAAAATGTTGTTCCTGATTTAGTGGCTTAAAAATATGTTTTTCAGTCAATTTTCTAACATTCTGCCTGTACAGCATTGTCTTCTTGAGACTTTTAACTGTAAAATTCTTGTATGATGCGAAGGCTATTGTTGTCTCAGTAAAAGTATGTCTATACTTCATATCATACCTATATATCAATTTTGTGTGGGGCAGGGACCTACCTAAGTACCCTTGCACTTGAAGATAAGCTTTCAAACAGAATTCCACAAGCATAGAGGTAAGCAACTGCTATTTGCTTGTGACATTGGATTCTACCCTGTGGCACCAAGATGGATTTTATTCCATTTCTTTAGGGTTTGCCACATAGATCACTCAGTGGCTTTGATCTGGGAGCCACTGCATAAAACATATTTCTTCTGGGATTGTTATCATGGTAAGAAGCAGAGGTTATTGCTGCTAACAGAGAGAGCTTCCAATGGGGGAGGAAAGAAAGACAGCTATGGATTTCCAAACCTCTCACAACCATCCCTGAATCTGTGTGACATGGTGAGGGAAAAGGCAGGCAATTTTCATAGCCACGAAGACTCTCATCCTGCAACAGTGAAAAAATTTCTGTCTAGTTAGTGCACAGGTACTCATTATGAAGCTAAATATTCATAATAGCTTCATAAAACAATTATACTGTGTTGTTGCTACCAAGTGACTTCAAGGATTTCAAAGAAGAAGAATGAAAAAAAACCTTACTCAAATGCAAGCTCAATCACTTTTTATAACAAAAAGCACTATGCAATTTATATTCATATGTATTTTTTACCTGTCAATCCTTCAGCTTGATGGCTGTCAGAATACTACATTTTTAGTAGACTTACAATTGCTGGAGAACTTAAATATACCCTATGATTATATGCTGCAGGGCCGACAGCTGAAATGTCAAATGGTCAGTGCAGTGCTCCTGGCAGCACTCTTCTGCCTTTGTGGCAGAAATTCAGGTGCTTTCCTTTAGCTGCAATTAGCATTTGATGTTTGGAATAGACTTTGTATTCTTTTTCCCTTCCTCTCCTCTTTTTTTTTCTCTCTTTTCAGGCATACTGAGACAGTCAGAAGACTGCATAAATTATCTTTTCAGCCAGGTCAGAAAACAGAGGTTTCCTACTACATTCTATGTTATGAAATTGTTGATCCTTTTTCTGTTGAGAGAGAGCATGGCAAACTTTTCAAATTCACAATCCTATAAAGATATCTAGGAAGTACAGGCAGTGTATAAATATAAAAGAGTGACATTAATATTTGATCACTTATCAGAGCGCCGTTATAATTACCAATAATGGCATGACTAAAAATAAAATGTTGCAGAATCTTATTACCCCAGATTAAACATTTTTATAGCTATAGATTAGAGATATAATGAAAATGATAAATGTTTTCTACTTAAAACTTCTGGACGTTACTAGACAGAATATCTACAGAGAAAAAAAATTGGTTTCTATAAATAAGAGGACTAGTGAATGGCAAAATAACCACCTTTGGTATCTATATCTTTGTATCTAAAGATATTACATGGACCCTTGTATCTCAAAAATAAACAATCTTCATTTGATTTTCAGCTTAATTCCTTGGAGAATTGTGTTCTAGTGTAGCAGGAGCTGGCATGGCACATCAGGGTGATCTGAAATGTCATTTGCAGTTGTCCTGGACAAGCTGTTTGGTACTGCAGCGGTGTGTACACCCAGGCACACCATGCACAGCAATGTTAGAGCTGTTTCATTGTCATTTGGACAGACACTAATGGACTCTAGAAGTCCCACTCACAATCTTGTGCACATTCTTGGAATTTCTGTGTGCCATATCAACTGACTGAAACCTGAATGATATCAATTACATATCTAATTCTGTAAGAGTCACCTAATCAGATTAGACAAACATGTCTAATCAGAAACTCAGCAGTGTTTTACTGTTTTCTGGTCTGACAGCAGGTCTAGAATATTTTAGTGCTCTGAGAGCACCTGCATGTGGTAACTAATCATTTCCTAAGTCTAGGAAAAACACAGTAAGCTTAATACCATTTTGATTTCTTTGTCACATCTATTCTCACTTTATTTTTAATGGAAAAACTAAAATAAGAAAGCAATGCCTCATTGAGAGTGTTTAAAATACAGCTGTTAGCTATAAAGCAGACACGAACATTAACAATGAGTTTTAGGACGCGATCAGACACAAATAGTTAAGAAGTTGCGGACACAAACACAATCTTCCGTAGTTTTATGTGTCCCAGTTTCAACCAGTTGGTTTTAATTAGAGATTGGACAGTGACATGGATTCAGTGGAGCACTGGTCTGATTTAGCGTGATGGTTCCCACATTCATTTTTCTGGCTTACTGAAAGGCTGAGAATAAAAATTGTCATAGTTCCTGGGGATCTGTATAAAAACAAACACAATTATGCATGACATGAAAAATCAGGGCCTCTTCTAACGTTTCAAACACAATTGCTTTTGAGTAATTTTTTTCTTACAAAATAGGGTTCCTGTGTAGAATAAAAGGGAAGCTTACTCTAAAACAAGAAGAAAAAAAGTTGAAAAACTAAACAAAACAAAAAAGAAATACAGAAATCAATAAAGTAATAACAATGGTCTAGTGTGGGCACTGGATCAGCAAGAGCCATTTTTGCTTAAAATCCCTGCTGAAATTGATGTCAGTTTGAATAAGGAGTACTGCAGAGTCAGTACTAATACTCTCACTCTATTAAGTCTTTTAGATATGCCATGGACATCGGTATGAATCCTAGATGTATCACATAGTTTCTCAAAGCAGTCTTATTCCACGTGTTTTTATTCTAGTCCATTAGCTGCAAGTAACTGGTCAATCAAGCAAAGTTGAAAGACCAATAGGCGTTTGTGTCCTGTCATCTCCTGCATTGACATTTTCATGGAATGATTAACAGGAGTCCTGAATATACTCTTTCTCTGAACAAAGCACAAATTAAGATCAAATAAAGTCTTACCAATGGTTAAAAACAGTACCTGAAAATCCTACAGCGATTTGACTCCTGGACTTTCCCACAGAGAGGTCTGCTGCTGCCCATGGTTTGCATCAACAGCTTGGTGTATAACAACAGGTTTAGGAGGGAGATAGCTAAATCATATTTTCTACAAAAGCCCTCACAGCCACTGAGGAAACCCTTATCAATATAAAGATATTTAAATGCAAAAATGAATCCATTATACTATTCCTTTGAGTAGTTTCATACCTGTATTTGCTTTGCATTCCCCAGAAATGAAATTCAAATTTATATCAAAGTGGTTCCTGCATCAAGGCACATGATGTGGCTTACACTTGGTGCACTGCAGAGTTTTAAAAATGAAGTCAGAATATTGAGTAAAAAACTGACAGACTTTGTGAAACACACTCATCTGCAGTTTTAGGTAGATACATCTGTGCCTTCACTGTCATTCCAGGGTAATACAATGCTACCAAAGTGCCATTTCACCTCTTTGCATGGTTTGGGTTGGGTTTTAAGTCTACAACTCAGAAATTTTCTTGCAACAGGTAAAGAAGAAGGACAAAATATTGTAACTGCAGCTTCTCTGATGTAAAGCATGGAAGAAAGCCAGCTAAAAGTAGGCATACTTCTGAACTCTCTTTTCTGATATAATTTGCAGATTCCATTTTCAAATGAAAAGTAATAATATTTTAGTACAGGTTTAAAGCAAGTGCCAAGGCCATGAAATTGTGAACAGACCATTGTGTAAAACAAATGCACAATATACCAGACAAATACTTTATATGTTTCTCTTGCTTAGAATTGTGGTGCCTCAGCACAGTGAAAATAATTAGCCTTATCACATTTCAAGACCAATTGAGAATTAGGTGGGTATTGACTTCTGTTCCTCAGAGTGATTCTGCCTACAAGCCTTTAAGTAAGGAGTCTCTTCTGAGGCACAGAAAAACAAATATATATATATGTTCCAGTGAACAGTAAAACAATTTCCATTTTCTAGGTTTTTTGGTATGGCAATAGCTATTGTAACTCCCAGTACAATTCCCTTGTCTTATGCTTTCCAACTAATAAAGGCCTGGAAGCACTTGTAAAAAAATTAGCATCTCCTGTAATCTTCAAACTGTTATTCAATCCAAGTTTATACATTCCAGTATATTGCTCTTAAAACTTTGATACCTGAACAGAACCACTCTCCTGCTAAGCAGCACAGTATTTTTGTATAAATGTCTGGGAGGTGTCCAGGAAGTCCTGGAGGTGGGCAGAATTCTGGGAAAAGTTGGAGAGAGTTTTAGCAGGTTGGAATAGTTTGGTGAAAGTCAGAGTAAAGAAAAGTGCTGGGAAAGCTTGAGAGAGCCTCCGGGTGCTCCAGATGGGGATAAGAGACAGCACAATATCAGAATTTCTCCCTAGGAGGATGGGGAAGAGCCGAAATGGTTGCATTAGAATTTCAGAAAGAAATGGGGTTTGTTAGGGGTGTCAGAGAATGCTACACACATCACTCAGTGTTCAGCATCACTCACCTGTGCCTAAGCCTGTCCCTAGGTAACACGAGTTAAAGTAATTAGGTAATACACAAAGATGAGCAATAATTCAGAAAAATAATGTTGATGTTGACATTTCCAAATTGTTTTCCTAACATATTTGTTGTTCATAATGGAAGTGAACATTATCTGGCAAGTGAGCATAGAAACTCCGAGATTTTATAACTGAGGAGAAAGGAAAATGAAGCCATATTCAAAAATGAAGACAATGAACTAATGAAAAAATCTTTGTTTATATAAGCCAAGTCTCCCGCTAACAACAAAAACAAGAGTTAGTACAACTCAGCAGGCATTCACAGTTACATTATACTCCTCTCTAAAGTTACAATCTTGATCCAATAGACAGGTTTTGCCAATGGGAAAGGAATAGAACAGATTTCCTAGATGCCAACAATATTGGTTTCAGGCCTACTATATTGTTATTTTTCTGGGAATTCACTGTCAGCAGAGAGCGAAGAAAAAATAATGAAAAAGTTTTGTTACTCTGTTGATTTAACTGGAGATGTATTCAGATTTTCATAGAAGAACTGGAAAGAAACAAATTCACAGAGTTCATTAATCAATATAGTTAATCCTCATTAATGTCACTGATTAATAAAGCTGTCTAAGAAACTGGCCTGAGACCACCTAGAAGTGGCAAAAAATTCTGACTTGCTAAAGATACTGCTTACATTCTATCACTAATGATAATACTAATTTTCCTCAATTTATTTAGTAGATTGCTGTTTCCTAATTCTCAGCTTCATTGTCATCTGTATTTTAATTACCATTATGTGTTACTGTAGCTCAAGCAGTATGCCTATCTTTTGAAACAGCTAAAAAATAAATTATACTTCCCTTTAAAAAGTAAAAACAAAAACCAGCTGACCAGCATTCAGTACTAAGTCTTGAAATCCAGCCCACAGGACCTGTCCTTACTTTTATTAGCAACAGTGTTAAAAAATTATGTCCTCCTGACAGATAAAAGCACTCCTGCTGCACAGTCCTCATCCTGGGCTTTTTTTGATTGCTTGGTCTCATTTGTCTGGCTGGTGTTTTTCTGGTTTACAGGGCATTGGGCTCTGAAGCTTCCCTGGGCCCAGGAAGAAACTATTGCTGTTTCTCCCGGCAGACTTGCACATGTGCCTTCACAGAATGGGGACTCCACTGCCCTCAGTAACTGTCTCCTCACTGGAACATGCCCTGTTTCATACAGTCCACAATGACAGCAGTTTGCACCTAGAATTTAATAAACAGGGCCATAAGGTAGCTATACAGCACACTTCATTTGGGCTTCTAAAAAAATTAAGTTTCCCATTAATTTACATTTTTACAAACCTTCATGGTAACCCATTTCTCTGCTTTCCTTCCCTACCATGCTAAAAAGAAATATTGGAGGGAGGGGGAAACATAAAAACCCCAGAGGAGTGATTTGTGGTGGGCAGGATGATACCACGCCCATGGCATCTCCCCAGAATTCTGTCTCCCCTCTCTCTCCCCTGTCTTTCTCCCTGCCTCCCTCCTGACTCCTCACATACTGGAGGAATACTGAAGGTCTCAGAGATCATCCAACAATCTCCCTCACACAAGCACCAGTGCACTCCACTCTCATAGATGTAGCTGCCTGTGAGGGTAGATGGGCTCTCTTTTGGCCTCTGACTGTTAATAGTTGCCCCCAATTTTTCTCACAACATAAGGTCTGAAATGAAACAGATAACTAATAACTCCAAAAGACACAACTTCACTCAGACCACAAAATGTCATGTGTCCCTAAAAATAACTTTCCATCAGATATTTCTGCCTACATTGAAATAGATCTATAGTCCCCAGCTGGGATAAGAAAAACCCTTGGGAAATGCAACTTAGGATTTTGCAGTGTCAGACTTCAGCTGCAAATAAGCAGCAATTGTTTTTACCAGCAACATTGAATCCAACTGTTCCAGTGTGAGAGACTGGAATTACTGCTGGCTTGAAATACTTCAGGTGTGAAGGCAGGGGCAGGTTAGGACTTGCTCTGGTGAGGTGGTGTACTGCTCCATACACCCCAGCCCATCCCAAGCGTGCATCCCAGCCCTGCCAGCCACTGACACACTAAGACAATGATCCATATCCCACCTCTGAAGCCCCTCATCCAGCTCCTAAGTGGCCACCAGACCAGAAATCCCACCTTGGGAAAGGACCAAGGAAAGCCAAAGGTATTTAACCTGAAATGTAAGGCAAGCATGTGTCTTAACCCTACTTCCTCTTGGAATTTCTGTCAGCTGAACACCATTGGAACCAAGAGTGGTAGTTACATTTTTTTTCTTTTTTAAATCTCTTCTCTATTTCTCTTTCTTCTTATTCCCTCTTATCAGGATTTTTCATAATTTAAAATCAGACAGTCTTAGAGTTTGCTAAGCTGAGGAAGTTATTTTCCTGAGAAGTGTCTTATGTTGATTGAATATTGCACTAAACCTTTTACCAAAGTTCTCAGATTTTCTAAAGTTACAAGAATTTATTTTGCTGTTATTGTTTCCACTTCTTCAGGATATCTTGTTGGTACTTCTCCTATATATCTAACTCAGAGTATGTGAAACACCATGAGCCCTTTTAAGCAAGGTTTTTGGGGCCTTACATCCAGCTGCTAGTTAGTGGGACAGAGAACCGCAGAATCACGTGAGTGGAAGGCTATTCCACATGCAGGCCTAATGAAGATGTAGGACAAAGTGCTTGGAGCAGAAGTGGTACATTGCGGTAACAGATCACAGAAATTGTCATGGAGCAAGAAGTCATATATATTCAAACCATGAAACAGGCAATTAATCTAAGCCATCTATAAATGTGTGATACCCTAAAAAGAGATTTATTAGATTACTCGGCTACAGCTTTTCTCTGTCATCTTTCATAAGCTCCAAGACAGAATTTATAGACAACAAAATTAATTTTGTGCTAATGCCTAACCACATAAATTTAATTTTCAAAAAGAGATCAAAAAGAGACTTTCATAATCTTTAAAGTCACCTAAAGAAAAGATTTAAGATGTATCCCATCACCTATAATTTTGCTCTCTACTTTAAGTAGGGATATAATCTTGTTGGGTTGAAATTAATAGGAACCAAGTCACAAGTCACAATTCTTTGTAGTGGAAATCTACGAAAATTTGGTTTAAAATCTGGAAATTTTAAAATGTTAGGTTGCTTCAATAATCATAAAATAATTGTTTATTTATATCATATATAGATCTAAAGTAAGAAAAGAATTTTATATTTGGAATTCAGTAAAGCAGGATTTGATTACTAAAATAATATTTATTTAAGTGAATAAATTCAACTGGCGTGAAAAGACTATTTGCATAAGCAAAAAGTAATTCTTCCAAACATAAATGTGATTTTGTGAAAACAAATATTTATTAATTACACAACAGAAAAGACAAGGAAGTGTACTGTTGTTGCAAGTTTGAAGGTCAAATCGTCTTTTCCACAGTAACATTGCAAAATTAAGTTCACCTTTAATGAACTTCCTTGTAAAAGGAAACTAGAGGTCATAACTTGACTCAGCAACGAGGATTCCCATGCTGCAGTCAGCAGTCAGCTAAAATGGTCTTGTTGCTTTTAAAGTTCCTAAACTATTTCAAATTCTTGTTTTTTAAGAATGTCAGTATTTTCAACTATTTCAAAAGAATATTGAATTATCATTACAATTCTCTACAGTAAAAGTCTGTTTAGGGCTGAAGTAAAAATCTCTTTTTATTGGCATACCCGTGTTTCTAAGGTTGTGGCTTACCAGGAAGAGTGAAGGCTGGTGGTTCCATTGTTTAATGTTTGAAGTTGCAGCAATCGACAAAAATAACAGAACTAATTCTTGATGGGTTTGGGGAGTTGTATGGGTTTAGGGGATTTTTCAGTCAAAAGTTTAAAAATGCACACAAAAAACAGAATCTATACAACAACAGAAAAAACCCTAAAATTTTGCATTGCAGCTATCCTAAAAGCCACTAGAATTTCCTATCAAGCACCAGAAGAAATTGTCAGATAATTGTCAGCCAAGCTGTAACAGATCCAGTTGATTTTAAAGAAGTCCACCTAAAACTTGCAGCCAATGCAAGCTATGGCAATAAAACCTAAAGCATGAATTTGTAGCAGTATTACAGCAGAAAGTGACACAGCTTCTGAAGATGTGGTACACACCACACTTGGTTTTCAGAGTGGAAGAAATTATGGTTTCCTGAAAGAAATACTGTCTGTGATGCCAGTTGCGAATCCCTACTCATATTAAGATGGAAACAGAGGATTTTTTTGAAACTAGTCTTCAAGGACAATAGTTTTCTGCCCTGGTGGGTGAGAACCCTCACAGATTGGTATTCCATCTCTGAAATGTGTATTTTTTTTCTGAATATTCACAAAAATTACTAGTGATTCTTCAGAGATTCTAAAGATAAATGAGCTGGTGATGATCACTGTACTCCAGCCAGAGTGATGTAATACACACATGAACAGGAGTTTTTTACTATGAAGTTCTCCATGTAACTATTGACAAAGTGAGTAAGAAAGTATTTACCAATCTAAAAATAATATTATAGCAGTTATTGACAGTTTTCAAGGAAAAGACTGGACATGGCCATCTCAAATAAGAGTCCAGCAGCTCTGAATACAATTTCTCTAAAGGGACTGGGGACAGTTAGTCTGGGGACAATATTTACATGTGAAACAGACTTGTTTCTGAAGGAAGATTCTCTCTATGAAGTTATTAGCACCTAGAACTTTGGGATACAAGTAATCTTACCATGTGCAGCCATCTATGTCAGAGGACTTCTAAAATTCACTGGTTTAGCCCCTTGTGCTTTCACTTCCAAGAGAGTAGGTTGACAGTGTAGGTTGTCCTAACCACTACTGTAAGCTGGGAAGAATCAGTTCCTAAAGAAACTCTCTTTTTCAACAATAAAGGAAGCCTTAAAAATAGCTTTCACCACATTCTCGGATGTCAAAAACTGGATACAGTCAAGACCATTTTTGACAAATATGCAGAGAATCATGGAACCACAGAGTCATTTCAGTTGAAAAACACTTCTAAGGTCATTGACTGTAACCATTAACCTAGCACTGTGCACCACTTAAACCACATCCCTAATATAACATAGAACACTGACCCAGTTTGAGGACAAACAAACCTGAGTATTAAAGAATGTAGTGTTTTATCATATCAATTTCAGAAAATATTCTTCAGGTCTATGCAAGCATTGAAACAGAAAAGCCAATTGCAAATTCTCCATCTTAAATTCCTGTGATTTCAGTTCAGATTTCCTGCTTAGCTGCTTGAAAACCTCTCCTACAGCACTTCATTCTAGGGCAGTCCACTTCTAACCACCCACAGATTAAATTATAGTTCAAGGCAAAACCTCAGTAGGTACACTTTTTATCTCATTTCATCTTTCATATGTTTAGCCATTTGGAACATAGCATCAGGTTTTTATTTAATAAATAATTGCAGGTCTCCAACTAGAAAACAAGCAACGAAATGTATTTTTCTATCCCTAACAGACAAAGCACCGGGATAAAGGTGCAAAACATTTTTATCCTGAGTGTTCAATATGGAGTTACTCATACAGAGCTTTTTTAATGGTTAACAGAATATGTTGTACCATTTCAAGAACTTACCATATTGTTTATTTTGGATCAGAATTTCACTCACATTGTGTTAAAATCATGTTGGTTTATTCAAGGTCTGGTATTGTTTAGCTACTTTCACTTCCAAGTTAATTAACTTGAACAAAAAGAAACACACCCAAACCACTGAAAAATTTCCAACAACACACTGGTAAATTTTGATACTAAAAATGGATTTGATGAGAAAAAAAAGGTGCTCAAAATCTATGGCACTAAAGATGGAGGAAACAAGCAATAAAGAATAATGTCCATCCATATCAAATTATGATCTGATACTAAACCACACCTTCTTAATAATAATAATGGTAATACTTCTGCATAATTCATAAACACAGAAAGAACAAAATGTAAACCTCATTGCCCCTACTGTTAAACTTTTAACTATTTAAATGTTGTACTCTTAGCTTAAGTTGGCCATTAGGCTCCCTCTAAAGTTCATGGAAAAAAAAGAAGGTTCAAGAGAGCTACTGTAGCTGATCTGAGAATAGTAGATTGGATATGGCTACGGGGGAACTCCATTTCAATGACTGTCCAATGAGCCTTTACAAATGGCTTATATTAAACAGGCACATTTAAAAGCAGAGGATGTATCTTAGCAAAAAACACAACTGCATGACTTATTAAGGATCTGGAGTGTTTAGAAATGTGAGAGGAATGAAGATTAAACATTCTGTCTCTAATATGCAATGCATAGGCACTAGATTTCATTCAAGGATTAATCTATTTAATTGTGCCTGCCTTTCAGATTTTGTGTCTCTTTACAGCCTTCAAAGGAATATATTTCTATTTCAATAGGTTGCATATGAGAAACCTGTTATCAAATAATTTTATGATGCCAGATAAAAATTAAATCTCAGTGAGATTTTATAACAATGCAATAATGCACATTTTAGACGTATTGTTTCTTAAAAGGTAAACTACCTGAACTTTTTAATAGAACAAAGACTTCAAAAAGCTAAACATCTTTTGGTCATACTGGGGAAATAAGAAAAGAAAATTATCTGTCTCAATAAAAAAATAAAGCCAGGGAAATTTCATTGAACTGATTTTATTTGTTATGGGACATTTTCTATGAACTTAATTCAGGAAAACCATTTTTATATTCCAAGAAGCCTGAAAAACTTGCACAGTCCAATATATAAGGAGAATGAGATGAAAACATGAGTGTTCAGTGGTTTGCTTGAGAAAGCAAATTCTACCACACTTGAAGGCACACTCTGAGCCAACTTGCCCACTTTGAGCTTTGATTTCTACACATTGTTTTAAATCCCACCATCTTTTATGTAATACTACTTAGTGACTTTTATTTAAACAAAAACGACTAAACCCTGACCCTCCATTTGTCTAAGATAACTACAATCCTTGTAAGTGTTAGACCTGGGATACAGAACTGTGGTTTCAGAGATATCATACAATGCATTGTCAGGAAAAGGCGTGGAGAGCTTGCATACGAAATTTCCTGAAAACTATGTTTACAAGGAATGTGCTTTGTTATAAAGCATTTAAAGCCTTTCCACCTCTTTCTAAACACTATTCTTTTGAGAATATACATCTCCCAATATTTTTAAATCCTACAGCAAAATATAGTATGTGGTTTTCCTTCAAGTATTTCTGTTCTAGCTAGAAGTTAAGCTGGTATGAAAATTACCACGGCCTTTCATAGGTGGGAAAATGCAATCTATTAATTATTATACCATCTGCTTTTATGCTGACCTCTGTAACAGGAAATAAAGCACAAATGATCCAATAAAGCTGGTGATAAAAAATATAAATAACATCTTGCCTTCTTGTTATTGTGTTGGCTTTTCTGCATTTCTGGACGTCCTGTATCACAATATAACCCACAACATTGTGCTGCAGAAAGAAATTGGAGAAAAAACTGTGCGGTTTAGGCAAGTTGCTGGGGAAAAAAAGCTGCTAAGCTGCATCTAAAAATTAATTTTAGAAAACTACTTCGTTAGCTTATTTTTGTAAGTTAGTACACATTACTAAATATTATTTAGAAATACAATATAACTCCTCTCAGTATATGTAGCTATATATTTGAGTCATTAAAAATACATATTAGTCTTTTAGCCCAAATTATAAGTTTTTTATTTCAATAGTTAAACTATGAATTCAGATTGTTCAACTATTTTAAAAAAATCATACCATAATCATACTGGTAAAGTTATCATAGATACTCTCTTGTATTACTTGAGTCACAGCATTTCACTCCCCCTCTCAAGGTGAAAAAAAAATCAACAGAGAAAAAATCATGTATTATTCATCAATTAATGACTGTAATTTTAAAATAGTATCTTAAAAAGCTTTTTTGATAAAATCAAGTATTCAAAGTATCAGATTTTTTTCAATATGGTATGTTTAAACAGGAGGTGTATATCTCTTGAAAATAATAGAATTTATCCTTGTTTTTCGTAACAGTGGCTAGAAAGTGATATCTTTTTTTCATTAGTCTACCAAATTATTTGGTAATCTTGAACTGATGTGTCTGTCCACTTAGCAAAAAGTTCCATTACTTTCACCACAAGTTTCTGTCTTTTAACCGGGTTTCTTATAAAGGAAACAATTTTTTCTCCTTTCAGTGTCTAACTCAAAGTCAATTTTAGACAAAAAAAAATTTGACTACATTTTTAATTATAAATGAGGTGAATGATTTGTAATCTGAAAAAAAAAAAGGAGGGGAGG